>CM053587.1:143102855-143196157 GCA_028646515.1 Pseudochirops corinnae | reverse complement strand
GAGAAAGAGGGAAAGGAGGAGAAGAAGGAAGAAGGAAAGGGGAAGGAGGAGGGAGAGGGAAAGAGGGTCCAGTGCGGTTGACAGGTATGTTTATGCTGAGGCCAATGAAGGTGGGGGAGGCAGGTGGGAACAGAGGGAAGTGTTTGAATTTATCCTCTGGAATTGGAGGTCACTTGCTCAAATGAGATACAGGTAAATTGAGAACCAGAAAAGAGTCCACTCAACAAAGAAGGGGTTTGTCTTGGATGAAGGAATTCAGTGCATTAGGTGGATCATCAGTCAAGTCCTAACTAAATCCTGCATTCTTAAGAATGGCCAATTTCATGACCAGTCATTACATTGGTGTGTTTTTCCAGTTGTAGATAAGAGTCACTTTGTCTCCTACTCATGGTAAGGATTGATTGTGGGCAAGGATTAGCTAAGAATTTCTCATTTTATGTACATCCCTGAACAGCTGACCACAGGAAGTGGCCTCTCTACCTCAACCAGTAGTCTGAGGCTTTTGCTAGACCACAGATCTAGACCTAGAAGGAGACCTGAGAGGTCACCTTGGCTGACTCATCATATTACAAGTGATGAAAATGAGGCCCACAAAGATGAGATTAGTCCACGGTTACCAGGCAGTGAGTATCAGAGGCAGGTTTTGGATCTGGGTTCTCTTATTCCAGCACCGGCGCTCATTGGGGTATACCACACTTCTTCCTGAGAGGAGTCTTACAGAGAGATCATCTGCTCAGAGTCCTTCATTTTAGAAATGGAGAAACTGAGGCACAGCGGATTTGTCTGTGTCGAATTGGACAGAGCACCACATTTGGCATCATAAGGGCTCTGTCACCTTTATTAGTTATGTGACTCTAGACAAGCTCTTTCCTTCTCTGAATCTCAGTTTCCTCATTTTCAAAATGGGAGATAACTGACGTATATAACAGAGTTGTTATGAGCACAATGCTTTGTAAATCTTAAAGCACCAGGTGAATGAAAGCTATCATTAACAAATTTTACCTCATGAGATAGTCTATCATTCTATCCTGCCAAGATCTCTTGGGATCTTTTGGCTTCGTCTTCCATTTATCCCTCGAGCTTTTCGTCATCTGCAAACTTTATAAACATGACATACTGACATCTTCATCCAAGACACTGATAAAAATGAATAGTACAGGGCCAAGAATAGTTCCATGAGTCACTCCATGAGAAGCCTCCTTCCAATTTGACATCAATCTATTAATCACTATTTATGGGATCACAAAATCATAGATATAGAACTGGAGAGAACCTTAGAAAGCTAATCCCTTCATTTTACAAATGAGGAAACGGAGGCCTAGAGAGGTAAGTGAGCTGCCAAAGGCCACACATTGCTAGTAAATGGTAGGCCCAGGATTTGAATCCAAATTCTTTGATTCCATATTCATTGGGTAAGGTCATTTAGCTATGCCTAAATCCACCAGTGTGTTATTATCTGTATCACATCTCTTCATCTTGTTCATAAAGTATGAGACTACTGAATGTCAAAGTGCCATGCTGAAATCTAAGCACACTATCCATATAGCAGATTCCCAATCTATAAATCTAGTTACCCCTGTCAATAAAGGAAATCTCTGGCCTGGAGTCTTCTTGATAAAGCCATGCTAGCTCTTAGGGATTGCTGCTTCTCTTTGAATGCTCGCAAATCATTCCTTAAATAACATGGTCCAGAAGTTTGCCAGCAAGTTTGGTAAAGGTCATTGACCAATATTCTTTAAAAAAAATTGGGATATTTTGTTCTTTTCTAGTCCTATAATCCCTCTTCTTTTTTTTTCATGATTTTTTAAAGACCTCCACTAACAATTCAGCAATTATGTCCATCAGTTTTCAGAATTTATTTCATCCAATCTACATTTGAGCAGAAAATCCATCTATCTGAGGACAACCGGTGATGGAAAATACACTACAATTTACCTGTGTTTTCAAATGACAACATACATTGGAAGCTTTGAAAGGTCTCAAAATGCTACAAAATCTTTGTCATTATTATTTTATTATAACTACTATTGTTATACCCCAAAGGACTTCATTACAAAGAATCAGAGAACTACAGAATGCCAGAGCAAGAAAAAACTTTTTCTTCAAGATCAGAAAACTAAGACCCAGAGAGGTTAAGTAATTGACTCAAGGTCACACAGCTTATAAGTAGAAAAGCCATGGTGAAAACCCAAGTAAAACTTTGGCCTCCTGGGCCATTGTTCTTCCTCTATAGCAACACTGCCTTCCAGGGTTACTGGACTTTGACCTGTTACAAGCAAAACTGGACCTTCGCTAAATAGGTAGAGGAAAAAGGAATGGACCCAAAAAAGAATAATTATTTTTTTAGCTTTTTGGAGGGCAATTGGGGTTAAGTGACTTGCCCAAGGTCACACGGCTAGTTTTGTGTTAAATGTCTGAGGCTGGATTTGAACTCAGGTCCTCCTGACTCCAGGGCCAGTGCTCTATTCACTGTGCCACCTAGCCACCCAAGAATAATTATTTTTATTCCTCTTTGGGGAGAGATAACTCAGTTCAAATATTCCCTCTTGCATGAAACCTTCCCTAATCCCAGTTAGAAATGATCTCTCCCAACTCTTACAGCATTTATGGTCTCTACCAATCATTTGAAATTTATCACTGAGTTCTTGAGTTATTAATTACTTATTTATACCTGTTTACCTCTTGTAAGACTAGGAACTCCTTGAGAATATGGAAGTGTTTTAATCATCTTTGTGCTGATCCAATTGTTGTATACCTGTGAAATCTAGACAATTTACCAGTGCCATGCTGGAAACTGAATCACTTCCATTTGAATTGTTTTAGGAAGATTCTGAAGATCACCTGAAAAGATAAGGTACTGGACACTGAGTTTCTTTCTCAAGCCCAACTGCCAAGCAGTTATGCTGCCAAGTTACAACTGCCAAACACTCTACTTCAGAGAGTGCAACGGGGATAGGATGTCCACATTGTTTGGATGTCAAACACTTGTATGTCTAAAAGATTATTTTACAGAGAACTCATACAAGGCAAGCAACTCACAAAGGTCAAAAGAAGCAATACAAGGACACTCTCAAGGTCTCTCTGAAGAACTCTGGGTTAATTTTGAGACATGGGAGACATTGGCACAGGACAGCCCAGCATGGCATGTCCCATCCAAGAAGGTACTGTGTTCTATGAGAAAAGCAGAATTGCAGTAGTTCAAAAGAAATGTGAGATGTGCAAATTTAGAGACATCTCCATTCCAAATGTTCACATGGATTATTTGTGTGTTACAAATTGTACTAGAAATTTACAGTAAAAAAAAAAAAGGACAATGAGGAATTCAGAGAAGCATAGGAAGATTTGTAGAAACTGATTCAGGGTGAAATTAATAGGCCAGAAAAATTTTGCAACAATGTCAACAAAAAGGTCAATAAAAGAAAATGGAATTCCTAATAATGGTCCAGAGAACAGACAATGCCAGCCCTCCTTTCAGCAGAAATACCCCTCAGGTAGAATGTTACATACCTTGGCAGAAGCCACCCATAGCAATTGTTTTAATCTAACCATTTTCCTTTGTTATGAGGTACAGTTCAATTCTACAACTTGAGTTGGGAGAGGAAAGGAGGAAGTAAATTATATCCCAAAATGATTGTAATATAAAAGCAAAACACACTAAACAAATGCATTTTTAAAAATATTTAATTGCATTGTGCATAATGGTTTCCCCTAAAGGAAGATTTTTCAAACTCTAATTCCAAAACTCCATTTGTTCTTACTCTACTTGGAAGCTCTTGAAAGAAAGTTCACTTCCAAGTGGAATATTCAAGGGAAGGTTTTATGGAGAAGGTGAAACCTGTCTAAATTTTGCTTCAAAGAATGAAAAGAATTTCAGCACACGAAGCTGGATGTGAGAGGGTTCTGAATTCATCTTGAGCACAAGGAATATTGTGATGGTGGGCTTACCATCATTATTTCTTGAGCCATTTGCAGGATATTCTAATCAAATATTAGTTAAAGAAAGAACAGGACAATCTTAAACAGCTCATCTGTCTATCCCATTGGTTTTGAGCTGAGCTTGAGGTCCTCTTCAAAGCTTTTAAAATCTATCCATCCACTTAATCTGTCCCCAATCACTTAAGACTGGGTCCCTTGTGTCTATATTTCAAGCCTCTTAAGCCAACTCTTGAATGATTTAAATGGCAAGTTATACATTATTTCCCTTTGGAGACTTGGGGAACCTGTCCTACCATGATGATAATGAATGTAATAGGCAGCATAAAGCAGCTTCCTAGTAAACATCCCTGTTCTGAACATGATTCACTTGAACTGTAGAAAAAAAGTTTTTTAGTAGCCAATGTCTGGAAGAAAAGCAAGGGTACAACAGGTTGGAAAATAGTGGTACATAACAAGTAATGGAAGAATATGGTGTAGTAAAAAAAAAAAAGTGATGAATATGAAGTCTGAGAAACTTGGGAAGACTTGCATAAACTAACAGAGTTAAGAGAACAGTTTACACAATGACCACAATGACGTAAAGGAAAACAATGTGGAAAAATTAAGAACTTTGACGTTGACTTCAGAGGGCTGACAATGAAACCTGTGCTTCTTGCCTTTCACCAGAGAAGCAGTGGACCATAGATGTGAAATGAACCCTCTTTTTGTCAGACATAGCCAGTATATTGATTTATTTTGCTTAAATGTAATTCTTTATTACAAAGAAGGTCACTATTGTAGAGGTTAGGGAGGGGTAGTTGGGAAATGTCAGTGATTTTTTTAAACAAGAAAAAACTTTGTCTTGTACCCACTGAAAGGCTGACCTTACACGTAGGAGCAATGGGTATGGCACTGGATTTGGAGTCAGGAATTCCTAGGTCCTGCTTCATATACTAGTTGTTTGACCTTGAACAGACTTCCTTATCTTTCAAATGAGAGGGATGAATTCAGTGGCTTCTAGGGTCCCTTTCAGCTCTCAATCTATGGTCCTATGAGCTTTGCTAGAAGACCTCTCCTTAATGAGCTTATAATCTAGTTTGGGAAATAAGGCATATAGATGTAAAAACGTGGATAATACATGTGTCTACCATGTGTTAAAAGAATTTTCCCCATAAAAGAGTTTTCCCCATAAAAAGGTAGAAGCCATATCTTATTCATTTAGCATAATACTTTGGCTGTAGTAAAAACTCAATGAATGTTTATTTTTTAAAATTGAATTGCCATAAAATCTCTCCCCTATCTGCCTTCTACTAATATGCCCCAATTTAGGTTTTGGTCATAGATTGTCACCTGAGGACAAGCTGAGCAGTACGGAGCAGTGGAAAGAACCTTGGACTTGCTGTTAGAAGACCTGGCTTCCAGTCCTGGCTCTGTTATTTATTAGCCATGTGACCTTTCTACTTGGGGCCTATTTCCTCACTGATTAAAATATGTGGGGGACCCTGTGATTTCTAAGGTCCTTCTAGCTCTGACATTTAGCCAACCTAGGATTTTAAGTCTTGAGAAGCTCATCACCAGAAATCGTGTCATAAGAAGATGAGTAGTTTTGGCCATGGCATCTCATGAAGACCCACTACTCGAGTTTGGAGAGAGTACTCACATGGATGGCAATCACAGATCTTTAGAGGAAGGAAAAACACTTCATTCCTTGACCTTAAGACTCTGTATCCCATTAAAAATTAGAATACCCTTGGAAGGGGGAGCCTTTCAAGCCCTTTACAGTCATTTACACATTAGTGTGAATTAGTTTATCAGGTCTCTTCCAAAATTGACAACAAGGTGTGGATAGAGTCCTGAGGGAAAGTGGCACAAAACAACTGAATTTTGATAGGAGAAAAAGGGAGATCCAGAGCATGCATATTTGCTCCAGAAAGGTAATGACTTAAGATGAAGTAACATTCCTCCAAGCTAGGGGAGTGGGGATCAAGAGGAGACCCAAGAGGAGGTAAGACAGAGGCACAGCTAACACCATCACAGGATCTGGCCGCCTGGGCATCAGGTTCAAAGATGTGCATGGCCAGAATAACAAGAGGGCTGGAAAAGATTGCCTGACAAAATTGAAGATAATTAACTTGGATAAGAGGAGATTTTGGGGGGCCAGGCCCTCTGTCCTCAAACATTTGAAGCTGTTGCCCCGTAGAAGAGAGGTTTGTTTTGCTCAGTTTAACTCCGGAGGGCAGAAAGAGAACAAACGGGTTTCAATTACAAAAATGAAGATTTAATCCATATTCTTTAAAAGAGAAATGAGCTAACCTATGACTTGAGGTCTCCGAGCAGACAAAAATATGAGTTTGTCAGGGATTCACGATGGTATTCATGATTTGAGTAGGGGATTGAGGTTCTACTGTTGCATACAGCTCTGTCTAGAACTCATGTGCTGATATGTTTGTGCATATGGGTGTATATATCACTTTAAGATTTGCGAAGCACTTTGCATACATCATGTCACTTTATTAAAGATGAATGCTAAGCATGACTATAGGCATGTTATAGTTTGAAGTGATTCTGAGGGTTTACTTTGTTAGAAACATTTGCGATCTAGGCCATGGGAGTGGAGCAATGGAAATATATCTCAGCTCTCTAGGGAGCAAGCAGAGACTCTGTCCCCCAAGCCTAAGATACGATCTCCCTGTGGTGGTATACAGCATCCCAAGAACCAACATGTTCCAAAAGAACATGTGTTGGAGCCTGCCACCATAACATAATGTGTTATATTTTGCAATTTGTTATGTTAATCTAGTTCTTCTGTTCCTGAGTCTAATTTAGTTGTTGGAAGGATTTCATTATAACTCTGCTTTACATATCTTAACAATAGACTACCACCCAGGGATTAAGATTGGTTAGCATGGGAGCTGACTGAATGAGCTATTTGGTTTTTGGACATCTTTGTGCCAGGCATAGTGCATGTCCCTTTTTTTCTCTCCTCTTCCCCCTCTATCCAGAATATGAAACCTTGTCAAATGCATTACTAAAATCTAGGCGTGAGAATTTGAAGCTTTACCAGAATCTCAGTGAAAGCTCAGGCTGGGGACCTGCAAGCTTTTAGAGTCCAAAGTGGTCTGATTCAGGGCAAAGTCTGTTGACCCTGGCCTGAGCTATGAAATTTGCTGAGCTGGGTCTGGACTCAGGCACAATCAGTCAGCTGGGAAGCTCTCTGCTGGTTCAGTGGAAGAATTATTGGCTCCCCTTTCATCAGGGATTCCTGCCCTGGTTATTCCTCTACAGGCAGGCTAGATGCTAGAATTAAGACCCTACTCTGCTCCTGCTGTCTCAACCACAACACTGTATGACCAAGATGCAGGAGTTGGGGACAGATGCAGATCCCTTCATCAGTCTGCTCTGGATCTATGACCCAGAACTGAGTAGTGGGCAACAAAGCTGCCAGTTTGTACCTGTTCTTAACACCGTATTACAGGATGGGTCTGGGACCCCTTTTTGTCCTGGTTCACAGTCTTTCCCTGAGTGCTGGTGTGCTCTGTGAATGGTGTGCCAGGCCCTGGCCTCAGTGTCTCAGGTCTATGTGTATGTCTGTCTCCCAGCCAACCTGTGCTGGAAAAATGACTCATTATGCCTTTTCCTGGGATTTCCCTATCAGGATTCAGTCTGGTGAGTTTTCTAGATCTGTTTGGAGAAGCTGGGTTGTTTTTTTTTTTGGGGGGCGGGAGGAGAAGAACTCCTTCCTACACTACTACTTGCTGCTTGACCATCTTGACTTCCCATCACTCAGTTTCTAATTGTTCCTGGTCATCTGATCAATTTTGATCACTATCATCCTATAATAGTCCACCAGAGCTCTGGCATACTAGGGCTTCAGAGTAGGGGGAATGGTACTTCATGCCAGAGTAAGCCCTTCTAACACCCCAATTCAGCGCATCCATGTGGTTTACAAGATGAATTCTCTTTCAATTTCCCCTTCCCAGAAGTTTCAATGCCAAATTTAAAATGTCACCAAACTGGTGAGTTCTAGGATTAAATTTGTTCATGAATTTCCAGAATCTGACAGTCCTGTGGCAATGCTCTCCAGGCGGTGACCCAGGGAAGGAAATGTGCAATTCAATGCAATCACATATCCATTTAAGCATTGTGTGTTTGAGGATCCTACTTTCTAATCTTTGAATCACTTGAAATCTGCTCTTCCAAAATCTAGGTTGCATGTCTGATTATGCTTACCTTTCCTCTTCTTTTCTAGTAAGAATTTTTAAATGGAATGACCTCTTCCGCCACTCCAACAATCAATTCCTCTTTGTTGTAGAGAATTGAATCTAGAATAGAAGGTTTCTTTGTCAATTCCTTAATTTTTTGAACGATGAAAGTGTCATTAAGATAAGTCAAAAAATTATTAGTGACCATGTTGGGTAATAGAGAAGTTAGATGGAGCACTGCATAGAGCACTGGGCTTGGAATTGGGAAGATTTATCTTTATGAGTTCAAAAATAGCCTCAGACACTTATTAGTTGTGTGACCTTGGGCAAGTCACTTAACCCTGTTTGCCTCAGTTTCCTTATCTGTAAAATGAGCTGGAGAAGGAAATGGCAAACCATCCCAGTCTCTTTGCCAAGAAAACCCCAAAATGGCATCACAAAGAATTAGACAGGACTGAAATGACTGAACAATAACAATATATAGGTTAAAGAGTGGCCTATAGCAGATATCTGGATAACTGAAGTCCTCTCCTCACCCCGTTCATTACTATAATCATTGACACTCTGTCCAGCTTGTTATTTATTTCCCAAACTCCTCATCTATTTCTTTTTTCTGTCCTGATGATCTATAGTATATTCTGATGACAATATGCTACTGTTTCTGCATATATTAATCTTTACCCAAAGCTCTCCTGAGTTCGAATTTGGTCTCAGATATTTACTAGTGGTCCAAGTCTGGATAAGTCATTTAACCTCTGTTTGCCTCAGTTTCTTCATTTGTAAAATGGAGATCAAAATAGCACCTGCCTCCCAGGGTTGTGGTGAGCATCTCTGTGTATTTACAGCTGTGTAGTTGTAAATCACCGAGCACAGTGCCTGGCACATAGTAGGCATTATATAAATGTTATTTATATATTTAGATATATTTATATTTATATTTATCTATTCCTGTTTTCCTCCTATAAATTATTCATGACATCCTCCCTTTTCTACCTCTTAGGATCTCTAACTTCTTTCACAGCTTAGGTCATGTGCCTGCCTCCTCCGGGGAAAACTTTCCTTATCACCCTAATTGCTAGTACTCTCTCTTCCCACTCAAGTCATTGTGAATTCGCTTATTGGTTTCCATGTAGTTTTTACCAGTAGAATGTAAGCTCCTTGAAGGCAGGAATGATTTTTCCTTTTGTCTCCATATCCTCAGTGCCTAACACAGAGCTTTGCATACAGTAGATGTTTTGTTAATGTTTATTGGAATAGATTGGATCTTTAAACTAGAGCCCAGATCTCCTGACTCCAAGTCTAGAGAAATGGTTTCCAGTGTCCTCAAAGGTCGGTATCTAATGGTTAGAGTCTAACTTAACCTTTCCAAGGTTTTCTCATAGGACTCCCCATCATCCAGACAAAGTGGACCACTCACCATCTGTAAGTCTCATACTCCTCTTTTTTTGTCCTTTTTTTTGGGGGGGGGGAAGGCAGGACAATTGGGGTTAAGTGATTTGCCCAAGGTCACATGGCTAATAAGTGTTAAGTGTCTGAGGTTGGATTTGAACTCAGGTCCTCCTGACACCAACGCTGGTGCTCTATTCACTGCACCACTTAGCCACCCCTCATAACTGCTCTCTAAATTTCCCCATCTTCACCCCTGTTGTCTTCTTTTTTAAAAAAATAATATCAGATTTCTTTTATTGTTCCAAATTTTAATACCTGACCATATGATGCATATAATGTACCCATATAAGGGCCACTATTCAAAATGGTACATTAAAAATAGACCAATTTATCATTCCTGGTTTTGTTGGTTTGATAACTGGATAGAAGCAATGGCTTGTTTTCATGAGGGAGACTTTTGAACACTCGCAAATGAATACATTCCTCTTCACCAACACGAACCTTAATGAAGTAGTTTACTCCAGCTACCAACTGACTTTTAAATTCCAAAGTCTTAAAGACTGGAAACTTCCTATTTTCTTTCTCTTCAAGCTGTGCTTTCACCTTGTCCACGACCTGCTGGGTTTCTGCAGTGGTTGGTTGGGCGGCCGAAACTTCTCCGCACATCATCCTCACGAGTTGGGCGGCAGACACACAGTGAGGAATGGAGGGATGGACTCCTGTTGTCTTCTAAACCTGGAATAATCTCTCTTTCACCCAAATACTTCATCTCTATCTGTGTCAGTCTATCCCTTCCTTCAAGGCCTATCTCAGATACCACTGACTCCTGGAAGTCTTCTCTTAGCCCTCCCTTCTTCAAAGCTCTAGCAGTTTGGGGAGACTTTTGCACTGATTCCCCTCTTCTGTTTTCTGTTCTTATTTATACGCCAGTTTTATCCCCATATTAAGCTCTTTGAGGATAGGGTCAGTATTTGTTTTCATCTTTATATCTCTCCTAAAACCTAGCACAGTGCCTTGTACATAAGTAGATACGTAATAAATACTGAATTGTATTAAATTCTACAAATCTATGTTAAAAGTAGAAATATAAGTTCCCTTACTGATGATGCAAGTTTCTTTTCCATGGGCTTCTTTGTTATCCTTTATTTTTGTCATCAAAGTTGTCCCAAACTGCTGGTTAGAGAACTCACCTCCTTCAAGGTCTTTATGCACTCATGTTCAGAATGCATCAAGTTAACGATTTCTAGGTGTATTTCCTGACCACTCTAGCTCCAGGTTCCCACTAATGTCTAGTGTTGCTAGGCAGAGAGCCATAGAGACAGGCAAAGAACTGTTGCCAGACACCCTTATGAGATTGTCCTTTACTCTCTCTTTTCCTGATTTTGACTGTATCAGGTTGCATAAAGGTTTAGTATTTGAATATCGAACAAAGGAGTCACAAGTGATGCCCCAAGCATTCAGTCACAGCCTCTATCAAAATTTCCTTTTGACCAGCTCAAGACAAAACTTGGAAGTAGCTGGAGTTTATTTTAATCCTGTCTCCAAACCTGCTCCTACCATCTTTACTTTCCTGGATTTCTCTTTTAGGCCGCCATCTCTTCCCCAAATCCAAAGCCTTTTAGTCTTGCTCTACCTGGTCAGAAGTTTCCATAGGTCCCCCTGAGTATTACCCTGGGCTCTGAACCTTTTCAGACCCTTTTCTTCCAGGAGGACTTCAGTGAATCTCAAAACTCTGCTTTTCAAAGGCTCAGCTATTCAGTCTAATAAACTATCCCATGATAATGCATCAATGATTACTAATGTATTATTCTTCTGAGGCAGATAATTGCCTTTTTGAAAGACTCCTCTGGAGATAATGTCCTAATTACTTAAAGCAGTGACTCTAATGGTAAGAATTTTAAGCATTTTAGAAGGTCAGTGGAGAGGATTTTTTTTTTTTTTAGGTGAGATGGGGAAGGAGAAAAGGATTTTTGGAACCCCTTCAAATCATACCCTACAGATCTTAGAATTTTCCAGTTAAAACTGTCTAACCTGTGTTATTGGTACCTGAGCAATGGCCACCCTAAGGTGGAGGTGTGGACCCAACTATTTCATCATCCCCCCAGGCCATCTGCTGTTCATACAGGCACACTCGGCAGAGCTGAGACCCAGGAACCTTTGTGCAAACTTAAAGGGCTTCCCACCCAGCTCTTCCTGAGCCAGCTCCCCTGATGTCTCCAAGAGGAACACAGTCAGAGTCATCCCAATGACATAAGGGAAACTCCTATTTCCAGCAGTTTCTCATTCAGCTGCAAAAATGTACAACAGTAGGCTGAGCCTGGCCTTTCAAAGTCTCCGCAGGAAGCAAAGTTGTTTTTTAAACACCACATCTGAGAACATCTTTTGAGCAGGACTGTATCAGAGAGCGGCTGGAGCTCAGCTGGGGTCCTGGCCCTTCCCTTCCCTCACCCAGCCGGCCACAATGTCTCAGGGCAGTCCTGCAACTGTATGGGGGAGGGGAGAGGGAAACTATCAGGGAGGCCTGGTATTCCTCCAGATTTCCCCTTGGCCAGAGAGGATTGAAGGTTTTTTCCCCTCCCCACATCCTCCACCAATTCACAAAGGTAGTAGATGATCACTCCAGTTAATCTCTTAAAGGAGAGATCCTTTAAATTAGAAACCTAATATTTACTTCCACACCCGGGCATTCACCTATCAGGAAAGATCATTTTATTACATTTTCAGGATTACAACGCATATATCCCAAAGAAAACTATTTTGTCATCTGAAAATGTAGCTGCTATCACAAATCAATCTAATCAACCTGTCTCACAATTACATCCACATCCAAATGCCTGTAATAGTATGAAAATAAAAGAGTCCTGTCCTAAGAACATTAGAAAACAAGAACATTAGAAAACAAGTCTGAGCTGGTTGGAGGACAGTCCTTTTTGGAGAAAGGATATCGAACTGGAATATCTCTTGAATGTTCCATTCTAGTCTTATGAATTCTATTTTTTAGTAATACAGTTTTATTTCTAGTATCTCTAGAACCTCTCCATTGTTCTTTGAATAAAATGCAAACTCCTTAGTCTGGCACTCAAGGCCTGTCATGGCAGATCTCCATGATCTGCCTTTATAGACTTGTCTGCTGGTATTTCTCTTTGTGAATTTTATGTTCCAGATAAACTATACTAGCCACCCTTCCCCGATGTCATCCTGCATTCTGCAACCTTTCAGACTTTGTACACATCATCCCACAAAAATGAAACGGACTTATTGACATCTTTCTCTTCATTCAAGGCCAACTTTAGACCCTCCCTGATCTTCCCAGGTAGAAGTGATCCCTGCCTCCTAGAGCCTCTGTCCCCTCTCTCGGGCTTTTTAAATGATTTATATCCCACATCCCAGTTGTTTTTGTACGTCTTTCATCCCCCTATTAGATTATAAACTCCTTGAAAGCAATGACTATGTTATTTTTCATTTTTTGACTCTCCAGTACCCAATACAATGTTTTATACATCAAATATACTTAATAATTTTTCCTTAATTGCATAATAATGACTATGATCTAGGACTAACTTTCCCTGTTAATAAAAAGGATCACTATTTTATGCCATCCATTACAGGAATACAGATTTAAAGCTAGAAGAGACCCCAGAAGTCACCCAGCCCAATTCTTTTATCCTTATAGACAAGGAAATTGACGCCCTAAGAAAATGATTGATTTGCTCAAGGTCAAATAGGTAGTAAAAAAAACCTGAGGTTTGAACCTCCATTTTCTGACTATCATCTGGCATACTTTCCACTATAGCCCCCTCTCCACATGTTCACATCAACAAATATTTATTAAACAGCTACTATGTTCAGGGCATTATACTAGGTACTAGAGGTACAAAGACAAAGATGAGAAACAGTCCCTGTAATCGAGAAGTCGATATTCTACTGGGAAATATAGTATATTATGTACACAGGGAGGCAAATACAAGATAAGTGGAAGCACTTAAAATAAGGGGATCCAGTAAGATGTGTGTAGCTTTTAGATAACACCGGAGCCAGGCCTTGAAGGAAGCTAAGGATTCTAAGTAACAGCATATTAGTCTTTGGCAACAGCCTGTGAAAAAGGATGGAGGTGAGTAATGGGATGCTATGTTGAAGGAATAGAAAGTAGATCGGTTTGGATGGAAAGAAGAAGACAAGAAGGGGAGAAATAGGAAAGAAATCTGAAAACATAGGCTAGAGCCAGATTACAAAGGGCTTTAAATCCCAAGCTGAACAGTTTGTATTTTATTCTAGAGTAAATAGAGAACCATGGAAGCTTCTTGAGCGCAGAGGTCATGGAGTCAGACCTACACTTTTCGATATGAAAAGGTAGGGTTGTACCACATTGTGGAGCTCTGAATGCAAGGCAAAGGACCTTGGACTCTGACTTGACTTTAATAGAATAAAGATCCCTCTACCCTAGTTGGACTTAGTTCTTCTCTTTCTCAAAGTTATACAAAAATAAGATTCCAAAGCTAGAATGTCTCATGAACGTCAACTAGCAGGTTTATGGTTTTGTTTAATTTAGTTATCATAAATTGGAGGTAAATTCACTCGTTACTTATAATGGTCTTTCAAAGTAGTTTGATATTTGAACTATAGTTGGCCATGTGTGTCCTAGAAAAAGAAATAGATTAAAAATTTCTGACCTGGGTAGCAATGTTCATTCTTTCACTTATTTGAGTAAGTCATTTAAAGTAACTCTGCTTCAAATTTCCTTATCTGTAAGATTGGGGACAGGGGTGGTGAGGTGGCACAGTGAATACAGCACCAGCCCTGGAGTCAGGAGGACCTTTGTTCAAATCCGGCCTCAGACACTTAACACAAAAAACTAGGCTTGTGACCATGGGCAAGTCATTTAACCCCAATTGCCCAGTCCTCCCCTATCCAAAAAGCAAAAAAAATTTTAAAAAGATTGGGGATAGTTATGCTCATACTTCCCACCTCAAAAGGCTATCATTAACTTTAAAAGGCTGTGTAAGCTATTCTCATTCAACCCACTGGGGTAAGATCCATGGGACCACTGGTTAGGGGTTTATTTGCAAACAGGTCTACTGACATACCTGGGCTCAGTGACTAAAATATATATTATGTTACTATATTTTCTCCACAATTTCCAACTTCTGAAAATGTTGCTGTAGTACCTCACCAGTGGCACATATGGAGTCAGTTCAAGATACTTTGTGGGTCCACATCTGTTCCAAATGAGGCTTCCTGAGCCCCCACTGATGGGCCTGGTTTTTTCTAGTCAGCCAGAGGATGTTTCATTGGATCAAAGAGTACATTTTAGGAAGTAAGGTGTACAAAGACTGGAAAGATATAGGAAAGAGCTAGGTTATGAATGGCTTTGAATGCCAAACAGAGCATTTTTATTTATTTGATCGTGGCACCAGTAGAAACCACTGAAGTTTATTGAGGAGGAGGGTGATTATGATTGCACCTGTATTTTAGGAAAATCACTTTTGTGGCTGAATGGAGGAAGGATTGAAGAAGGGAAAGACCTGAGGTAGACAGATCTACTATGTAGGGAATTTGTGTGAAGGAACAACTCACTCTAATTTTGCAGAACTCCTGATACTATCTGTTGATGTCATTGAACTACTCTCTCTAAGCATGGTCCTTGTTGGGCACAGTGTCTCTTTAGGGTAAGTTACTCTCTTGACTTCACTGGGTATAGCATCTCTCTTCCATTGGCCTCTATCGGTCTCAACATGTAGTCTCCACTGGCATATTCTGCTGGTCTCAGTGTTACTCAACTGACTCTTTCTGGGCTATCTCTTTTGGACCAGATAAACCATCTCAGATTTCAGTCTGCAAGGCTATGGTGAGTAAAAGTTCACCTTGTAAGGACTGAGTGACAGCCCTTCTTGGACCCTGTTTCTAGTTAACCAAAACTTGGCCGTGTGCCCTCAGGTTAAGTCTTTTCTTTTCTACTGCTTTGTGTGGATCAGAGAATAAAGTCTTCAGTTACAAATAATTAATAGTTAGTATTTATATAGTACTTTACAATTTGTAAAATGCTTTACATATATTATCTCATTTGGTGCTTAGTGGTTCAATAATCTTACATCATCCAGAGATTTTCTCTGGTTTAGTGGAAAATAAATTTAAGCAAGAAGAAAAGGTAGGCCCCTGGAGGCAAAGTCAGTGTTCTCTACTGTCTTAGCCTAAATTCCTGTCTTTATTATGTTTATCTGTTAACAATAGAGCCTGCATATACTGGTGCTATATTTTGGTCAGTGAAAACCTCAGTTTCCCTACATTACCATAAAAATACCTTCTCCAAATGGAGATGTTTCCATATATGGACTATAAGATATTTATGACACAGCTGGACTAAGTCTTGATAAAATAATGGTGTCTAAAGTATGTAGGAATGTGTTATGAAAGACAGTGGGATAAAATTTGTAAGAGCACTTCTTGCCTTTTCTCTCCTTCCCCCAATATTGAGCAAGCTATTTCTGTAAAATGGTAAGAATAATAGATATCTTCCCTACCCATATCTCACATATTCTAGTACTTTGTAAGCTGTAAAATATTATCTTTTTTTTTTTCTTTTTTTGTGGTGGCCATTGTGGAAAGAATGCTGCATAGTCGTAGCTGTTGGGGAGTCTTTCTTTCCACAGAGTCAAAATCTGCCTCTCTACAAGTTCCATTCACCTCCTTAGAATTAGAGAATTTGGGTTCAAATCCTCAATCTTTCATTTACCATCTATGTGACCTTTGGGGAGTCAAGTTTCTTCCCTTGGGCCTTAGTTTCTTTCTTTGTTGGATTAAACAAGGATTCTTAACCTGAAGTCTATGAACTTAAAAAAAATTTTTTTTTATTACTGCATTTCAACATAATTGGTTTTGTTTAGCCTTGGCATTTTATGAATTTAAAAATTTTCTGAGAAAATATACATCAGATTGCCAAACAAGCTTATCACACAAAAAAAGGCTAATGACCCCTGGATTAGAGGATTGCATTCTGAATTCTCAGATCCTAAAACCTAAATCTCACTACTGGTTCTGCCAATTATGAATTGTGTGATCTTGGGTAATTCACCTTGGCTCTGTATCAGCAAGCACCCTAGCATACCCAGGGTGGCTGCTAGCACAGGTTCTTTGATCTGCTTTTCTAAAGGAAAGCAACTCAAAATGGGTTAACAATCTCACTTTAATCAATCAAACATATATCATTTACCTAGTTCAGGGGAAAAAGTCAGCACCCTGAACTTCAGGGAATGCAAACAGAATACAAACGAGGTACAAGCAGAAGTTACAAGCAGACAAAGAAACAGATCTGCAGGTGGCTTTCCAGTCGTCTGACCATTACATCCATACCTAGTTAGTTACCAGAGAGGGAAACACCAACATCTGGGTTTTCAAAGGGGGGAGGGGAGCACCTCAATGGCTGCCCAGAGTCTCCTCTGACCAAATCACACAACTCTTTCCAAAGTGAGCCCCAAAGCAAAACCTCACATCAGGGTATATATAGCCTTCTCCTGGCTCAGAGAATGTCATAGCCCTCTTGATCTACTGCCTAATCACAAAGTAGTAAGGTGTGGGCATTCCTGAAAAACAAGCCTCCTGCCACAGACTCCATGTGACCACATTCAGCCTATTAGGGGGCAGAGTATACTTCCAAATCAGGGAAGGTTCTCACAGTCACTTAAGCCACTTAAGCAAAGGGCCCAGGGGCAGGGAAGATCTTCAGATTCCCATAACAGGGTCTTTCAGCCTTAGAGAAAGACAAGACAGGGGTAGGGAACTTGAGGCCTGGAAGCCACATGTGGCCTGCTGTGCTACCCAGTCAGTCAACCAACAGCTATTTTTTAAGTACCTGCTCTGTGCCAGGCACTGTGCCTTTAAGTACTGAGGACAGAAGAAAGACAAAGAGCCCTTGCCCTCAAGGAGCTCATGACCTAAGGAGGGAAATGTAAATAATTTGGCTCATTCAAGATGTTCTTTAAGGGCAAGAACTGTCTTGTTTCTTTTTGTATCCTCAGGGCTTAGCACAATACTTGGCAAATAGTAAGCTCTTAATACACATTTATTCATTGATATGGAAGGGGTGGGGAACCTTTTGCCTTGAGGTCAAACGTGGCCCTCTAGGTGCTCATGCAAGGCTGAATCTAAACTTCACAGAACAAATCCCCTTAATAAAAGGATTTGTTCTGTAAAACTTGGACACAGTCAAAAAGCCACACCCAAGGACCTAGAAGGCCACATGTGGCCTCGAGACTGAAGGTTTCCCACCTGATAGAGAGAGTAGATGTGAGGCATTCTGAGAAGGAATGGCATTAGCAGCTGGGTGCAGAATATGGGATTTGAACTGAGTCTGGAAGGAAGCTAGGTAAATAGGAAAGTTCTGAAGAAGGATGGGGAAAGGAGGAAAGCTAATGAGTTCAGTTTAGGACTTGCAGAGTTTGAGATTCCCAGAATCCCAAAATCTCAGAGGTCGTTGTAGTCCCACGAAGAATCCCCAGGAAAACATACAGGACAAATTATTTATCCAGCCTCCCCAGAAGCCCTTCAGGGAAGAGGCAACCTCTATGTTCGTTAGGAGTCTCCAATGAGAAAATGTTTCTTAAAGTGTTTTGAAAAGTTTTATGGAAATGCGAACTAATTTACTTTTAGAGGGAAAAGAGAGGAATTAGGCAAAAGCAGTGACCCTCTCCAGCCTCTATTCCTTGCTCATCTAAAATAAATAAATAAATAGATTTAAAAAAAACAAACCAAAAACCTAGGGTGGTGGTTTCCCTGCACATCCAAAAATAAAATAAAAATAAATAAAAGTTTCCCTCCCTTCCTCCGAGTGTCTATCTCATAAGGTTTACGGGCAAATCCACCTTTACGACGTCATTTGTGCAAGAAGTTATAGGAAACCGGGCTACGCGCCGCCTCCGCCGGGAAGCCCAGACTTCCTGGGAAGCCAGGCGTCCACTCGGCCAGCCCACGGCCTCGGGGGCGGGAGCGGGGGAGACTCCCGGGCAGCCCCGAGGAGGAGGCGGGGCCCGGAATGGACCGACGTGGGGCCGAGCCCTTTCCTCCTCTACCCGCCCGCGATCCGGAGAACACTCCCTTCTTTATCTCCAGCTCCTGAGAGCCGGGGAGTTTCTCCTTTTGAAGGGAGAACAACCGTGGGGCCGAAAATGCTCCATGGGGGATTTCCTCGAGCATTACTGAAAGTGATGCGGCATTACCGCCGCACTGCCTCCTTTCCCCGGAAAGAGAGGCGAGGCCGCCCCCGGCTCCCCCGGCCCCCGGGGCGCCCCGCGCCCCTGCCCTCTGCCCCTGGCCGGGGCTGCTCTGTGCGCCCAGCCTTTCATTCATTGTCCGTCGCGTTGACTTTGGCTCGAAAACGCAGGAAGCTGTTCGCCGGCTTCCCTGGCACAGAGTCCCTGCTCTGACTCGCTCCGGCCCGGGGGCTTTCAGACGGATTTCTAAAGCGAAGCCTTTCTCGGGAGAATGGCGTTTCTGTTTCACCCCCACATTACTGGCCCAGACATTCCGTGGCCCCCTTTTAAACAAAGCCCCGAGGTCATTGGGCATGGCTCTCGGTCGACCAGGGCTCTGTGGAAACCAAGCCGGCCCTGGGCGCTGGGTTCTTTTGCCAACCTCCTCAGGCATTAATCAGGAGCCTGGGGAAATCATTCGGAGGGCATTCACAGGGTCTCTCCGGCCCCAATGGGACCAGGGTCAGAATGGAGAGCCCAAAGCCCTGAGGGGGCTGTGGAGGAGTACAACAGCTGTAAAAAGAAACTCTCTCTCTCTCTCTCTCTCTCTCTCTCTCTCTCTCTCTCTCTCTCTCTCTCTCTCTCTCTGTCTCTCTCTCTCTGTCTCTGTCTCTCTCTGCCTCTGTCTCTCTGTCTCTCTCTCTATCTCTTTGTCTCTCTCTCTCGGAGGTCTAAAGCTGGAAAGGACTTCAGAGGCCAGTTAGTCAGACTTCCTTATTTTACAAATTAGGAAAACGAGGCCCACATAAATGAAGAGACTTGCCCAGGGACCCACAAGTAATAAGCACCGCAAATCACTATTGGAACATTTTGTCATTGGAGGCTAACGTGGGAAATAGGTACCAAATAAGATTAAGTAATAGGAATATTTTCGTTTTGTATGTTTTCCAGGGGATTCTTGGTGGGGCTAGAGGACCTCTGAAGTTCTGGGATTCTGGGAATCTCAAGAGGCAACAAACATCAGTATTCAAGACCGGAAAACAGGTCCTTTAACTCAATCTAAAGGAATCCAGAAAGTCCTCTTGTTCAATGAGGAGCCACCTCAACAAGAACACCCTCTAGAACAAATCCGTCAAGTGGCCAAGCAGCCTTAGATTGAAAACCTTCACTGGAACCATCTGTTCCACTTTTGGAGAGCTCTGACTCGTAGGGAATTTTTCCTTAAAGCAAATCTCAATGTTCTTCTTTGTGACTTCTAACTCTTATAATTCGTTCTGTCCTTTAACACCGACCAGCTAATCTAAACTCTCTTCTATTTGACAGACCTTCAAAAATTTGAACAGATAAGGCTACTATGAATAGAAGCTTTGTAGCCTAGAACAGTAGAAAGAAAGCGCACTGGAAAGAGTCAGAACACACTTCTGTCATTTACTACCTCTGTGACTTTGGGCAAGTTACTTAGCCTCAGCTTCCTTAACTGTAAATGGGGGTAATAGCAGTACCCACCTCACAGGCTTGGTGTAGGGATCAAATGAGATATTTGTAGAAAGCACTTAACACAGTGCATGAGGGGAGGAGGCATTACATGAACACCTGTTCCCTTTCCCACAGCCCCTAAGGTCCTTTCCAGTTCTAAATCTATAATCTGTTGAACTCCATGAAGTAGAGTCATTGTCCCCATTCTATAGATAAGGTCATCAAGTGAGCAAGTATCAGAGCCAGAGCTTGACCAGAGGTGTTCTGACTTAAATAGCCTAGAATCCTTGTGCCAACATTGAGCTATGCTCATTTATCAGATTATCAATTTACCATGGTCCTCCATCTCTAGGGGAAGAATATTAGGAGGGGCTCAATAAATACTTTTGGAACTGAAAGGAACTATTGCTTTTCCTCACTTCTCTCTCCAGTAAATACAAAAAATAAGGTTGAATAACTACAGAGAACAATTAAACAATTGTCCTGGGACCTCTGGGGTTCTTTATTTTTTCCCATCCTCTTTTAGATCAGGGAAGGGAAGATCCCATACAGTGTTCTGGCACCCTAGACTGTGTGAGGGTCATCTACTGTGACCCTGCTTCACTTTGCGCCAGTTTTACTTCAATTCAAAAAACATTAAGTACCTCCTGTGTGTAGCACGCTGTGGCAGGCTCTCAAGGAAATAGGAAGTTTAGATAAGTGGAGTTTACAGTAGGTGCATAAAAGATGTACTAGCAAAATTCTAAATAGGGTCTGTAATAAAGTGAAAGGTGATTATTGACTTGAGATCAGTAAAAGCCTCATAGAGGAAGCCTTTGAAGTATTTGAGGACAGTTTTAAAAGGATGAGTAATAATTCAGTGAGAGAGGCTAGGCATTCAGACCATCGTGGGCACAGAAACAGGAAAATATGAAAAGTGCAATGAATAGAGAAAAAAAGTGGAAAACCTTGGTAAAGGTCCTACTATATGCAAACCACTTAAGGTCTTACTGTATGCAAACCACTATAGAAAGTGCTGGAAATGTAAGGATGGAAAGTGATACAGTCTCTGTCCTGAAGGAGCTCACAATCTGATAGGGAGAAAATGGAATTTGCATGGGGTCAGGGGGGGTTGGGGGGGGGGACACCAACTCATGATACAAGATAGAATGGGAAAAGGA
The DNA here is from genome assembly GCA_028646515.1 of Pseudochirops corinnae. Classification (NCBI taxonomy): domain Eukaryota; kingdom Metazoa; phylum Chordata; class Mammalia; order Diprotodontia; family Pseudocheiridae; genus Pseudochirops; species Pseudochirops corinnae. The sequence goes on along the minus strand of CM053587.1, from coordinate 143,174,833 downwards.
CATAGAATTTCAGATAAAGAGTTCTACGAAAAATTGAATTTAGAACTATCACTTTTAGATGGCTGGGATAGAGAAAGAAGGTTTCATTAGAAGAGATGGTTCTTGGGCTGAGCTTCAAAAGATGAGACAGATTTCAAAAGGTAGAGAAGAGGAGGGCCTGCATTCCAAGGCATGGAGGGACAGAGAGCCTGTATCACTGAGTGGAGATAGGAAAGGCCATTCTTCCCTAAGTTGTATGCCCCTAACTTCCTCTATCATGCCCTGACTCTTCATCCTAAAGATTTACTTCAACCCTAGGATTCCCACATTGGAAGAATCCTTTGCCCCTTTGGCTTCTCCTCCTGATTAGATGGCTTCTTCCAGGATAAGGGAACCCAGGTCAACCATGTTTTATTCCTCTCTAGGCTTCACTCCAGACTTTCTCTACCTTACCCCCACATTGGTTGTGCCCCACCACCACATCTTCCTTTTTTGTCTTGTCTTCCCCCACTATGGGTGCTTGTATTTGGGTTCCAGCACAGTGGGGGCCACATAGTAAGCACTTAATAAATGCTCACTGACTTGACTTGATAGGATGAGTTCAGGAAACAGCTATTAATCTAAGTCACTTGGAACCAAGAATGTATGAAAGGGAGTAGAATTCATAGGCCCATAGGATCATAGACACAGAATTGGAAGGGACCTTTGGGGACATCTAATCTAACCCACTAATTTTGCAGATGAGGAAACTGAAGCATAGAGAGTTAAAAGATTTGCCCAGGATTACCCAATTACCTCGATGGAGCCTGGATTCAGACCCCTATCAAACCGTTCTCCAAAGTACATCAAAGTTCAATAATATTGGAAAAAGTAAATTGAGTAAAGATTGGTGTGGATTGGTGTGGTAGAGAGTTAATAAGTGGTCGACCAACCTGTCCCTAGATATCTTGGACTCTGACAAATCCTAAACCTATCAGAACTAGAAATGTTACAGGAAAAAATAATTACACTCTGGTCTCAGCTATTGTCCCTGAAGCAAAAAACTCAAATTCAGGTCTCTACACCTCAAATACCATAGATCTAAGGATGACTAGGGCTCAGTCTATTTTCCTAGATAAAGCTACTGTTATGTTCTCAGAGAAAAACTGGACCCTACGTGGCTAGGGACCTTTCAGAACATTCAACAAACTTTTTTTTCTCTGAGAGACGAATGATTTGTGTGATCTAAGCGGGAGGCTTGTAACTGCTTCATGTGGTTTGGGCTTTGACATTCTATTCCACTAAAGGCTAAATGGGCAGAGTTAACGCTAAGTGAAGACTTCAATTTCTAGCCAAAACAACAACAAAAAAAGGAAATATATCCAAGAGCAAAACTCAGTGGACTAAATCTAAGCTACCAGACACCATGGATCTCAGTGCCAGCTTAGCCAGCTTCACTCTAGGAGACTTTGAGCAAGCCTCAGACCAGCCCATTCATCCTTCCTCCTGTAAAACAATGATGAATATCTGTCACGCATGCACATGTCACCTAAGAGAGTGAAGATTCATTAATGGGCAACTTTTTAGCCCACTGCCCATGAAGTTAGCTAGAATGCTAATTAATGAGGGATCTACAGACCAGTAACTCCCTACCAAACCCCTGAAGCTACTTTGTTTGGCCAGTGGTGTACAGAGCAGAGAGTTAGTTATTTGATAGCCTTTGTATAAGAAGCAAAGGATATTAATTCAAAGATTTGTAAATGGCACCACTCATCTGGATTGGCTGAATATCAGCATCAATCTCAGAAAATATTGCTGAATTTCCCACCTGGATATAAGGCCTCAAAAGCAAGTTGAACAAATGAATTTTGCCTTATATAAATTCCAGTGCTATAGCTTCTCCCAATGAATCACATATGCATTCATAGGCAACATGTTTTAATGGAAAGAGTTTTGGTTTTGTCAAGAAATTCAAAATCTACATCACTAGCTCCATGACCTCGGGAAAGACACATAATCTCTCTGAGCTTCAGTTTCTATATCTGTAAAATGGAAATAATAATGCCTTTAGTATTTATCTCACAGAATTATCATGAAGACCAAATTAAATACCCCAATCTCTCTCTCTCTCTCTCTCTCTCTCTCTCTCTCTCTCTCTCTCTCTTTCTCTCTCTCTTGTGCATGTGCATCCGTGTGTGTGTGTGTGTGTGTGTAGAGGTATATGTCAACTATAGATTTGGGTATAATTCTGCTATATATATATATTTCCCATTATATATGATATGTACATGTATACATAATTGAAATATGCACACATGTAATTAGAAAAATGTATAGAGAAATTGTAACAAACTATAACCAAAGTATAAATAAATGTAGTGAGGAGCTCTGAAAAAGAACCAAGTAGCTCCTTACCATGATGTCATGGATTCAAGGCTGAAGGGACCTGAGCAGCTTAGAGAAAGTCAAGTAATTTTTTTCCATGATGCCTTAGGTCCTATTGCATGTGTAATACAGAGAGAAAGACTGAGCTTCCAGCAGCTATGGGAAATGTATTGGCCACCAATGAGTACCTGAGTCAGACTTCTAGTTGAAGAAGCCAGGACAGCTGGTGAAGTATGTCTCAAGAGCTGGGAAATGGATTAAGTGAGAGAGAGAGAGAGAGAGACAGAGAGAGAGAGAGAGACAGAGAGAGAGAGAAGAAAGACAGACAGAGACAGAGAGACAGACAGAGAGACAGACAGAGTGAGAGGAGAGGTAGAGAGACAGAGACAGAGAGAGACAGAGAGACAGACAGAGAGGAGAGGCAGAGAGAGAATCTGACACCAGATTGGCCCTAAGATCCAAACTAGTATTGCATGAAGCAGGGACTTGGCTAGTTGGTGCTATGAGTGTTGCAGGGATATTCCTTTATTAACCAGGTCAGAATGTGAGTCATTATTCTGTTCTTTAAGAGCTTTTAAATAAACCTACTCAACGTTTAAATGTTTTTGTTAGGCTACAGTGCTTAAAAGGGACGGAAGGGACTAAAATAAGAAAAATACAAGCCAAATTTAATTCAATTCAATTAACATTTATTAAGAGCCTACTATGTATCAGGCACTATCAGGCACTAGGTTAAGTGTTGGGGATATAATATTTTTTTTAAAAAAAAGGATAGTTCCTGTCCTCAAAGGGCTTACAACCTAATGAGGGAAGACACATAAAAGGAAGCTGGGGTGGGGGGAAGTGACGAGGGTCCACTAGGGGATATGATGTTCTGTGTTGATGAACCAAGTGGAGCTGCTGAGGGAAAATGGAGAGTTTCCAGATGTTCCCTGGAGTTTCTTTGGGGGACTTGGTGGGGTGGGGAGAAACAAGAACAGGAAGTTATTATTAGAGAAATGTAACCCAGTCTTTGGGAGATCAGAGCTTTGCTTCTGAGTCACAGGCAACATGAAGGGGTGTGTGTGTGTGTGTGTGTGTGTGTGTGTGTGTGTGTGTGTGTGTGTGTGTGTGTGTTACACTTTTCTTCATTCTAGGCCTTTTCCTTTACCACTCTATCATCTGGTACTCATGAAAACCTGACTCCATATGAAAAACACCAAGTCTCTGACCACCTCCCCAGTATTGGGTGTTTCATCTTCCATGCCTTGTGACACACAGGCCCAAGAGGAGGAGGAAGCGTAGTGTCTGCTCATTGCTACCACTCAGCAGCCTCTCCTCTGAAGTGCACTCCATAAGACCTGGTCTAGAACCTTGTTTCAGCCATTTGCCAGTCTCTGAGTTACTCTCCTTCCTTTTTCAGTAGCTAACTTACAGTCTCTTTCCACTCTATCCCATTGCCCTCATACCATAGAACTTCAATGGATATGTTCATGTTCTTCAAATACGCTGGACTCTTAATTTATTAACTTCCTCAATGACCCTGACCAATACTTTCATTTTGCCTAAGTCACTCTCAGGGATGAAGCCACCTCCATAGTCCCAGGCTCTGAAACTTCCTCTGACCAGAAGCCAGCATCCTTCCATCTCCCCATTTTTCTGATCCTCTGCCTATATTTCTGTCATCCTCAGAGTCATCAGTGCTTCTATTCTTTACTCTTCTCCTAGACTATCATCCCTGTTCTAGCCTCTCCTCATTGTGACCCATTTTTGTTTAGTTCAACAGAATACTGTCTTCTACTCTTAAAACTCTTATGTCCCATGTTGTGTCAAACACCAACCTGGGAGACTCTCACTATCTCTGCTTTTACTCATGCTAATGAACGCCTCTGAAGGAAGTCATACAACCCTGCCAGTTTGGGACCCTAAAACTGGGTTTTCTGATGTTAATTGGGCCCTTAATACAGTTCTTTTTATTCTTTTCCTATGGCGTCTTTACCACGGTCCCCACAGGTTTGACTGTTCCAAATCTTTTCTTTTCTCCCTAAGAGTTTTATACTACTCCTTCTCCCATCTCTTGCTTTAAAGAGAAAACAGAAGGCTTTCACTCTAAAGTTTTCTCTATTATTGTACAACATCCTTTCCTTTGTTTCAGTCTCTTAGAAGAGGTAACATCTCTCCTTGAGGTCATAGGATTGTATATTTAGAAGAAAGCTACAGGTTATCTAGCATGACCCCTTTGCTTTGCAGAATGAGGAAATTGAAGTTCAGGGAACTTGCCCAAGCTCATGGAGGTAGTAAATGTCAGAGGCAGGATTTGAACCTAGGCCTTCTGACTCCAGAGCCTGTGCTCTTTCATTGTACCATGCTGCCTTGCCCATGCTAACCCATTCATTTATGCCCTTGCCTGGCTCATAGTAGACACTTGATAAAGTCTCACTGATTAATACACAAACTTCATTTCTTCTGGGAGCTTACCTCTCTCTCCTTCCCTTCCCCTCACCCCATATGCTCTCTGTCTCTCCAATCTCTCTTTATCTTTTGCTTATTATAAATGTGTTCAGGTCTAATTATGCCCAAAGGGCTACAAAACTGTGCATAACTTTGATCGAGCAATATCACTACTCAGTCTATATCCCAAATAGGGATATTTGTACAAAAGTATTTGTACAAAAATATTTATAGTAGCTTTTTTGTGGAGGTCAAGAATTGGAAATTGAGGGGATGCCCATCAATTGGAGAATGACTAAACAAGCTGTGGTATATGATTGTAATGGAATATTATTGTGCTATAAGAAATGACAATCAAGATGCTTTCAGAAAGACCTGGGAAGACTTACATGAACTGATTCAGAGTGAAGTGAGCAGAAATGGAAGAATATTGTACGCAGTCATAGTAATATTATATGATGAACATCTATGAATGACTTAGCTAGTCTCAGCAATATAATGATCCAAAGCAATCCCAAAGGATTCATGAAAAATGCAATATGTTGCCAAAGAACTGATGGTGTCTGAATACAGACCTAAACACACTATTTTTCACTTTCTTCCCTCCCTCTCTTCCTTCCTTCCTTCCTTCCTTCCTTCCTTTCTGAGTTTTCTCCCACAAAATGACTAATATGGAAATATATTTTACATGATTGCATGTGTATAATCTATGCCAGATTACTTACTGTCTCAGGGAGAGGGAAGAGGAGGGAAGAAAGGATAGAATTTGAAACTCAAAATGTAAAAGAAAATGTTAAAAATTGCTTTAACATGTAATTGGAGAAAAAAATAAAATATTATTTAAAAGAATATCTTCAAGTCTCCTGTTAGAGAAAAAGAGGGGAAAATTTTGGAAAATACTACCTACAGTGTCTACCAAGGGTTATTGATAGAAAAAAAGAGAGAAATGTAATAAACTCTACACCTGCATCTTCTACTTTTATTTTATCAAGCCTGCCACACGCCAAATCTGTTGAGGGCCAATACTTTAAGGATAATCTAGGCATCGACCAGTAGAACACCTGGAAACTGGACCTCAAACATTAAACACATAGCTTTGCTCAAGAGAGCTATTTAATGAGAATTAAGAGGCACATATGCTATACGGAAAATTTGTAGCTAAATAACAAAAATATAGACCTAGGATGAACTGAGACCTTGAAAGCACATAGATTTCCAGGGGAAATTCCTAGCTGAATAAAAACATATAAACATGTGAAAAATTATGCTTGTCTAAGTAGGGTAGAATCCTTAATAACAATTCTAAAAATGTAAGATCACAATTATGATAATGGATTATTAATCAGGACCTGTTATTGTTCTAGCAGGGCCTGCCATGTTGACAGCTGAGAAGAGTGTAAGAACCAAGGAGTACTCCTTAGACCACCAGAAAAAGAGAGAGACTAGCAGAAAGGGAGAGATGGATTTCCAGAAGAGATGAAGTTAGATGAGAGAGACAGAGAAAAAGATAAGGAGAAAAGAAAAGAGAAGAAGACTTCAGCCTCTGTTCTCTTCCTCATCAACTGGGAGGAAAAAGAACCAGGACAAAGAGAGGACCAAAAAGCTTCTGCTCTCCTGCTCAGCCAAAATAAAAGAGAGAGAGGTTTAAGAGAAAGACTCAGAAAACCTGTGTTTTAAAACACAACTGCTACAGTTGGTTAATTCTGATTACACAATCCTAGCTATGTCCCTTCTAGCTAGGGTACAGATCTGTTCCATAGTTCCTCCTCCAAAGATGAGGTAATATCTCTTCTACATATTCCAATGTCTTTTTAGCCCTTTTGGGCCAGTAGGGGGTGGTGGCCCTTTTCCAAGAAAGGAGATGATTTTTAATCTCACGCTATTAGTAAACAGAAAGCCTCCCACCCCATATGTTATCCATAAAGACTGCTCCTTCCTGGTACCTATTGTCCTGGTTAGAGAAAAACAAGTGAGGTGCAAAGTGACTCTCCCTCTTCTTCCCCCCCTCCCAATTCCAAACTTGGTACCAGTTGTTCACTACAATTTTCCCAAAGATAGCTAAGAAGGAAGGCTCATAAAACTCCTAAAAACAAAAACAAAAATCAGCTTGACCTACCATAACCTTGAGTTAGTGCCCTAGGTATTTTCTACTTTTTACCACCAAACTACAGAAAACATTGTCTATACTTGTTCCCTCACAAAGCTCTATCCGGGTCCCATTCTCTTTTCTCTATACAGTCCCTATTTCATAGATCTCATCAGCTCCCATGGCTTCAATGATCTCCAATCAGATGATTCTAAATCTCTATATCTAGTGTCTTGATCCCCTTCTGTAAGGACAACTTCTTACTAGAAATCTCCACCTAGAAGTCCCAACAAAATTTTTACCTTAACACCTTCAAAATTCATTTCTTTTCCCTACTCCCCATCACTGCCATCAAAAAAAAGCAATCCCTCCTCCAAAATGCTCTATATTCTTTTCCTTTTTTAAAGATAACAACATCATCCCAGTCACCCAGTTTGCAACCTTGAGGTTACCCTCAACTCTTCCCTCTCTCTCCCTACCTCCCCACCCCCTAAATACACATAGCCCAATCCATTATGAAGTCTAGATAATTCTGCCTCTCTCTCTGGCATCGGCCTCCATGTCCCCATTCACATGCCATTACTCTAACTCAGGTCCTTATCACCTACCATGTGACTGTTGGCAATAGCCTCTTAATTGGCTAGCCTATTCCTTTTGCAATTCACCCTCCATGGAACTGCTGAAATAAACTTCCTACAAGACAGATTTGACACTGTCATGCCTTGTTCAAAAATCTTCAACGGTTCTCTATTGCTTCTAGCATAAAATGCACATTTCTTACTTAGCTTGGTAGTTATAACTTTACACTATCTGGCTACAACCTGACCTTTTCAAATTTATTCCATATGATGGCCACATTGTCTAGCCAAACTGGCCTACTAGCTTGTCAAGTTAGCTACATGCTACCTCCCATCTCAATTCCTTGGCATAAACTGACCCCGATGTGGAGAATGCATTATCTTCCTCACCTCTGCTTCTACCTGTCTTCAAGGCTTAGCTCAGGGTTTACCCTGGGTATGAAACCTTCCTCATTTCTCACTAGCATTTTCCCTCTCTCCAAATCTACTTATATGAGTATACGTTGTCTTCCACAATAGACTGTGGAAGCTTCTTAGGGTCTGGGGCTGTTTCATTGTCATCTTTAGTCCACAGAGCTCAGCACGGGACTTCACACATAGAAAGTTCTAAATAAATGTTGGTTGAATTGAATTAAATAAATTGTCTGAAGGCTCAATGAATTCAGATGCTACACCTTCCAAGAAGGCTTTCTGAGCCCCTTTGTAATGACCTTCTCCCTTAGACCTTGAAAAGAGATTTGTTTTGTCATTTTCTAAATACATTTACAATATTATATTATATATGATAGCTATCTAGGTTGATGCCGTTTCCCCATAACTAGATTGTAATCTTCTTTAAAAATTTTTTATTCTTTTAAAACTTAAATATAAAATAAGAAAAGAAAAAAAGCACTTCCATGTACATGGCAGAACATAGAGGATTCAAGATAAAACAATAAATTTCCATTTCAAACAGTTTACTTTTTTTTGAAACCTATGTGATAAATACAACACATTGTTTTCAAAACTACCCTGTTTTTCTGTGCTACCTTCTAAGTTTTCTTTTGTTCTCTGCTAGGCACTTATTTTTTCTTCCTCATTCCTCACCCTGCCCTAGAGATTAAATTAAATTGAACATGAATATACATACACATATACATACATATGTGTACATATACATACATACAAGACCATATTGTACATAATTCTATGTCAGTTCTTTCTCTGGAGATAGATAGCATCTTCCTTTATAGGTCTAAGTCTTTCCATGTTCTTCTAAAATCAACCAGCTCAACATTTCTTATATCACAGGAGCTTTCCATCATAATCACATACTACTACTTGTTTATCCATTCCCCAGTTGAAGGGCATCTATCATTTTAGCTAATCTTATAGATGTAAGATGATATCTCAAGGTTGTTTAAATTTGCATTTCTCTAATCAGTAATGATTTAAGGCATTTTTTCATGTGGCTATACAAAGTTTTGGTTTCTCCACCAAAAAACTGTCTATTCATTTTCTTTGAGATTGTAATCCTCTTAAGGGAACGGACTAATGTACTTTGTATCTCCTTCAGTGTCTTACACAGGGCTCTGAACACATCTAATTCTAAATCAATGTTCAAGTATTTTTATGGTTAACAACATTATTAAATTGTACAGAGAAACTAAATGCCTTAATGGATGGAGAGCCAGGAACATCCAGGTTGAATTTCTGGGCACTTACTATTCAGGAGCTCCAAGTAGCATCCTAAGACCCTAAGTCTTAGCAGAGAAGGTGATGCCTTGCATTGGAAGAGGGACCTTCCTCAGCTTACAATTCCTTAGGCCAATGAAATCTGTCCTTTCTTTTTCAGCATAAGCCTCCAGGACCTTTCGGTTCCTCCTGGCCTCACTCCTTTCAGCAGCTCAGGATTCCACACCCCAGCATTCCACTTGACCCTTGGCCATTCCACCATGGTTCAGAACGTTTCTTTCATCTTGGCTTTCAACAGAACAGGATAGTAAGGCAGAGAAAAACGCTGTAGTGAGTATCAAAAGTCCTGGGCTCTGATATTCAACACCTTAAAGGGTATATAATCTTCCTGAAGTTCAGTTTTCTTATATTTAAAATAAGAATACTTGTACCATCTGCCTCACAGGGTTGTTGGGAGGAAAGAACTTTGCAAGGCAAAGAGTTCTCCATCCTGCTGAATTAGTTATGAGATTTTCCTTGGCTTGTACCATACCCGCAGGAGTTCTGCTAGGTGGTATACAGGCTGATCTGATAAAATTAGATGTTCATTTCATTCCATTTCATTCAGATCGAGAATGACAGGATATGAGCACAAATTGATTGAATGATAAACCAGCAGAACATCACGATTACTTGTATATATGCCATAATCCTAGTCAGCCTTGATGTAGTACCTTAAGGTTTGCAAATTGCTTTTCTGATAGTATTTGATTTAACAACAATAATAACAATAACTCTGCGCCAGACACTATGCTAAGCACTTTGCAATTATTATTTCATTATTCTTCACAACAACCCTGAGAAGTAAGTGCTATTATTATCCATATTTTATGGATGAAGAAACTGAGCCTGAGGGAACTTAAATGACTTCCCCAGAGTCTCAAAGCTAGCCTGAGGTAGGAACTGAACACAGGACTTCTGACTCGGGGTCCAGTGCTTTATTCACTTTCACTACTCAGCTGTTAGTGAGTGATTGTCAGTAGAGAGCTGAGTAGCCATAGATCAGTGTTCAGCCCTGGCACTTTCCTCCCTGGCCTGTAAACAATACTTGTTGACTAAGGCAAAGTTGCACCCCGTATGCTATGACTTCTCCATTAAGCTGGCTTGCTGGGGCTCAGTTGTAATTCCTCTGTATTGTCTGAGGATATGCATCCTTTGTTGATTGGTCTGTGCCGATATAGGCTGATACCATCCCTTGCACCAGCCTCACCCAGGCCTCACTTAGGGCCTTCAACTGGAGCTTACTTATCTCAATGACTTATGAGTCTATTTCCAAGTCCTCCATGTTTAGCGTGTCCTTCCAAGTCAAGCTCCTATTGACCCTGAGGAAACCTTCACAGCACTAGAAACCAGTGACTTCTCCCTGGACCTCTGGGGGTATTCATTTAGCTCAGTCATTTAGCACTTAACCAATCTCTCGTACTTGGTGAAAAAGAATGGTAGCAGGTAGAGGGCCAGGGGCACTGGGAGGAAAGCACACAGCATTCTCTGTTAGTTAAGGCTGGCCCATTAGTGACCCAGGACAAAACGTTTATCCTTTCCTAAAGGGCTATCTTGAGCTCAGAACTGAATAGAGGAAAAGGGTAGGATAGATTGCACTTAGAAAGTACTTAATGCTTTTAACTATCTCAAGCTTATGCTGACAAAAAATACAATCTTTTTAATGTCGATATTCTTCTGGTGATGCTATGTGACTGAAACACAGAATGCCACATTCTCCAAAGAATCAAAATTTTGAAGTGAATCGAAGAGCATTAGCAAGATAAATGTTGTATATAATAGCATGAGCAGGCTGCCTATGATGGCTTATGCACAAGGAATAGAAAAAAGAGAGCTCCTTTGGGAAATATATCATCAAAAAAGGAAGTTTAACCTTCATTTGGTGAGAGCTAGTGCCTGCCTATGAAATATTAGAGGATCAGGAGGTTTGAGGGAAATTTTCCCATAGTTTTATGGGAGTTTATTGGAGGACATAGACAGGAGCTAATTATAATGAAAAAGAGCAGATGATTTGCCAATTTCTGGAGGGATTATCCATGTTGATGAGAGCCCAGAGCTACTGAAAATATTGAAGTATAAAGGTCTATCAGTGCCTTAATCTCAAGAAGTGAACAGTGTGGGCATAAAAGGCTTTGTGGAAGAGATTGTGGAGGAAAAGGGTAATAGGATCATGGATTTACAGCTCGATTAATTAGAAGTTATTCTAACTAAGGTCAGAGTGTAGTAGTAAGTAGCAAAGCCAGGATCTGAAGCTGGGTCCTCTGACTCAAAATCTAGGGTTCTTGAAATATTTGTTGTTCAATCATTTTAGTTGTGTACAACCCTTTATGACCCCATTTGGGGTTTTCTTGACAAAGATACTGGAGTGATTTGCCATGTCCTTCTTCAGTTCATTTTACAGAGGAAGAACTGAGAAAAACAAAGTTAAGTGACTTGCCCATGGTCACACATCTAGTGTCTGAGCCCAGATTTGAACTCAGGAAGGTGAGTCTTCCTGACTCAAGGCCAAGCACTCTATCCATTGTACCATCTAGCTGCCTCTCTTTAAATATACTATGCCATATAGGTGACTCTCTACATTTCAATATAAATTCAGAATAGATTGTCTTGAAGAGCTCAGAGTTGGTCTTCTTTCTCCTTAATAAACACCTCCCTGTTCTGCTGTATACTTCCATGTTTGGCCCATATGTATAAATAACTAGTTCCAGGCTTATGCCTTGCCAGTATAGCACATGAAATGTCATATTCAGGTTAAGAGTAATATCATAGTTGGACTCATGGTCTCAGAGTTTGTCTATAATTTATCTATTCCAACCAATTAATTTAGCCTTTCTCATCAGTTTCCTCATTGATAAAATGGAGATAATAATAGTACTTATTTCACAGGATTGTTGTGAAAAGCAAATGAGATGATATGTGTTTCCCTTTGGAAACCTCAAAGTACCATATAAATGTGATCCTCATTTGGGTAGAGAGGAGATGTCCCAGGAAGACTTTAGTAAAAGTTGAAGATCTAAAAAAACAAAAAGATTTAAAATGTAAAGAGGAAAAACTTCAGATGCAAAATAGATATTCCCCTAGAAGGAGTTGGAGGCTTAAATAGTCCAAATATTTAGGAAGAAACCCATGAGACAATGGCTTTCTGAGATGATTCAACAAGAATTATTGAAAAGGGGAGGTGAAACCTCTTCCATCTCTTGCCTAGAGTCAACACGGAATAACTTTCTGAGGGAAGGGCTCTGTTGTGGGGGAAAATGCTTTGTAAATACTGCTATTTGAGTAAATGCCTTTTGCTAAAGAACTGTGTCTACTGGCTGACTGTTAAGGGAGAAACACACAGCTGGGGGCTCATGAATCAGTGTTTAGGTGGATAACAACCTACAGGGTTACCTACAGAATCCTGAAAGCAGTATCAGTCACTGCTCTTGGGACTAAACATGCTGATGCCAGTGTGAATGAGCCCTAAAGGCTGTTGTGATGATGATATTGTTTTATTGTTATTGTTAGTGTCTAAAGTATATAGTGTTTCTCTACAATTCTGGGAAAGATACTGGGCCCAAATGGTTCTTGCCAAAGTCCCTTCAAGCAATACCAGAGATGGAGAGGGTGTTTAGGGGACAGTCAGTGACCAATTAGTGCCTGAGAGTCTTGAAATGAGCCAAGTGTCTTGGCCCAGAATCTAAACCACAGAAACCAAAAATATCATGGGGGGAAAACAACATTGTTGCCCTTGTGTGTATGTTCAACAGCCCCAGACAATTTGTATTCTTAGATTTGTTAGTGATATTCAGCTGCTCTGTTCTGGGGCATAGTGACCAATAGGAATCCAGACCTCTGTTCTCAGCCCTTTGCAGGGTTTATAATTACAAGAGATCTGGAGAGAGCTCCCAAGCAGGCTGGGGCCAGCCAGAGACCAGCTGTTCTCACACACAGGACAGTTTAAATGCAGACCTGGAGGACGGCGATGCCTGCAGACAGTAAAACATGTTCTCATATTAGCATCTCACTTATGAGTGCTTCCCCCACCACTGTTAACACAGTCACTGGAGTCAAAGTGGTTTCACTGTGTGTGTTTCTCCCAAGAACCTCACTCCCTCCCCCCATTTTTTTTAACGTGGAGTTTTAAATTTCACGTTCTGTGATCTAACTTCTCATTTCCCACTCACAAACAAATGACATCTGGCCACTCTCAACAATAAACTTGGAAAGATGAGACATTTCCTGTTAGTTCTCCATGTAACCCCTGCTTAAACTTTCAAATTCCTTAAAGAATTGCTTGAAAAATAAATGGGTCATTAAAGAGCAAGGAAAAGGGGGGGGAAAGAAGAAAACCCCCCAAAAGCCCTTTGACATTGAATGCTGATACTTTTGGGTCAGTATTTAGTGCTCTATATTTTAGCAGCCAAAAAAGCACAACTTGACTTAATCCATGTATTTAGCTATCTCATTTAAAACCATTGAGGGTAAAATATTCTACTGTGTCTGTTGTATTTAACACACCGTTGTCTGCTTCCATTAGCTGGTACTAGAAAAATTTTATCACACAGGAATATCTGCATCCTTGGCTCCCAGCCCTTTTCTCTAACATTTTCTCCTTTGGAGGCTTCAGCAGGTCTCACAGGTTCAACAATTGTCTCTTCAGGGATAACTTTCAAATCTCATCTCTGAACCCTGCCCTCTTTCCTAAGGTTCAAGCCTGTAGCTACAGAGCTGGGAAAAGGAATGATTAAAGGGATGGGTCGTGTGAGTCATATGCTAAAGTTCTCCAAGATCACACGGTGGTGTTGAGATGTCTCTGGGTTCTCAAAAGCTATAGTAGAATGCAAACTGGCAGTCAATCAGTCAATCAATAAGCTTTTATTAATCATCTAATATGCTGGCCACTACATCAGGTTCTGGGACACAAAGACAAGAAATGAAATATCTCCCCTCACCCCACCCCCGAAGCTTACATTACACTGGGGAAAACAAGGTGCACATATTCCATCCCTTACACTATGTGATCTTGGGTAAATCATGGACCGCAGTTTCCCCCTCTGTAAAATGAGGGGCTTAGACTAGATGACTTGCAAGGTCCTTTCTAATTCTACATCTGTGATCTTATAGTTCTCTGAATATACAAAATATATGCAACATGAAGAAAATTTGGGTGAAGCCTGTATAAGCATCTGAAGGAATAGGAAGGGCCTCATGGAGGAGGGGTGCTTGCGTTAAGCTGCAAAGAGGCTAGAGATTCTCAGAGGCAAATGTCCTACTGAGTTTCAAAGGCCCAGACCCTGGACTTTTATGGCTGTCATTCAAAGACCAGCCCAGCTAAGTTCAGAGAAGCTCATCCATAAGGGGGGTGGAAGATGCAAAAATTTTTATCTGTAACAACTTTCTAAGACACCTATTAAAGTTGTAAAGAGGTTGGGATCTGTAAAGGGCAGTGTTCTCGTACCCATGAAACTAAACATCCCTAACCTATGGAGAAATGAAGTCTTGTGAGTACTTGGAAAGAAAAATGGTGATCACCACAAGCCCACACAGGTTCATCAAAAATAAGTTCTACTAAATTCATCCCTCCTCTTTTCTTTCTTTCTTATATTTTTTTTTTGTCTTGGATAGGTTTATTAGTATATCAGTACAGCGGTTCCCAATATATTGAAAATATATGGCTTTTCAAAGGTATCAAAATGTTTTGCATCTAGTTTCCTGACATTTACATAGGGCATTAAGGCTTACAAAGCACTTCACATATATTAGCTTATTTGTTTCTCATAATGGCCCTGTGAGGTACGCTTGCCTATTACTCCCATTTCACAGATGAGGAAATAAGTATAAGGAAGTAAAATGTCTTTTCCATGATCTTACCTAAGTGGAGAATGAACCAAAAAGTTTCAGAGATGGGATTTGGATCCAGGACTCTTTCCATTATACCATGCTGTCTCCCTAATATTTGTATTATAATACGTATGTATGTGCATATGTGGATACGTTTATAATGCATTTATACCATGGAGGCAGCATGGGATAGTGCAAACATCAATATATATCATCAATACATTAATGCCAGGAGGACCTGGGTTCAAGTTCTGCCTTGGATACATACTGGCTTTGTGATCATGGGCAAGTCAATTAACTTAATGCTCTAAGCAACTCGTTAAGTTATAGAGAAGTGCTCCCCTAAGTTAGAAAGAGTCTTCTCATCTAGGAGTTCTTTATACTAATGGAATTACATGTCTAGCCCTCATCTGTCTGTCCATCAATCTGTCACATATCTACATATATCATCTACATAATATTTGGCTCTGGTGTCAGAGGTCATGGGTTCAAATGCCACCTGGATACTATCAGGGAAGTAATTTAACCTCTGTGGGCCTCAGTTTTCTCACATGTATAATGAAGGCATTAAACTAAATGGACTCTGAAGTCCCTTCGAACAAGACATTTGCAAAAATCTCCACATTTGTGGACAAGGTGGCAAGATGTGAGCTGGATAACACAGGTGAATTGAAAACTGGTAAATGACTGGACACAACTGATGTCGATCCGGAAGGAGACTTTTAGGTGAGTACTGCCAGGCTCAGTTCCTGACCTAGTTTTATTCAGCATTTTTATTAATGACTTGGATGAAGGCTGTGTATTTGCAGCTCATGTGAAGCTTGAAGAAATAACCAATCCTGAATGCTGCATTGGTTGGATTGGATTCTAAGAGGATCTTGATAAGCTGGAAGAGAGGATCACATTTATTAAGGGTAAAAGTAAAATCCTGTTTTGGGCTTAAGAAAATTGAGGTCATAATATGTGAGTATGTAAGATGAGGAGTGGATGGAGTTGTGGACAGAAAAACATTCTGTCTGGAAAGGACCTATAGGTTTAGTGGGCCAATAGGCATTGGATTTGGCAGTCAATAAAAACTAATGTGATCATGCTGAGCATGTTAAAAGATATGTTAGTCTTGGAGTCAAGAAGAATTGAGTTCAAATCCAGTCTCAGATACTGGTTAACCTTATAACACTGGGCAAGACACAATTTCTGCCTCAGTTTCCTCATCTGTAAAATGCAGGCAATAATAATAGCACCTTAGTTTATATTTCAGTGTTGTAAGAATAAAATGTGATTACGAATGTAAAGTGCTTTATAAACCTTAAAGTATCATATCACTGCTAGCTATTACTAAATATGGTGTACAGAATGAGGACCAATAGTACAACTGAACTCTCCCCTACCAGACCACAAGTGGGCATCACACTTGAGACAAGACATTGAGAAGCTTGACTATACCCTGAGGAGGTAAGACGACTTGAAACCACGATGCAGAACACATGGAAAGCTATGAAATCTGTCCTCACATATTTGAAGAAGAGGCTCAGGCTTGTTCTGCTTGATCTTAGAGGGCTGGACAAAGACAAAACAAGGAGGTTTACATGAGGCAGATTTTACCTCAATGTAAGGGAAGACTTCCTACTGATGAAATTAGAGATCCTTAACTATGGACTACAATTCACACCTCTTTTCATCTTTTGATATTATCCATATTGTGACATTCTTTAGCTTTTTTATATCTGATACTGTCTCCTCCATCAGGTTACAAGGTTCCTGAGGGCAGGGACTGTCTAATGTATTCTTATAGTGCACACAGGACAACGCTGGGCTCAGAGAAACCAACAGTCAATTCAGCAAACTTTTTGTGATCACAAACTATTTATAAAGTCTTGTAGTAGAACAGCATTTCTCAAACTTTTTGGTCTTAGGAACCCCTTTTTACACACATACACACACACACACACACACACACACTCTCTCTCTCTCTGTCTCTGTGTCTCTCTCTGTGTCTCTGTCTGTCTCTCTGTCTCTGTCTCTCTCTTTCTGTCTCTCTCTGTGTCTCTGTCTTTTTCTCTCTCTGTCTCTTTCTGTGTCTCTGTCTCTCTCTGTGTCTCTCTCTGTCTCTGTCTCTCTCTTTCTGTCTTTCTCTCTGTCTCTTTCTTTTTCTCTCTCTTTCTGTCTCTCTTTTGCCAATCAGGGTTAAGTGACTTGCCCAGGGTCATAGCCAGTCAATATCTGAGGCCACATTTGAACTCAGGTCCCCCTGACTCCAGGGCTGTGCTCTATCCATTGATCCACCTAGTTGCCTTTCTCCTTTTTATTCTTAAAAATCACTGAAGACAGCTCAAAGAGCTTTTGTTTATGTGGGCTTTCGTTATTGATACTTACTATATTAAAAATTAAAGCTGATAAAATTTTAAAATGTTCATTTAAAATACAATAACTGACCATTACATATCAATATAAATAGGATAACTTTATGAAAAAGAACTGTTTTCCCAAACAGAAACATTAGCGAGCAGAGTTGCATTGTTTTACATCTTTTTTTTGTAAATCTCTTTAAGGTTTAGCTTAGTTGAAGACAGCTGTATTTTTATATCTGTTTCTGTATTCAATCTGTTATGTTATGGTGTTTTGATTGAAGTATATAAAGAAAATCTGGCTTTATACAGCTGCGTATTTGGAAAAAGGAGGAGCATTTTAATAGGTAAATAACATCTTAGTATTATTATGAAAATAGTTTTGACATTGAAGACCCCCTGAAAGATGTCGGGGAGCCCTAGGGAACCACACTAGATGCTATGGATACAAAGATAAATAAGGCAATTTCTTCCCTCAAGGAGTTACCAATCAAATGGGAAAAAGGGGGCAAAAATGAGTATTTCTCACTGAACTTTGCCTTTGCCTCTCTTTTGCATTTACCTCATTAATGATTCAGTGAAAACTTGTGATAATGGCCCCAGAAGTCTATGCTTAATCCTTATGTTGTTTGAGATTTTTCAGCAATGACTTGGATAAAGGCAAAATTACCAAATTTGAAGTTGAGACAAAGCCAGGAGGTAGAACTAGCCTGCATATACAAATAATAATGATGGCTAGCATTTATGTAGCATTGTAAAGTTTGCAAAATACTTTAAAATATTATCTCACATGATCCTCTGAATAACTTGAGAGATAAATATTATTATCCCCATTTTATAAGTGGGTAAACTGAGGCAGACCATGGTTAAGTGGTTTGCCCTGGGGTTATATAGCCAGGAGATATTTGAGGCAGAATTTGAATTCAAGTCTTCTTGACTTGAAGGCCCATGGCTCTATGCACTGTGCCAGATAGCTCCATGTAGATGGAGATATCCAGCAAGCATTTGGTGATGAGGGGTTGGTTTTCAGGAGATGTTAGAGCTGGATACAAAGATTTGGGAGTCACCTGCGTACAGATAATAGAACCCATGGGAACTGACAAGATTGCCAGGGAGAAAGACATGGTGAAAAGAGAGGTTTCAGTACACGGTCTTGAAAGATGCCCATACTTAGTAGCAAGAAAAGGATGACCTAGTTAAAGAGACCTGGAGGGAGGAGCCAATGTATGTCATTTGTGTGACTCAGCAGCTAATGCAAACAGACTGCATTTAGAAAGGATTCATGTCTAGAACTGGGGAGGTGACAGTCTTACTGCCAGACCTTGTTGGACAATTTCTAGAGTGCGGTATCCTGTTCTGGGCACCACATTTTAAAAAATACACTGATAAGGTGAGGAGTACCCAGAGGAAAGACATTACAGTGCTGATGGACCTCAAGAAATCCCAGATCAGAAGCTGAACTGGGGATGTTTAGCTTGGATAAAAGAAGGCTTGGGGGTGGGTGATGATAATTGTCTTCATGTAATTGGAGTTTGGTCTCAGAGGGAAGAAGTAGGAGCAGTGAGTGGAAGCTGCAGAGAGGCAAATTTCAGCTGCATGTAAGAAAAAACAACAACCCAATTTCTTAATAAACCAAACAAAAGAAGAATGGGCAGCCTCAGGAAGGTGGTGGGGCCCCCAGTAGTGCAGGTCCTTTAAACAGAATTTTGATGAACACAAGATTTCTGTTGAGGTAAAGGTTGAATTAGATGACCATCTAAATTCTAAGGTCATCCTTCTAGGTAGGAGGCAGCTAGGTGGTGCTGTGGATGGAGCACTAGACTTGGAATCAAAAAGATCTGAGTTCTATTCCTGATTCAGACACTCCCTAGCTGTGTGACCTGGACAAGTCACTTTACCACCATCTACTTCACTTTCCCCATCTGTAAAATGGGGAGAATAATAGCACTGACACTGGCTGTTTTGAGGATCAAATGAAATAATATATGTTAATCAATTCGTAAGCCTTACATGACTGTATAAATGTCAGCTATGTATAAAAATTCTGTAATTTCCCCAGCTCTGACAGCAGAGTCTGGGTCAGATATATCGACCTCTTGATTCCTGATCTCTGATACAATTCTTAGCATACAACAGGTACTTAATAAATGCTTATTAAATTTTAAAAAACCCATACTGGAATGTGTTTTAAATAGACAAAAAAGATGAATAAAATGTTACTGATAGGTCTGAGGAGAAAAATATCTCTTCTAAAGGGGAAGGGGGTGGGGTGGGGATGGGGGGTGAATCAGGCAACTGAACTAAACTGAGCCTTCTAAGATAAGAAAGATTTCAACAGGGAGAGCTGGTAGTAAAGTCATTTCCAGGAGTTAGGATTGGCATCAGCAAAGGTGAAGACCTGTGGGGGCAGTATGAGTTCAGGGAACAGTGAGTAATCACCCAACAGTGAGTTGGGCTGGAGGAGAGAGTAAGTGAAAGGAAATAGTATGAGATAAGAGAGAAAATACAGGCTAGAGCCAGAATGCACATGGTCTCAAATGCTAAACCATCTTTAGCCTGACAAATGAAGCAATTAACAAGTCTTTCTTATCGTCCCCACTCTGTGTTCAGCATTGTGTTAGTATATTTCTGGGAATGGGATTAGAGTATCACTAGCTCTAGGGCTGGAAGGGATCTTAGATACCATCTAGCCCAACCCCCTCATTTTTCAGATAAGGAAACTGAGGCCTAGAGAGATCAATTGACTTTTTTTATGATTAAACAGGAAGTAAGCATCAGAGGCAGGATTTGAACTCCAGAGTCAGTGCTCTTCGAAGGGAGAGTGATACAATTGGGAGCTATACATTGTTAAGTGATGTTAGCAGTATAACAGAGAGCCTAGGATGTCATATGGTTCAAAGAACCCTATCCAGGAAGCCAGGAAGCTAGAATGCCAGGAGAGCTGAACTCCTGTCTTAACTCTGCATAATAGGCTGTGTGACCTTAGGCAAGTCCCTTCCCTTCTCTAGGTCTTCATTTCCTCATTTGTAAAATGAGAAGATTGTAGTAGATGATTTCTGAGGTCTCTTACAGTACTAGTATTTGGTGATTTTTGGGCAAGAGATAGAGGGAAATAGATTTAGGGAATATCGATACTCATCCTTAACGCAGGCGTACCTTGTACTTTGTCAAGATTGGTTGGCTGGTTGCTGTCCTTTCTGCTCAAAGAGGACCAAAATGACATCACTATGTCGGGGTCAAGGTACAGTGTGTCTGACTGTGGCCGATCAGGCCAATATGAGCTGATCAGAAGACTCTACCCCAGTTTGGGTACAAATAGTCCATATGACTATCTGAAGTGGAGATGTCTCTAAACTTGCATATCTCGTGTTTATTTTGAGTTACTGCAATTCTGCTTTGCTCATAGAGCACATGCCTCCTTTGATGTGGGCACACCACGCTGGGCAGCTCTGTACCAGTGTCTCCCATGTCTCGCAATTGATTACAAAGTTCTTCAGAGAGATTGTAAGAGCAGTTTTGTATCATTTCTTCTGACCTCCATGGGAGCACTGACCTTGTGTGAGTGCTCTGTAAAATAGTCTTCCAGGCAAATGTATGTTTGACATTGAAACAATGTGGCCCAGCCATCAGAGTTTCATTCTTTGCAGTAGAATTTGAATATATGTATTGGCAGTTCAGCTTGAGAAAGGACCTCAGTATCTGGTACCTTTGCCAGGTGATCTACAGAATCTTCCTAAGACAATTCAAACGGAAGAAATCCAGTTTCCTGGCATGGCATTGGTTATGCTGTCCAGGTTTCACAGACATACAGCAATGAGGTCAGCACAATGGCACTGTAGACCTTCAGTCTGTTAAGAAGGCTATGGAAGTGTTCAGCACATCCCTCCAGGATCATGTTCTTATCACTAATCAATGTTTCTCTATCCGCGCTGAGTAGTTAAGATGCACCATAGGTTTTTGGCCCATAAATAGCCTTCAGAGAATCATAAAAGCACTTGGATTGTTACTTTCATTGCAAAACTGAATTTATCTGCCCCTTCTCACTGCGTCAAGAATCCTACATCTTTCTAAGTTTCACTTGCACTTCACTTTTGATGAATATAAACACTGTCTTGTTAGAAAGGAATGAACTGTCCTGCTGGTATACCCTGTAGAGTTCTTGCTTTTTGCTGAGCATCTTCTTAATTTTCCCATCATTTTTGTCAAACCAGTCTTGATGTTTGCAAGTGTTCTATCTAGCCCAGATGAGTAAATGCAGTGCTGTACACCAAATCTATGAAAGCTACCCACTCCTTTTCTGCTTCACTTTTGCCAACTGTGTGTTGGCTCAGCTTTCCCTCCAAGTTAGCAACAAACTGTTCATGCAAGGAGAAGTGTTCCAATCTGTTGTCATTAATTCTTCTGGTAGTCATCTTGCCCTGGAGCCTCTGCTTTTGTTGAATGCAAATGGTTAGCTTGGAAAGGACAAGTCTATGATTGGCACTCTGTACCACACATCACCTTCATCATTCTCATATCCTGTCAGTCTCTTCTTACAATGACATAGTCTACTAAATGCCAGTGTTTGCTGCAAGAGTGCATCCATGAAGTTTTATTGCATTTAGGTAAATGGAAGACCATGTTGTTGATAAGGACATGAGACCTACTGCTTTGTAATTTGCTTATAACCACAGGACTTTGAGGTAAGTAAAAATGGTAAAATGGTATGGGTGATGTCTTTTGGCTCATACATAAATTGGATTTAAGTGAGACAGAGTTGCTCAAAGTCATTGGCCTCACTTTCTCTTCCAGAATCAGTGGAGTCTAGTGCAATACAAAAGTGGTGATGGCTTGGCATGTGGTAGATGACATCTTCAATACCTAACCAAGTTGTAGCTACCTAGATGGCTTCAGCCACCTTCATGGTCATTGGAATAAACTGTTCTCATCCACCTATTCTGATGGAGGAAGTCTCCATATGCTTTAGGTAGACACCCCCTTAACTTATAAGTTACCTCAACCTGGTTTAGACCATCTGCCAAAATGGTTTAATGAAGTGTGGCCACTGCTCATACTACAGCTTCTTGGAGTCACAGGTGAGAGTTGGGTGGCTGGTTGGAAGGTGGAAAGGTGGAAAAGTGGAAAGAAGCCCTGAAAAGGCTTCAGCAGCCCTCATACCAGAAGTACTAGTCTTCCTTGAACACCTATACACTCTACTCTCTCAAGAATGGTTACTCTAGAGGAAAACCACACAATAGACCAAATAGAAGAAGTAACTTTTACCTTGAAGGTATTTGAAGAGAGGAAAACAGGACTCTTGGAAAAAGTCAATAGCCCTTGTGGGTTTCAGTCTTAGTTCTGATGCTTAGCAGCTACATGACTCTGGAGACAGCATTTGAAATCTCTGGGCCTGAGTCTATACCTCTGTAGAATCGGGATAATACTCTACCTACTTCACTGTGTTATTAATAGGAAAATACAAAACTTAGGGCACTGTGTCATTATTATTTTAAGGCACTGAGTGGCTAGGGCATTTGTTATTCTTAAGCCATAGTAATAAATTATAAGTAGTAATAGTAGTAGTATAAGTATAATAATAGTAATAAGTGGTAATAAGCTTAATACTTGAATGAAATAAAAGGGACTTCTTGATGGGGACCTGGTGGGTAAGTGATTAATTCCCCAGAGTTTGCGCAGGAATGATGCTTTTGATCTTTTCTCTCCATGGCTGACAGCAGGTGGCAGACACCAGTAGTCCTGCCTATTTCTAAAAGGCCATGATATCACCCTCAGCTGAGAAGTTAAGTGATTGAATAAGTCCCAGGGGTAAAATAAACCCTAAGTAGAATGAACAGTTAGACCTAAGGACTGGCTGCAACTTCTCAATTAAATTCTTGGGATCTTGGGCCAAGAAGACAGCATGGACAGTTAGTGGAAATGATGCTTAATCCCTGAGTCAGATAGTGCTAGGGGAGAAACTGTGTGTTCACAGGCATTGCTACAAGAGAGATATCAGAGACATGTGAGAATACAGCTCATAGAAGAGGGGGAAGCATACCAGAAATCTCCCAAATGGCACAGAAAGAGAACTGGGGGGAAAAAAGTGTAGCCTTTTTGAAAAGACCAAAAGTGATGAAGAATGCATTACTTTATCAAAAAATAACATTTTACATTTAGATAACTGTAATTATTAGGATGTTTTTCTTCATTTGGATCAAAATCTGACTCTTCAGAAAATTGTTCAACTGTATTCATAGAGTTGTTTTTTTGAACCCAAGTGCAGCCGTAATTGATCCCATCTTATTTTTGGTTTGTTTTTTTTTTTTGCTTTTTGGAGGGCAATTGTGTTTAAGTGACTTGTCCAAAGTCACATGGCTAGTAAGTGTGTCAAGTGTCTGAAGCCGAATTTGAACTCAGGAATTGATCTTAATAGCTTTTATTCATCATTCTAATCCACTGAGTTCTTTGCTTGTCTTTATTTTGTCATCTAGTCTTCAAGTTATCTTTACCAGTCTTATGCCTCTACAAATTTGATAACCACCTACATCTTCATCCAACTCACTGGTAGACCTGTTGAAAAACCTAATTTGAAGAAGAGCTTGCTGGTCCACCCCACTAACAAGCATCCTCCAGACTGATCTTCATCCATTAATTGCTGCTCTTTATTAAAGTCATTCAATTGATTCTCAATCCACCAAACTGTATTATTGTCTAGCTCAGTGGTTCTCAACCTTCCTAAAGCCACGACCCTTTAATAGTTGTATGTGGGCGTGTCTGCATGTGGGCAGACCCGCCTGTAGATGGACAGAGGAGGTTCCTAAGACCATCAGAAATATGTGTTTTTCGATGGTCTTAGGCGACTCCTGCGATCCCTGTGAAAGGGTTGCTCGACCCCAAAGGGGTTGTGACCCACAGGTTGAGAACCCACTGTTAGCTCATATTTGTCTATTTCATCCCTAACGATCTCATGGGAGCCTCTGTCATACACCTTTGTGAAATCCAGGGTCTGCAATGTCTATTCCAGTCCCCTAATCTATCATGAGTAGCCTTGTTTTTTTAAAAAAGAAAGAAATGGGGTTAGATTAGCATGATATCCTGTGCTGGCTCTTAGTGATTATACCTTTCCTTTCCAAGTATTCACAAATCAACCTGTTAGGAATATGTTCTAGAATTTTGCTGGGAATTTTTTTTGATAAGTTTTCTGGTAAATTTGCAAGCTTATGGTCTGATGTTTTAATCTTTCAGAAGAGCTGTCTCTCTTGCTGTGGCATTCATCCCATTCTCTGTTGTTGTTTTTTTTCTGTCAAAGATCCCAAGAGTGGGTCAGTAAAGGTATCCACCACAGACCATCATTCATCCTCCACACCACAACAATCCCTTTCCCCATTCTAGGTGTCTTTTTCTGAACTTTTTCTGTTACCATGTATTTTTTTTTAAGATATATATATATATTTTTAAAAGATACAAAACTCCATGGCCTCTGTACAATGGTGGCAAAAGGCATAGGTTTTGTCCATTCTGACCACGTTTAGCCTTTTGTTGAGCTGTTTGGCCATGCTGATTTGGGTGAATGTAAAAGGGGCAATGTGACAATACTGACGAATTCTGTCTCTTTCCTGAGTCATAGTTGAATGCTCAGAGCCCATCACAATATGGCTACAATCTGAATTCTTTTTTCTCTGACTATATAACTGTGCCCTTGTCCATACAGAAGATTATTAACCACTCATTTTTCAACTCCCTCATGCAACCTGGTTAGAACTTCTTGCTCTTAAGCTCCATTTACTTGGCATTTTGCCAGCTCCATTGACTATACCAATTAGATACAAAAATCTGAAAAAATACATATCCTTACACTAACTGAAAGGGATTGTAATGCTAACACTTTTCCAGCCATAAACATGTCTATTTATATATAGTCTTTGTTTCTTGACTTTAAGCCAACTCCTTGTCCACAACAAAACATTCTCCTCCATGTCATAGTGACTCAACACTTTTTATTAGTCTTTGGTGTGGAAACCTGTTAAAGGCTTTTTGAAAATCCAAATTAATTATATCCACTGGCTCCCCCTGATCCCTACTTATTTATTTTTTCCCAAAACTCAAGTAGATTAAAAAGAGCTCACATCTATATAGAGTTTTACAATTTCCAAAGTGCTTTCATGCTTACTCTCTCATTTGGTTGATTGATCCACTTATTCAATAAGCATTTATTAGGTGCCTACTATTTGCTCATCCTCACAGCAACTCCATTTATTCAATAAGCATTTATTAGGTGCCTACTATTTGCTCATCCTCACAGATGCCTGCCTAATTTAACAGATTAAGCAATTGAGGCTAAGCCTGGTTAAGTCACTGCCCAAGATCACAAGTTGGTTAGAGGCAGGAGCAAGAATACAATTCAAGGCTTCTGATCCTAGTCAAATGTACATTCTACTACACTTTAGTGTATGAATCTAATCCTTTAGGTGTCTTAAGAATTCAAAAACAAGGCCTTAATGAATAGCGACTGTACTACTATGCCTGGAAGTTGAGGGGAAGGAATGATCTCAACTCCCACTTTTAAGGTCAATTCCCACTGCCCAATGGACATCTAGTGTCTCAGCATCAAGCCAGCTGACTCCATCTCCAGCACCCAAGGTTACCTTTCACCTTTCCTGAGCCAACCTGGAAATTCACCGGGCAAGTGGGAGTGGGGAGGTAGCCACTTTAGCCCTTGATGGCAGGCAGTAGCTTTAGACCAGTAACAGCAATTGAATTCCCTATCCCAAAGGGTAAAAGGAAGGACTGGAATTCTTACACCCTTGAAAGCAGAATTTCTGGCTCCCACCTCAGGCATTTGACCATGTCACAGACTTTCTTTACAAAGTAGGCAGCTGTTCACTGGCATGGTCCTTAGGTGAACCTTGGGCTTCGATTCTGCTACAAACTCTAGCTCCTCATTTCTGCTATGTCCCCTCTTTGGCTATTCTTGGGATAAGGTGAAAATAAGAAGTGGTTATGAGGAGTCCATAGCCCTACTACCTGTTCTACCTCCCCACCTTTAGGGACTGCTCCAAAAATTCCAGGAGCCATCAGGAAAGAAAGATGCCTTGGCATGGGAGGATCTTTGATGTTAGGCAATGAGTCCAAATGCAATCAGGCCATATTTTCTTGTAACTGTTCACTCATAAATGACAAATATCTTTAAGAAATAACCAGAAGATGTCCATTCTCCTTCTTTGTAGAGTACACAAGGTTCAGACCCTTTATTTTGCTTTTTTTTTTAGGTCATGTGGGTTTCTAGGTTTTAAATAAATTAAAGGTAATCTTGCTAGATTGTTCTACAACCAATGCCTGTTTCTTCTCACCAGACTTTGAATTTGTTTTATAGTCAGTTACAGAGAATAACTAGGATAGGGTGACTTAGATTTTGCCTCAAAGTAACAAATTTAAATGGTACTGAAAGCACTAGAGCATCTAGAAATTAGAGGTATAGTTACCTAGCTTAGCAGGAATACAAAGTTAAGATGAGAAAATGTCAAAAAACACATTTTAATTCCCTTGAGATTGTACCTTTGCTAAACTTTTCTCTGCTCCCTCCCCTCTAACCCCAAGCCCATTTGCATGAAGAAGACCTATTTAGTAAAGCCTGACTTGGCTACAAAAATTTCTGGTTACATCTCTAGTCAAGTAGAAGAGCAAAAAAAATCCTATCACCAAAACCTTTATTTCTTCTTTTCCTGGCCCCAAACAAGTCACTAAGAAGCTATGCCCAAGTAATAGTTAGGTTGCTACCTTGACAATCTGTATTTAATGGAACCAAAGGTTTTGACCCCACACCAGGATACCTTAATGGAAAACTACATTTCAATGCAGAGCTTACCTCTTCTGCAAGAAGATGCAATATCACTGTCTAATGGCACTCATTAACAGAGTCATGTTTGGCCAAGACAAAGTGTCCCAAGACCAATGAGTAGTGGGACTTATTTGTTCCATAGACAGCCTTTGTCACACACAGATTATAATTAGCATGCTTTTGTGAGTGTGCAGGCAAGTCAAAATGTAGGAAATTGCTTCCAGAGTTAGGGAATAGACCAATTAGCTGCTAGCCTCAGCATAATGAATTTACCAGGGAATTTGGGTTTCTGGACATGGAAATGGTCAGCAGTGCTGTGTATGGCACAATGTAGTATGGGCCAGCTCCTGGTCCCTGCATTCCAAGAGTTTGGTTTTTAGATTTAGTCTGACTGAGGAAATTTAGCTGTCCCAAGGAACTCGTGCTACGAAGTTGCTCAAAGAGGGCTATCCATGATGAAATCTTGACTGTCAAACATGTCGGTTTCTTCAGTGGTCCCAGGCTTCAGAGATTACATCTTTAACACATCAATAACTTAGCCTCTGGTTAGCAGGGTTCACTGGGGCATGACTAATCAGCAGATGAAAGTGTCTTTGTGGGGATTAGCTTTAATGAAAAGAAAAGGGATAGTTATTTGGGGAGTTTGAAATCTTTCATAAATCAAAGTGAACACTGACAAAGCAGGTTCATAAGGTAAGAATGAAGCCATTGTGGGGGAAATGAAGGGCACAGCGACTTTGTATATAAATCACAGGTCAGGACAACATTGGTAGAAGAATCCATGGGAACAAGATCATTTAACTTGTTCAGGTGTAAATAAGGGATGTTTAGGGGCAAACAGCATCTCCCTAAAGAAAACCAGATGCCCTGATATCTTTATTAACCCTTCCTAGTCACCTTCAGGGACATTCAACACATGGTTTATTTAATCTTTGAGACAGTGTACACACTTGTCTAGTTTGGGGGAGGGGGGAGGGAGGGAGAGAGAGAGAGAGAGAGAGAGAGAGAGAGAGAGAGAGAGAGAAAAGTGGTAGAAGTACAGATTTGTAATCAGACAAGGCAAGTTCTGGGATAGCTAGCTGTTGTGGTGGATAGAGTGTTGGGCCTGTAGTCAGGAATCTTCTGAATTCAAATGTGACTTCAGACACTTACTAGTCCAGGGTCATGTCATTTAACCCTTTTTGCCTCAGTTTCCTTATCTGTAAAATAAGCTGGAGAAGGAAATGACAAACCACTCTAGTATCTTTTTAAAAATGTTTTATTTTTCCCCCAATTACGTGTAAACACTTCAGTATCTCTGCCAAGAAAACTCCAAATGGGGTCTTGAAGACTAGGACACAACTGAAAAATCTACTGAATTACAAGCTGAGTTCACGTCTCATCTTTGCTACTTAGAGCTATGTAATCTTGGGCAAGTCAAGGCCTTTTGGGCCTCCGTTCATTCATCTATAAAATGATGTGTTTGGACTGGATGATCTCAAAGGTCTCTTCCAGCTCTGTGATTGTTATCCTCTGACACCAGGATATCTGTTAAAATCCTGAGCAGCTAGGTGGCACAGTGATAGAGCACTGGCCCTGGAGTCAGGAGGACCTGAATTCAAATCCAGCCTCAGACACATGTGATCTTGGGCAAGTCACTTAACCTCAATTGCCTTACCTTCTCCCCTCCAAAAAAAAAAAAATCCTGAACATATTTCTTACCTCAACTAAGGAGTGTTCCTTCAGGCCAATGGCATGTACTTCTGTACAACATATTAGTATCAAATTGAAGGAGTGCTTTCTCTGTTCTGTTGAGGGTTTAGGAATTAGAATTTCATGTTACTATGTAATAGGAATGTTCTGGGATCATTTGAAAACTGCAGAAGAGGGGGAAACACTCCAGTCAGTGACTTCCTGAGTCCTGGAAGGTCTTTTAGCTGGATCCCGGCAGTGATGGAGTCATGGTCTAGAGCCCAGTGAAAGTGTACATTGTGAAAGTGAAGTTGCTGAGTTTCCCCTCCAGATCATTTCCTCTGAATCACTTCTAGATAAGCACCCTATGAAAAGGACCCATTTCCTGCCCCCAGGCAACCTTTTTTGGAGTTCCAACTTGCAGGGCCATTAGAATGAGCAGTTTCTGACAATGAAGGAAGCCAGTAACTCAGTGTGAAGTAATAGCCCACTCCTTGGAGTGTCACTGACTGATGGAAACCACATTACATTTATAAAACAACTGCAGTATGCTGACTTCTGGGCTTCCCAGAATGCTCTGTTCTAGCTTAATGGTTCAAGATAGGCTAGCTCTCTAGCCTTTTATCTATTTACATAGATTCCCTGGATCACTTCCCCTCTGCTAGGGTACCTTCTTTTGACTGACTTTTCTGTCTAGTACCCTAGTATGGGAAGCCTCCTGAAAGTAGCTTGGTAAGCTCCTTGGGGTGTTTGCCTGATACCACAATATTCACAAATGTACTGTGTGCATTTGTGATGTACAATGCTATTGTTTCTGTCTCTCTTCTTCACGAGGTTGTTCAAAGGATAGGAGAGAGTATTTCTAGAAATGTTAGCTTGAGTAATTGCAAGGTCCCTGAAGAAAACATAACAGAAAATTCTCCAGACTAGAAGACTGTGAACCTGGGCTCTAGGCTAGGCTCTTTCATAGAGCCTTGACTAGTCCATTGGGTCATTGACCTAGGGCCCTGATGAGAAGGGAATGTTCCCTCCTCTGGAGAGTGTGCCCACTCTTCTGTGACTATTCAGCCCAACTTAATGTCATCCTCAGGCCTGTACTGCCAGTTGGCACAATCAACTGGTGAGTTGACCAGTCCAGGAACTAGCTGATATGACACCCCTCTCTCAGTCTTCCAATATCCTTAGAGATAAAGGTAGAACTTTCTGGGGACAGAATCATTTCTTGAAAAGGTTTCTCCAAAGGCACCAATAAATAGGTGATGGAGAAGAGTCTCTAAAGTACAAATCTTTAAAAAGGATGAATTCCTTTAAGGAAACTGTAGGTGATTGTAGGAGATTATAGAAGGATATCATGCTTAGTGGATGGGATGGACCTGATTTAGGCTCCTGAAGTTTCTCATTTCTAAGAAACTTGGGCTTTCCAAGGTCTACAAGTTGGAGTGGGACATACTGTGGATGATTTCCCTTTGATTCCTGAGAGAAAGAAACCACAGTTCTCATCCCCACAGATACAGCACTTAGGAGACTGAGTCTAGAGCAGTCATGTGGTTAGAAACCATACTCTCTCCAAGCATCCTGTTCATTCTGTGGATTGTCTTTACCTCTCATATACCACAGCACTGGGCTGATAAGGCAATTTGGGCAGTAGAGATAAGTAGACTCCCAAGTTTTGGTCTGGAGAAGTTTGTGAGGTGGTAGTTTGGGAAATGGGTGGTGAGAGTTCTTAACTTCTGACTTAATGCCTATAGTTTTTTTCTTGTAAAGTAAATGGTTTTAAGTAAATGGTCTTTACCTTACTGTCTAGTCTTATTCTGAATTTCATTCTTGATCTTCAGGATAGTCCAAAGAAATGGGGATTCATGAACATGATTTTCGGAGGGATCAGCCACCATGTCTTGAAAGTTTTAACTCTTTCATCTTCAGAGCTTTCCCCCTGGTCCCCCTCTCCCCATCCTGCTTACAGACTGCCTCACCAGCTGAGTTATTTCAGGAAGACCATGTTTACTTCACTGCCTGATCACTCTCAATAGGCTCTGGATTGCCTTGCTGCCCTCCCTCACAAAGCCCTCATTGCAATTCTATAACCATGATCAAATCAACCCTATCATTTTTTCTGGAAGAGGTTTGCCAGTTTGTTTTCCTATGACACCACTCACCCAGATGCTCCTCCCTGGCCACAACCTCCCTATACATTACGTAGGTTGGAATGTCAGATCCTTGAGAATTGGAACTGTTGCTTTTTCATTTGCATCCCTAGTACTTGCTTAGAGTGCTTAGAACTTTGTAAGCACTTAATCAATTTGGTTTTTACTTATTCAGATGAACCCAAACAATTTCATCCAGGGGTGGGGAACCTGTGACCTCGAGGTCACATGTAGTCCTCTAGGCCCTCAAGTGTGACTAAATCCCAGTCAAAAGGCCTCACTTGAGGACCTAGAGGGCCACATGTGGCCTCGAGGTCACAGGTTTCCCCATCCCTGTTTTCATCTATGAAGCTCTAAAAGATGAAAGGGATAAAACTTTTTGTTTAGCTTCAAAGTTCCTCATAAAACTTCCTCCCCACTCTTTGATTCTTCAAGAATTGCTGGCCCTTCTCCATTTTTAGGGAGCTCTTTTCTTGCCTGGTGAACACTTGATAGAGAAGAGAGAAAATCTTGAGATTTCATTAATGGCTATAACTTATTCCCAGGTAGGTACCCTCAGTGATTTAGATATGAACCCAGTTATCAGAGTTGCTTGCCCAAATATGCCCTTTTTCAGGCCTATTGGGGAATGTGTAGGCAAATCTTCATTGTGTATCCCTATAGTATACATCATCATAATATGGGTATTTGGTGAAGATCAAACTTATTCTTCCTCTTGTTCCCAAAGAACTTTCTCTCTAAGAAGTCTTACCCTTCTCCTAATCTTCTTTGCTCTCAAGTGTCTCCTCCGTTGAAAAACAGAGTGGATACTGCCCAAGTGGCCCCTTAAAATTGTCTGAGTTTGGGAAGAGATTGGGGTTCACATCTATTTAGAACAGGCCAAGCTGACCTTCCTTCCTTCTTTCCCGGGCCCCTGGCAAAGCCAAGGAGAGGAAGTTTGTACCACCACACAGCCGCTCCTCGGCCATCCAGCTGGAGCCCTGAGCTGGCAGCCCAAACCCATTGACTTTTTCTCCTGGAAATTGTTTTTATGGAAAGTTTGGAACCCAACATAGCCACTGAATACAGAGGGGAAAAAACAACAGAAGAGTGAGATGAACAGTGAGAAAGAGACATCAGGGGGTGCCAGACAGCAGGCACTCTGCCTGGCAAAACACACTGTTTCAAACCCACAGCAAAATTGCTTTGAAAATAGATCTTACAGACTTTTAAGATCCAATGCATACTTAACCCTGAGTTTTCTCAGAAGTGTAACGTAAAAGCGTGGTGAAGCATATTCCAATGTAAAGTATTACTAATTACTAATGTTATTATTTTCATCACCTTCATTTTCACTCTGTACAATGGAGAACAGCCAGGAGAGGATGAGGGCGCAAAGAAATTCAGTAAAGTGTTGGCAAGCTGTAATGCGCCAGAAGCCTTTGTGCAGAAAGGAATCACTGGAAGGAGTTCAGAGACTACCAGAGGTGGGGAGCCTGGCCTCAAGGACACCTATGGCCCTCTAGGTCCTCAAGTGTGGCCCTTTGACTGAATCCAAGGATTTCCTCAGACATCCTGCACTAGTGAAGGGGTGAATTCTTTTTTTTTTTTTAGGGTTAGGATTCAGTCAAAGGATTGCACTTGAGGACCTAGAGAACTACATATGGCCTCGAGGCCACAGATTCCCCACCCCTGGTAGATTCTAATCCATTCCTTTGTTTTACAGATGAGAAAACAGAATCCTCAAGAGACTAGATGGCTTGTCCAAGATGACAGTACAAGGGGCAGTGAGGCACAAAAGATTCTGCCTCAGTTCTTTCAGCTTTTCTCTCTACGCAGGGAAGAAGCTACACATGGAGAAAAAATAGTTGCAGAATTTTACCAGTAAGGAAAGAAGTGCTTAGCATAAAATGCTACCAGTTTGAATAATAATAGTTTACATTTCTACAACAATTAATAATTTCTTAAGTGGTGTGTGTGTGTGTGTATGTGTGTGTGCTCGTGCATGCGCACGCACATGTATTAATCATTGTTAGCTGTTGGGTGCCAGGCACTATGCTAGGTGCTAGAAAAAAATGTAGAAAAAGTTGAAACAAGCCCTGCCTTCAAGGTGCTTGCATTCCATCATGTGTTCCAGGATGTCTCAGACTGAGAATCTTGGCTAAGACTAAAGGCTCTTCCTTTCTAAGAATTTCATGGGCTTTATTAACTTCAATCTGCTTCTAATTACCTCTGAATATTCCATTTTTAAAAATAGTCTGATTATTTCCAGGGTTCAGAGGTCAAGTTCAGTTCAATTTAATCTATAAATACAAAGTCAATTTATTAAATACCTACTATGTGAATGATATTAGACACTAAGGACAAAATCTTTTTAGATGACACAGTCCCTTCCCTCAAGAAATTAATAGTCTGCTTAAGGCAGGAAAAAGTTGTTGGATTATACACAAATGAGTAAAATACAAGGCACATTGTGATGGTTAAAAGGAAAGTACCATGGGAAGGCAAAGTACTATGGGAAAAGAAAACTACTATGGGAAATTTGAGGAGGGGGTAGATCGAGTTAACCTGGGAGTGCTCAGAAGGCTTCACTGAGGCATCTGAGTTAGGCCTTGAAAGAAGGAAAGGAGGGCCTTTAACAGAGAAACAGAGATGCTGATTGGGAGAATCTGTTCCCAGCATGGCAGATAGTATGAACAAACGCAAGTGAGGTGGGAGAGGATGAGAAAAGGAGGGGGAAAATAATAGCATTTCTAAGTCAAGACTTTAAAAAGACTATAAGCTCCCTGAGGGCAGAGACTTTGCTTGCTCATTTTTCTTTCTTTTTTTTTTTTTGCTTTTTTTTTTGGAGGGGGGAGGACAGAGCAATTGGGGTTAAGTGACTTGCCCAAGGTCACACGGCTAGTAAGTGTTAAGTGTCTGAGGCCAGATTTGAACTCAGGTCCTCCTGACTCCAGGGCTGGTGCTCTATTCACTGCACCAACTAATTGCCCCTTTGCTCATTTTTCTATCACTCGCAGCACCTAGGATAGCGCTTAGTGCTAGCAGGTGCTCGGTAAATGTCTGTTGATGATGTTGAATTGGCCAAGAATACTTGAAAGAAATAATCTAGGGTTTTCTTTGCTCATTTTGTATGTGTAAGAGATGACTGGCCAATGAGCCCAGACTATATGAGTGTGCACAGAATGCCATTGATACAATTCCCCATGTGGAGGAGGCAGGAACACTGCTTCTGGGAGAACTATGTATGTGTGTAATGAAAGGAGAGTACGGATCACATGGAATGGAAAATACATCCCTTGGAGAGACTTTGGAGCACACAAAGACACTCTAGTCTGCTAGACATGGGGAGGAGGACTTTTTTTTGATTGCCTAGGGGTGAGCTCAAATGAGCCTCAGTTCCCTCTCTTGGTCAGACTCCCTTCTCTTCCTGTGACTTCTTCCTGAGTAGAGAGATAATATGACTCTCCCCAGCTGAGGCTGATACGAATAAGGACTTCCATTCTTTGCCTGTCTTGTATGGTTTTTTTTCTTTCATTTTCAATGAAGGAGATTAATCTGAAAGTTACAACCTTGTGGTTTCAAAGGTCAAGAGAGCAAGCTATCTGACATTTAGGAGTCTGGGAGCTGAATCCACGCTGGGTTTGCAGCCAGCCTAGCATTGATGCCTCAAGGATCAAGGAGGTACTTTGAGATCCAGCCCATCCCTAGCTGAGACAAGGGCTAATCTTTTGAACTTGTGAACTTCATGGGACCAATGCTATGCAGAAACTTCATTAAGTCTGAATCAACTTTCCTCAGAGATCAAGGTGTTATAAAGAAAAAAATGCCTGCTGAGGTGTTAGGGAGAGATGTTAATGCTTCTATTCTCACTATAACTTTGACACAGATATCTCTTTGTAAAAACTAATGGATGTTAATTGATTAAATGGAAGTAAGGGTGTAGGGGATGGGAACCACGCTGGAGTAGGGACTTGAGTCAATGGCATTAGAATACATAGATGCTAACCTCTCAGAAATATCTCTGCTACCCAGAGGGAATGGCATAGCTTCCCTAACCCGGAGAGAGGAAGACCAGAGAGTACTAATTACCCATGATCCTTGATACTTCCTACTTTTATCATCACAGGAACCTTGTGAGGTATTATTCCCATTTAATGGATGAGGAAATGGAGATAAAAAGAAATAACTTGTCCAAGACAAACTAATAAGCAACATAGCTGGGATTGCAACTCAGGTGAATCCACATAATTCAGCTTTCTTTGGAGTAGATACTTTAAAATATTGCACAAATCTGGCATCGAAGACCCTAGAGTCTCTTTCAAACTTTCTGAGGAAATTTTGTCAATTTAACAATGCAAGAAACAGGTTACTAAGGAAGTTAGAAAGAAGGTCTAGATCTGCTATTCCAACCTTATCATCCCACTGAAACCACTTTCTCCAAAATTACTAATGATCTCTTAGCTGCCAAATCCAATGGCCTTTTCTCAATCCTTATTCTCCTTGACTTCTCATAACATCATTTTAATTACCCACAAGTTAAAAAGAAAAGTTACGGTTTGGATTATCTTTTTTTGTAATAAAAAATATGGACAGCATTACTCTATATGGGAAATCTGTTTTCCTCCTAGACTCTTTTCTGGACATCCTCTATTATAGCAATCTTTGGTGAGCACACACCTCTCTGCTTTATGTATCATGTGATACTGATAAGGGCAATTGATCAAAATTATCTCTTTGATCATCAAGGGATTTTGTATGACCTTAACACATATACACAATATACCTTATTTGCAAGAGCATAGAAGATGGCATTTTGATCTACTTTAATTTGTGTGTGTGTGTGTGTTTGTGTGTGTGTGTGTGAGAGAGAGAGAGAGAGAGAGAGACAGAGGGAAGGAAGGGAATCAGAACAACAAAACACAGCAAGATCTTTTATTTTTAACAACTTTTAGTCAATTGTATGACTGTGACAACATGATTTTCTTTAGAAAATTATTTGAAAAAACTTGCTTGTTCTCTTATCGCTTTTTTTTTTTTTTTTTGCTTTTTGGAGGTGAGAAGGTAGGGTAATTGGGGTTAAGTGACTTGCCCAAGGTCACACAGTTAGTAAGTGTTAAGTGTCTGAGGCTGAATTTGAACTCAGGTGCTCCTGACTCCAGGGCCGGCGCTCTATTCACTGTGTCACCTAGCTGCCCCTCCTCACATTTTCATTAAAGATACTTTTAACATGTGAGCAGAACATTCTTATACAGATTTTATAGAGTTGAGGAAGTAAGCATATAGGTTGGCAGTTGCTATTGTCTTTTGGTCCCTTCATTCTAGAAATAGCACTCTGTAATCTTACCCATTCTTTTGGTATTTTTTCCGATTTGAGGTATCTTGAAAATTGATCCTTTAATGCCTTCAAAGTTTGTCACCAGTTACTTCTGTTTGTGGATGACATCATGATTGTATCAAGCGCCAGAGTACTGCATGGCCAGCTCAGGGATCTCCATGATCTCCATACGAAACAGATTTGCTTAGTAATTCACACAGGGCAGAACAGGTTGATGAGAAATGTCTATTATCCAATTTGTGACATGCAATGGGAACCAATTCCCTTGAATTAGTGTCTCAATCTATAGATCTACATAGATCTTGGACAGACATGGTAGATAGACACTGAACTGGGCCCAAAATCAAAGAAGGAAAACAATTAGTCTAGATTGAATTTAGGAAAGGGAGTGTTATTTTAATGACCCTAAGCTGTCCATCACAAATCATGGAGCACCATGATATCTGCAGGTTCAAAATTGTGGATGGCCCAAAGGAAAGATGCATGGCACAATTAAGGAAGCTATATTATGAAATATTACCAAAGATAATTTGCATGCAAAATGAGGCAGAAAAAATTTCATCAGGGAATGTATGATTGGAAAGGGTTAGGGCAAGTCATATATGCCTTTCAGCCTTATCATCCCACTGAAACTACTCTCTCCAAAATTACTAATGGTCTCTTAGCTGCCAGATCCAATGGCCTTTTCTCAATCCTTATTCTCCTTCACATTGTTGATCACTGGCTTTTCCTTGATATTTTTTTCTCTCTAGGTTTTCAGGATACCACTTTCTTCTGGTTTTCCTACTTGACAGTTCCTTCTTTGTCTCCTTTGCCGGATCCTCCTCCAGATCATGGCCTCTAACCATAGGTGTCCCAAAGGGTTCTTCCCTGGACCCTCTTCTCTTCTACCTCTATACTACTTGGTGATCTCATCAGCTCCCATGAATGTAATTACCACCTCTATGCTGATGAATCTCAAAACTGCTTTTCCTACCCAATCTCTCTCTGTCTCTCTCTCTCTCTCTCACACACACACACACACACATACAGACACACACACACACATCTGATCCATTGTCAAGGTCTGTCCAATTCATCTTTGCCACATCTCTCCAATATTCCCCCTTCTCTCCTTCAACACTGTCCCCATGATGCAGCAGACCCTTCTCACCTCACTCCTGGATTATTATAACAGCCTGCAGGTGAGTCTGCCTGTCTCAAGTCTCTCCCCACTCTAACCCATCCTTCATTTAGCCACTGTTTGGCATACACAGCCCTTCATGACCTAGCCCTCTCCTGCCTTTCTAGTTTTTTCATCCCACTTACTCCCTCCAACAAGTACTCTTTGATCCAGTGATACTGCCCTCCTGGCTATTCCACAAACAAGACACTCCATCCCTCAGAATGCTCTTCCTCCTCTGCTCTGCCTACTGACCTCCCTGGCTTCCTTTAAATCCTGCCTTCTACAGGAAACTTCCCCAATCCCTCTAACTTCAGTGCTTTGCCTCTGTTAATTATCTCCTATTCACACTGTATACAGTGTGTCTTACTTTGTACATATTTGTCTGAATGATGTTTCCCTCATTAGATGGTAAGCTCTTTGAACTTACTGTTTTTTGCCCCTTTTTGTATCCCCAGGACTTAGCACAAGGCCTGGCACATTGTAGGTGCTCAATAAATACTTTTTAAAAAATTGATGCATGAACTAAGAGTCAACAACCAGAGTGCTGCACCGGTATTTCTAAAATGTTCAGAGATAGAAGAAGGCCTTGAACCTACTGTGTAGCTCAGCTACAGTGGGTTTATAAGAGGGTATGACACAAATTCTACAGGATAAGAATGTGTAGATGAGTTGCTCTGGGAAGGGGAACACTTACGTGATGCAATCACAGGTATTTTAGATCATGATGGTGTGCTAAGACATAGTGCTTTGAATAGGGAATATGCTTTT
This sequence comes from Pseudochirops corinnae, assembly GCA_028646515.1. NCBI lineage: Eukaryota > Metazoa > Chordata > Mammalia > Diprotodontia > Pseudocheiridae > Pseudochirops > Pseudochirops corinnae. The sequence goes on along the minus strand of CM053587.1, from coordinate 143,136,633 downwards.
TCAATTGCTTTTCTTAAATTTCAGCGGATCTATCAGGATTGCTTTGGACAGAGGCTGGAGATCAAGTTTCTGAACTATATTGTCTGTTCTTAGCTTGGTCCACTCTCAATGACCTTGAGGTATAGCATACCCCAGTGCTGTCACTGCCCTGGTCCTTCTCTCAACAGCTTCACTCCAGGCCTGGGGCTTCAGGGGGTCACAGCTTCACACACCCACCTCTTATGCCCAGGCCTTGCTCCCCCAGTCCAAGTCCTCTCACCCTTTGCCCAAACCATATACTATCTGTCTTCATAGTCAACCAGTCCAACTCACTCTTGCCCCTACTACAATTACTGCCATATCTTCAGGACCTCCATGAGTGTTCTTTTTTTTCCCCATCATTTGTGTGTCTTATGTGATCCCCTAAGATGAAGCTCTTCTGTGAGAGCCACAGGATTAGCTAAGGGCTTCTTGAAGACTTTCTTGGGTAGGGAGTATATCAGTTGTGGTTGTGGTTGTCACGGAGCTGGCTACACCCAGGCTTTCTGTTTGTTCAAATCAAATCACCAAGTACTTAATGAGTATCAACTGCAATTATAACTGACATTTTTGTAGTGTTTTGTGTGCTACAAACCGCTTTCCTCATAGTAACCCTGTAGGGGAGGTGAGACAAGCTTAATTTTCCCCACATTTTTTTTACATTTTTAGATGAGCCAGAGGCATTTAAGTTAAGTGACTTGTCTATTAACTGGAGACCTGGCAAACAGGAGAGCTGGGATTTAGCTCAAGTATCATGACTCCAAGGCCAGCAACCTTTCCACCTTGCTGATATGGTATACAAAGATGTATAATACACAGTCATTCTCTAGGAGTTGAGATTCTAGGCCAGGACATAAGACACATTGTTGATCTGTCATTTCAGTGGTGTCCAACCCTTCATGACACCATTTGAGGTTTTCTTGGCAAAGATACCGGAATGGTTTGCTATTTCCTTCTCCAACTCATTTTACAGATGAGGAAACTGAAGCAAACAGGGTTAAGTGACTTGCCCAGGGTCACACAGCTAGATTAGTGTCTGAGGCCAGATTTGAACTTAATAAAGATTTGTCTTCTTAACTCCAAGCCCAGTGCTCTATCCACTGTGCCACCTAGCTGCCCTGAAGACATATACACATGAAAAAGTTAAATGTTTTTGATAAAAACAAAACCAAAAAACACACAGTAGCAGATATATGCTAGCTCAAGTTGTAATTGTTGGTAAAGAGATTAGCCAGAGATACTGCAAGCTTCCTCATTAGTTCCCTGCCCTTCTCCTCCCAACTACCTCATATCCCTACTGGTTCTCCCTCCCCCTGGCCCAAGTGCTTCGTCCACTTTGTCACTCGCTTGACCCCTAAGCCTGCTTCAAGTCACAAAAGCCAAGGTCCTAGGAGCAAAGGCCTCCAAGTCCCAAAGGGGAGCCCTTGAGAGGGCCATGAAGTCCATCACTGTTAATCACTTCTAATAAGTGACGCTGGGTGAAACTTCAATGCAGTTAGAACTACAACCTAAGCCAGAGTCTGAACCTAAGCAGGAAGGAAGGCAAGAAGCATTTACTAAGCACCTACTATGTGCTGAGGGCTTTACAGATATGATCTTATTTAATCCTCACAATAACTCTGCACAGCAATCTCTAGCACTGAGCACAGGGCCTGGGACATAGCAGGTGCTTAATGAATGTTTATTTTTAATTGACTGAGATATGAATGAAGGGTCAACAACCAGAGAGGTAGGTGCTATTGTTATCTTCCCTTTATAGATGAGGGAACTGAGGCAGATAAAGGTTAAGTGACTTGCCCAGGGTCACCTCGCTAGTAAGTATTTAAGGCTGGACTTGAACTGAGGTCTTCCTGATTGGAGGCCCAGTGCAACCTGGGTGCCTCCTAAGCAGGAGTGAGCAGCGCTAGCATCATGGGGAAGGTGGAAGTTACTTGACTTAAATGACTTTGGATAGAGGGACTGGGGAGCATCTGAATGGAGATCGTCACGTGTGTCTATTGGAGAGGGGCTAGAGATGGAGTGAGCCTATAGAGTAGGCCTGGGGATGGTAATCCATGTCTTCCCAGGCCTAGTCTAAGGTTAGGGCTTCTATGATAATATCAGGAACAATGTGGTACCATTATATAAAAATAATGTTATATACAACAACATATTATGAAATATACATCTATGATATTATAATACAACACACAATGATATATTACTAATATGTAATCAGTTATAAATTATATATAACATATTATATATAATATAATAGTTATATAAACTAAATTATAGAATTATACTATAATTTATAATATATAGTATATTATATAATCATATGTAATATTCATTATAATATATTGAAGTTATTATGAAATTATATTGGCTGGGACAATGTTATGCAGGGTATACTGATAAAAGTAAAATGAAAAATGAAAGAACTGTCATAAAACAATGACATGCATTAAATAAAAATGAGGCCGCTAGGGACTGTGGAAAGAGCATTGGCTTGGGACCTGTTTTTGAATCCCATCTCTCCCACTTAGTCCCTATGTGAGCCTAGGCAAGTAACTCAATGTTTCTGAGTCTCACTTTATACCAATGGAAAATGAGGGAGATGGAATGGATGGTTTCTAAGGTTCCCTTTAGCCCCATGAATGACTTGAGTTCAGAGGAGTAAAAGACTGATTGTTGCAACAGCCTGGAAAGGCTTGATGGATGGAAGAAGAAAAGCTTTAGCTAGGGGTTGAAGAATGGGTAGGAGGGTGATTCTCAAAGTTTCTTTTGCTCACAGAACAATATTCTTTGCAAAGAGAATTGCTGAATAGTCTGGAGATCTACGTAGTTTCTCTTCAATAAGAAGAATGGTTTTTTTGGTTGTTGTTTTGGGGGTTAGCTCAAGGTCCAAGTGGTTTTGAGATTAATATGTATGTTAGAATAGACAAATTAGGTTTTTGTTTTGGGAATATTGTAGTTATCATTCTATATATGCTACACACATACACACACACACACACAGTGTGTAAGGGGCAATGCGTCTCTTATGAATTTGACTCAATTCCTTCTGTATATTCTTTCTCTTCTAACTTTACTACCTTGGTTTTGTTTGTGCAAAACTTTAAAAATTTTATCCAATCAAAATGACCACTTTTGCTTCCTGTAATCTTCTCTTGGTCATGAAATCTTCCCCTATCCATAGATATGACAGGTAATTTCTTCCCTGCTCTGCTCATTTGTTTATGGTGTCAACCTTTATGTCTAAATCATGTGCCCATTTTGAGCTTTTCTGTGGTGTGAAATGTTGGTCTATGCCTAGTTTCTGCCAGACAGTTTTTTGGTTCTCACAGCATTTTTTTTCAGTGAATTCTTGCCCCAGTTGCTGGGACCTTTGGATCATCTGGCCTGCTGAGCATCCTCTCTCCCTTCCCTAGGTCCTTCCCTAGGACCCAATTGTTTTGACTATTTGTTGCCCAGACATTTGTTTCAGTGGTTGAATAATTTGAGAACAGGCACTGCCAGGACCCCTCCCTCCTGTGTCCTTCCCTCTCTTTCCTGGTTCTTTGTTGATTCCCTTGCTTGGTCTTGACCTTCTTTGTTATCATTCTACTGGGCTTTTTCAGAACAGCTGCTCTCCACTGCTATTTCTCCCATCTTACTCTTTTCAAGGCAATTATTAGAGCCCTAATCTTGTGTATTATCAGTAAAACAGTGTAGAAAAAAGCCCCTACTTTCCTCCAGGCAGCCTTCAGTCTGCCAGGAGCCTCTGACAAGATGGCAGGAGCTTCTCAAAACTTTAAGGCCCTAGAAAGAAGCCCCAGCTGTTGTTATTACCTCATCTTGTTGGTCCAATGCTGTATCCTGACCATTTCCCTATATTATCTCCCCTCCTCGCTTTGTGTCCTCCGTGGCTTTGATCAATTGACCACTGATGCCTGTGTCCAAACCATTGATAAAAACATGAAACATCAGATTTCTGGGGCACTGCACTGAAGACCTCTTTCCACATTTACATCAAATTATCAATGACTGTTCTTTGACTGGCCTCTCAGTCAGTTCTGAATTCATTTAAGTGTACTATTTAGTTCACATGGGGATGCTACATGGCACAGTAGATAGAGTGCTGGGCCTGAAGTCAAGAAGACTCATCTTCCTGAGTTCAAACCCTGCATTAGACACTTACTAATTATGTGACCCTGGGCAAATCACTTAACCCTATTTGACTCAGTTTCCTCATTTGTAAAATGAGTTGGAGAAGGAAGTGGCAAACCACTCCAGTAGCTTTGCCAAGAAAAACCCAAATGGGATCGTGAAAGGTCAAACATGACTAAAATAATTGAATAACAATGTGTCTCCTGAAGAGTCAGACACAACTTTGAAATGACTGAATAACAAAAGTATGCTGGGTAAGTAATAACACAATTATTTATAAATTTTCTTTTATTTCTAATAACGTAATATTCACGATTTTGTGGCATACTTTGGGAAATTTGTGGTGCCCTAGTGAGCCATGGCATACCTTTTGAATGGGATAGGATTTGACTAGATGGAGAAGATCAGTCCAGACAGGAGAAACACAGGAAGCAGGGTCACGAAAGGAGGAGGAGGGCTCAGAGTGTATTTCAGGGACATCCAGGGACAGTTCAGTTATTTTATAGCAAAGGTTTCTTGTGAAAGAGGTAAACCAGAAAGGTAGTTTGGGGCCAGATTGCAAAAGATTTAGAATATCAGGCCAAGGAATTTGATGTGGTTTAGCCCCTTTTTTTTAGAGGAGAAGTGAGAAGAGTGACCAGCAATTAAAACCCCATGATACCAGTCAGAAAGCTAGACACAGCTAAACACAATGTTCTTGAATTTTTCTTCCTGAAATTTTGAATTCCACTAATTAGAACGTGTGACTTCACCCCACTTGTGAAGTTCAGGGTGTACTTTTCTTGGGTAGATTGACAAAAGCTGGACAGGGTGGGGAGCCTTTAGTTATAGGGTTACACAATTGTCCTTTGGGGCCGGTGTCCCTTTTTGCTTTTAACCAGTCTCAATTTTTGACTGCATTGTGTCCTGCAACCCATAATGGGCTAAACACAATTGTAGAGACCCAGGGAAGGTGGGCCTTTAGCCAAGATAGTTAAACCAGAACACTCTGAGAAGCTTGTGTTCCATTCTATGAGGCCAGTCCACACCAGTGTCTTGTACCTAATGGATTGGTGAGCTCTTTGGAGTTCCAAGGGACAAAATGAGACAAGCCATTTCTGTGACAGCAAGGATCTCTATTGCTCATAACTCTGGTATTTTTCCCCCATATTTAGCTCAATAACTATATATTGCCTATGATTAGCTAAGTTGAATCTTACTAGGATGTTCATATTCCATATGTATTTATTAAGTGCCTACTGTGTGTGGGACATTGTGCTAAGGACCAGTGGAATGAAGATTACTAATATAGAAAAGTAATGTAGTCCCTATCCCTCGATGAATTTAATTTACAAATTGCTAGGAAGATATGTTCTTGTTGTTTAGTCATTTCAGTTGTATTAGACTTGTCATGATTCCATTTGGAGTTTTCATGGGAAAAACACTAGAGTGGTTTGCAATTTTTTTCTCCAACTCATTTTACAGATGAGGAAAATGTGGCAAACAGGGTTAAGTGACTTGCCCAGGGTCATACAGCTAGTAAACGTCAGAGGCCCAATTTGAACTCAAGTTTTCCTGCCTCCAGGCCTGGCTCTCTGACATGTACATAAATAAGTATGAATGTGACAGGAGTAAAGGAAAGCTCCAAAGTAGTGTAAGAAACTTCAAGGAAGGAGGGAATGGTTTTATTACAGGGGAGCAAGGAATCTTTTAGAAGAAGGTGGCACCTGAACTGTACTTTGAATGTAGAGAAAATACAGTAGAAAGTGCACTGGATTTGGGACCAGAGGGACAGGGTTCAATTCTTTGCCCTGTTTCCTCCTTTCTCCTGTGATCCTGGGTGGTTAACCTCTTGAAAAGCAGTTTCTCATCTGTAAAATTAGGAGGTTGCAGGGTGATCTCTAAGCTTCCATCCTAGCTCTGAAAATCAGGAGGGTAGTTTCAATAGGATGAAGAAAGAGTGCCTTCCTGGCACAGGATCTTCCCAGATGAGTGAGACTAAAAGGTTAAAGATGTCACTAGGCTCCAGTTCAACAGCTTAATGGGCAAAAAACATTCCAGCCACATCTGGTGAGTCTTTACAAGATGCGCTGGTAACTGGGCCTCCAGACCTTCTTATCAATAAGCTAGCTTCCCAGAGCTGTATTTCTGAAGCCTCATCCTTGGAGTCACCTGAACTTTTGGAGAGGAATGTAAGAGATTTGGCATAAATAGGTCAGACTTACTGACATTTCATCTCTTCATCAAGCTATGGAACCCTTCACATTCGTTTAATTTTTCTTTGACTTTAGAAGGCAGAGTTTCATGAAAGATCTCACATATCCATAATGATGGATTGGGAAAAAGAAACATTTGACCTGAAATACCAGGTAAAATGGTGGAAGAAAACTGGATGTCATGGAGCAGGAGTGACTAAGAACAATTGAAGGACCCTCAGAATAGTAGAGCCTCAAGAGATTTGGCAGATTTTCTAGTCCAGCACCCTTTTGTGGAGGGCAGGAAATGTAGGTTCAGGGCAGGGCACGGGGGCTGTATTGACTTGAAAGGTTAAGCTGGTGCCAGCTTTGTTTTGTTGTTGTTGTTGTTGTTTTTGTTTTTTGCTTTTTTGGAGGGGAAAGGCAGGGCAATTGGGGTTAAGTGACTTGCCCAAGGTCACACAGCTAGTAAGTGTTAAGAGTCTGAGACTGGATTTGAACCTCCAGGGTTGGTGCTCTATTCACTGCACCACCTAGCTGCCCCTGGTGCCAGCTTTGGATGGCCATAGCATGGGTAGTGGGCACCTCACAAGACACAATTTAGATTTAGAACTGAAAAAGTCTTTGGAGGGCATGGATTTTCCTCCTTACATTTCTGTTAGAAGAATGCTTGTTAGTGAGGACTTCAGTGCACTTTTGCCTAAATAAAGAACCTGTTTTCAACAGTGTTAATGAAAAGAAGTGCTCTGGATCCCACGCATATTAACAATACAGCCAAAAGAGGTCAAGCAGATGGCAGTGAAACTGAGTGCAGGAGAAGGTGTGGGAGAGCATTCAAGATTGGTGGCTTCTGGATGCAGCTGGCCCAGTGGGATTGCATCAAGAGGAATTGGGGCTGCACATTTTTGTTGCAAGAACTTTTTCTTCTTGATCAGCATCCATAGTTCTTTATGAGGCAAAAGATTTCTAACATCTGTTTTATTTGCTAGTTTCAAAACCAAAGCAAGCAAAGCCATTGAATCAATCTGATTATCCAGCCAGCAGATCAGAGGTCAGGTTGCTGTAAACCTGTAGACGAATTATCTTGGGATATTCATGTTAGACAGAAAAATATATTTTCTTATACCTAGAATGAAGAGGTGGCACTTCTCAGTCAGTTTGACAGACCCAATGGGAAAGAAAGTCCTGTGGGGGAAAGAGCACGGAGGGCTAAATTTTGACCCCAAAGGGTCAAGCCACCATTTGCCAATGTCAACAGATCCAGAAGGTGAGGCAAGAGTGGTAGGGGTGTGTGTGTGTGTGTGTGTGTGTGTGTGTGTGTGTGTGTGTGTGTGTGTATAAATAAAAAGAGGAGAGAGGATGTCAGCCTGAAGTTCATAGTGGATAGAGTACTAGAAGATAGAGTCATCTAGTCTGGGTTCAAATCCTACCTGGACACTTACTAACTTGGTTATGGGCAGGTCTATCTTGTTCTCTGAGCCTTGGGCAACTCTTTGATATTTTAAATTATTCTCTACAGACATCATTTCAATACTATTAAACGTCAGAGGTCTATGACCATTAAAAAAAAACTATTTATTTAAAAAATTTTCTTGAGTTCCAAATTCTCACCCTCCCTTAGGCCCCTCCCACACCCATTGAGAAAACAAACAATATGATAGCAATTATATATGTGAGGTCATGCAAAACATATTTCCATGTTAGCCATGTTAAAAAAAAAAAGCAATGGAAGTAAAGTAAGTTAAAAAAAAGTACGCTTCATTCTGCACTCAAGAGTTCTTTAGTTCTCTCTCTGGAGGTGGATAGCATTTTTCATCATGCATCCTTTGGAAATGTCTTGGATCATTGTCTTCATCAGAGTAGCTAAGTCTTTCATAGTTGATCATTGTTACAATATTGCTATTAATGCATACAATGTTCTCCTGGTCCTGCTCCCCTTACTTTGCACCAGTTCATATGAGTCTTTCCTCATACAACCATGATTTTTAAGGACGTATTGTGGTGTAGAACAAAGACTGCTGGATTTGGAATCAGAGGATATGACATTAAATCTTACCTCTGCCACCAAGTCACTTCATTCCCAGGAGGCTTCAGTTTCCTTAAATAATAAGAGGGTTGAACTAGATCTCTGAGTTTTTCTCTAATTCTAACTCTATGAGTCTATGATCAGGTAAGATGGTGGAGGGAACAGCTGACAGTTCAGTTCCCATAGAGCCTCTGCCCGAGATAGCTCTTTCAAATGAAGGCAGAATGAGAGCGCCGTCCTGCCTTGGGTTTGGGGTGCCTGCTGTGACAAAGATAACTTGAGCCCTGGGAATCTGTGTGATTGAGAACACAGATGACTGACCAACAACACTTTGCATTATGCAAACATGGGGAGGCTGTTTCTTGATTTGTATCCATGTGGCTCACTGCAATTTATGAGTGCCTCAGGGCCGGACACAGTCCTGGGTGGTGAGCGTCTGTGTTCTACAGCCGCTGGCCAGGGATGGAGCCCTGCCTGCTCTCCTGGCTTCTTTGGCTTCCTTCAAGTCCCAGCTGACATTCCACCCTCTACAGGAAGCCTCTCCTAATCCTTCTTAATTCTAGTGCCTTCCCCTTTGTCCATTGTTTCCTATTTATCTTTCATATAGCATGTCTGTTCCTAATTGTTTGCATGTCTCCATTAGATCACAAATTTTGAGGGCAGGGACTATCTTTTGCCTTTCTTCCTATCTCCAGTGCCTATTAAGTAGGTGCTTAATAAATACTTATTGACTGACAGACTGATTTCAAAGAAATTCAGGTGTCATCTCCTTCTAGAAGCATTTACCGATTCCCTAAGTTGTTAGTGTCCCTTCTCCACCAATCCCTGTATTTAGAATATACTGAGTTTGCTTGTTAAGTAAATATGTACTGTATGCAGTTAATTTCTAAGTGAATTGCTGATTTACTGAAATGTTATATCCTTGCCTTCCCCAAACAGTAGAATGTCAAGCTCCTCAAGGACAGAGACTGCCTCACTTTTGCATCCCTAGCCCAGTGCCTGCAACATCATAGGAGTTTAATAAATGCTTGTTCATTGATTGATTCATTCATTCTGAACATGAGTCACCTGTGTATAGTTTATGGTCTTTCTCCTCTTCTCTCCTCCCAGTCAGTCTTATTGCAACAAAGCACCTTTTAAAATTAAACAATTGACCCTTTGGGACGTGTTGTTAAATTTGATGCCCATGATGATCAGACAATCTCAGGTATTTATTCTCATGCTTCTAGAGGCAGCCAAGAGACACAATGTGTTCTTGGTTACAGAATAGACAGAATGACAAGGAAGTAATTCAATCTAGCAGGTTATGGTGAAGTTGCCAACCAAAAGAATAATTTATGAGATCATCTAAACCTAAAGATGGAATTCATTCTGTGTACTGTAACTCACTACAGACCACCTTGTTTAATCATATTTATTTTCATAGTAATAGGAATCTCCCTTGCTGTCATTTAATTTTTCAAACATATAGAAACAATCATGCTATAGTGACTGTAAATATGAATCCAGGGACCATCCAGGTGAAATAATGAAATCTTGGCAAATTGCAAGTGTTTAAATGATAGCTAGCAATTATACAGTTTTGCATAACTTACAGGGTCACAGGATCACAAATTTAGAACTCAGCAGGCTCCTTAATGGTGTGTTGTCCTACCCTCTAATTTTACAGATTAAGAAACTGAGGCTAAAAGAAGTTAAGTGATTTGCCCAGGGTCAAACAGTAAATGTCTGAGGTGGAATCTGAATCCCAAGGCTTCCTGATTACAAGTCCGCTTAAGCGACTGCACCTACGAGATGCTCCCATTCTCCCCCAATGAGTTGATGAGGTAGGTGAAATACTGTCTCCATTTCACAGATGAGGAAACTGAGCATCACAGAGCTTAAGTTACTGTTGGATGGCCAAGTGGCACTTAGAATGCAAGTGACTTTGGACTGTAAGCTTCTTGAAGGCAGAGCCTGTTTTTTATTTTGTCTCTATTTCTAGGGCTTAGTATAGTGCTTTGAACAGAGCTACTTAATAAATGTTTGAAAGATTGGAATGAGTCACACCTCAAACCCATGTCTTCTGCCTTCCAAAGATAGCTCTCTTTCCACTATACTGTGCCACCTTCCTAAAAGTTTTGAGTTCACTTGAAGCCCAAACATCCCTCCCTCGTCACTACTTCCTTGTGCTATCTTCCCCTCCCCCCCCAGAAGGTAAGCTCCTTGTGGGCAGGACTTATGTTGTGCTTTATATTTGAGTCCTAAGTCCCAAGAGCTTAGCACCATGCTTGGCACATAATAAACATTTGATAACTGAGTTTCCATTCATTCATTTGGATTATGATCATGCTTATTAACCACTGAATCAATCAACCAACAAATATTTATCAAGTCTACAAGGTGTCCAACAGTGTACTCGATGCTGATTCCATAGATAGTGGTTATTATTTAGATGCATGGGACCTGGAGTCAGGAAGACCTGTATCAGTCTGTAGATGCCCATGTGACCAGAAGTTGACACCTATTAGTTATGTGACCCTGGACAAGCTATTTAACCTTTGTCTGCCTCAGTTTCTTCAACTGTAAAGAGAATAATAATAGCACCTACTTCCCAGGGTTGTTATAAAGACCAAGTAAGGTATTTGTAAAGTGCTTTGCAAACCTTAAAGTGCTACATGAATGCTATTTATCACCATCATTTTACTACGAGCACTTCAGAAACAGCCCTAGTTCCAAGCAAGAAAAATTCTGACCTTACCTGATAAGAGAGAGCACAATGGTAATATCTAGGCTTCTTGGTTAAGAAGCCAGACCGAATTTTAAGCTGGTGAAGACAGACCTGGTTCTTTATTTCAGTCTAAATGCTCCACCTGGCAGTTCAAAACTCTTCAGCATTAAGCAATCCACACTATTAACTTAAACTTGATTCAAGTACATGGCTGAGCTCACAGCAGCTCACATCGGCGGGGGGGAGCTGACTTTGTAAAGATTACTTATGTTAAGTTTGGGGTTTGATGACTTCTTGAAATAAACAGCTCAGTTTGAGTAAGTTTGCTTGAGTAAGCTTCAAACATGGCGATAAACCTCCTCACCAGGAAACAAACATGTGAAAGTGTATATGGGTGTGTGTGTCTATGCATAAATTTTGTTTCCTTTTGATCAAATCAGTACTACCATTCTTGGAAAGGGTGAGTCAATCAATTGTCTTATACCTCCACTCACCATTCCTGTGACTTCCTAAACCAACACATCCTTCCCTGGCCCAGACTCCCTTGTGTTGTCTTATTGTATTAGAATGTAAGTTCCTTATGGGCAGGAATGTGTGTGTGTGTGTGTGTGTGTGTGTGTGTGTGCTTATATCTTCGACCTAAAAGCTTTGTACAGTGCCTGGCACAGAGTAATCATTTAAGACAAGTATTTCCATCTATTTATTTATTTGATGAACTGCCCAAGAGTAGATTGAGATGATGATGGCCAGTTGTTTTTGTGGAAGCAAAGTTGGTAGAAGCCTTCAGCTAGTCACAAACTGGCAGGTAACTTTTCCTTCATGCTTCTTTGCCATATCTGAGCTGCTGGGGTTCCTTGCACATGTTCCTTGTTTGTCCAGAAGCTAGGTGAGACTGGTTTGGGGAATGGGTACTGGTCTATAACAAGGCCCATGGGATAACTGGAGGTATCCTAGACCTATCAAAGTCTCAATAAGAAGGCTCATCGTCATTATGGGATTCTTGGCCCAGGCAATCCAACAAGCAGAGAGTATGGCTAATCTCCCTGTGAAATTGTGGGATATGTGGTAGTGAGTTTAGGTGCTTTCTTGTCTTAATCATACAATACTACATAATTCAAGGCAATCCCCACTCCAGGGCCAAATACTAGGTAAGTACTCAAAACAAATAAAAACACAAAAAATGGTTGCCACAACAGTCTTTGCCTGTAAAAATTTAAAGGTCTAAATTAAAAGGTAAGATTAGAAAGTTAAATTTTAACAATAGACACTGAGACTGTTAGTTATATAATAACTAGGAGGTACCATGACATTTCTACCCAATGTAAGAATTTGAGGAGGAAAAAACGAGCAAAAGTCTTTATCAAATTTCATGGGTCACCAGAATTAACCAGGAAAAATGAATCTTGTCCCTCTCTGGAAAATAAGGCTTATTTTCCATGGACCTGTTTTTATTTTTCTGTGTGTTCAGGAAACTGGTTAATGTTTTCAGAACCCCACTTTTAAGAATATTTGCTAGAGAGAAGAAGCAACCTCTTGATGAGGTCACATAAGGAAACAATAGGAATAGCAGTGTCACAGTGTGATCCATGATGTCTCAATGCTGACTCTCTGGAAAGTTGTACTGGAAGGGGATGGCCCAAATTCTAAAGGGATTCAATATTATATTTCCAGATTGAAATATTAAACCAGACCATTTTATAAAACATTCTGGCCCTCACACTGGGAAGTGACTACAAAGTCTAATACTGATTGAGAAAAGCTGAAAGCAGAGACTGTAATTGATAAAGGAGATAAGTCAATCTGTATTCCTTTAAAGAATAATGAGTTCCATTTTTCATCAAAAGATCTCTTTATGTTGAAGAAACATTCTTTCAATAAATCTAGTTAATGGTTTCCCCACTAATGATATATAGTATCACACACTTCCATGCACTGACTCTTGGCAGATCCATTCTTATGCATTGCTAATTTAATCCAAAGAAAACCCCAACATTTCATTGGAAAAGATGGGAAAAAATCAGATCTTTTGTGGCTTTTAAAGTCTCTAGAGGAAATTGGATTTTGAATGTCTGTTATATCTTTGCTTTTTCTATTGTAATTGATATTTTCTTCACTCTGCTATGTTCTAGAGGTGAGTCAGCACGTCGAGGACATGTCTACAGGACAACCAAAGAGCTAAATGCTTCAAATGCTTCAGTCCGGAGAAATGATTAGTTTTGTTTGTTTCTGAGCTCATCACCCTCCCACAGAAATGATTGTGTTTGTGTTGTTCCAGGTTGTCTGCTGTAGAAGTTGGTCTATGTTTAGTGTGTTTAGGAAGCTAAAGATTAAATCTACTCTTTAACTCTACTGTTAATAATTATGCCTACAAGTATCTATTTTTTTTACTTAAGTCGATCTCTGTCAGTCCTTAATCTGAGCCTCAGGTGTAAATGTCTGATGGGAAGAGTGCTGCTTCTGGAAGGATGGCTGATGGCCGATACTGCAGGTGGGACCACTGAATCAATGCAATGCCGAACACATGGTCTTGAAACTCTTTTTGGAAGCCACAATTTAGCAGATGTCTTATTATTTCCATGAGCACATACCTTTTCGTAACTAGACCTACTTCATGTGAGGGTACCTAACCCTCCAAATACTGTTGGACTTCCCCACATGGGACTAATTAAAAATAACCCTGGAGTTATTTCCTTATGTTGCTGTTTGTTTATTCTCTGGTCGCGTGTGAGTCAGCCCGATCATGATTTGTGGTGGTTTTGCTTTTGAAATCTTACATAATTGTATTCCTATTGTAATGCTGGGTTGAGCAGTTAAATTGAATACTGCTTTTTTATTGCGTAAGATTTGAAAATCAATAAAAGTGTACACAATAAGGTCCCATGGCTTGGTCAGGAGGACTGGCTCTGTGAGCCATCAGGGAGGCAGGCAGGCACTCAGGCCAGCCAAGAAGTTTCACAGGTAAGGCAGTCTGTGTGAGGCACAAGCACCAAGGACATTGGTCATTACACTACTTTGCATCATGAGTAGTCAGGGAAGGTGATTTTTTTTGTTACTTCATTGGGTTACTGTTTTAAATGACAGGGAAAGAAAAACAACAACGACTTGTATATGGACTAACAGGGTTTTACTGTTTGGCCACACGTGGAATCCCAACATGCGGGTACAGAATCAGGGTGCAGCTCCAGGTTCTCACAGGGCCAAAATCATCTTTACATTTCTTTCAACATTTTTTTTTTTTGTCTTTCCTACAACATTAATTGTTTTATTTCAATTCTGTCTACGGTCCCAGGTCAGAATTCAGTTATTGAAAACACTCAGTTGATGCAAACAGTGGTTTGATACAACACACAAAATGGGTGTAAGATGTGTTTCACACAACAGAGAGTAGACTCAATGGGAAAACATTCCCTCAGAGGCAAGACGCCTCGTTAATTGCTAATGGAATCATGGAACTCAAATATCATAACTGCTTTTACCTGGAGTATATTATAACTGATTCTTACTAACCTCAGTTCATGTTTGAAGCAAATACTTGTCATGATTTAAGACTTTTTTGCATACAACTCTGAGTAGTGCATCTTGATGTCAGACATATTCATATCTCATGAAGAATGCATGTGATTGCATAAAAAGATGAGCTGTATGATTAAATATGAAGACAACTACAGTTTTCACAGCACTGCCATTGGTTAATTTTAAAATATTCAAACATTTTTTTTAAAAAAAGAATAGAGTTGAACTTAAAACTATACTACGAAAAAAATCATCCTAAGTGAACCAAATCCATCCTTTTCTTCACTATTCATAGATTTTAAATTTGATCTCTTTTTTTCTAACACTTTTTCACTAATTGTTATTTTAAGCTCCAGTAGTGTGATCCAATTTCAGCTGCCTCTGGGCAAATGAGTTATGATTTGATATCAAGTTCCAAGGAAAATGCTCAAAAGTTTTATTTTTCCCCAGTTGAATAAACAGTACCATGTATATTATCTCTTGTGTTAGAATAGTGTTGTCTTCACATAGGACTCAAATAATGGTATTAGTCATTCATTTCCTTGAACACATACACCCTATTGCGTGTTGACAGGTTTATAAGGATGCAGTGGCAGCCGTGGGTGCTGGCGAGCTCTAGACGACAGCCTTGGAATCCTTGCAGTCGTGAGCCGTGGTGCCTGAGTTAGTCTGGTTATTGTCTGCTTTCTCTCCCAGATGCTTGGCTTGTCTGAAAGATTAATACATTAACAAGAGCTTAAGGTCCAGGGTTGCACATCTTAAGACATGTTTATTAGCAGATGGCACATAAGACTCAAAGGTCACCACAAAAGTGACATTTTAAAGTGAAACAACAATATTTATGCCCAGATAGTCTGCTGATGAGATCATGTGGAAATGTTTTTGATTAAATTAACTTATAAATAGTTGCCAATCTATAGAAAACTTAAAATGCCATTTCTGTCCTCCAAAGGTTTTCTTATCTTGTTATTATCAATGTTGCACTTTTTACTAAATACTATTTGTTTTTTATAATTCTACATTAACTATAGAATAAATTTACTAGGATAATATAGAACCCTTTAAGTATAATTTTCTAAAGCATTTTAAATATTCTACAACTGTTCTCTCTTACAACATATTTCATAGCAAAAATCTAGTTAATTTTGCTTAAAACCTGGACTACTATGATGTAAGCAGAATTGCTTTCAAAATTTTCAGGTAATATTGACTATCTATGGACTATAAGTTTAATTTCTCATGTAGCACAACCTAACAAAAGAAAACTAATTAAAATTAAAAAGGCGAGGTGAACTGCAGAACTAAGAGAAAATGATAATTTATTTAGTTATTTTCTGTTTCGATCACCACCTGCAAAACAAATGGTGCCATTCTGGCAATACTTTGGTGGTGGGACGGGAGGGAAGGTGACAAATTTGGACAGCAGACAGTAGCAAAGTTGGGAATGATCTCTTCCCGACTTCTCTGCCTCATTCCCCTATTATCCATCCCACTCCGAGTTTGCGGAAGGGGTGATCTGAAGAGATTGCCTTCTAAATATTTGGGGTGATCATTTCTCATGTTGTCCTTACTTCTAATCATGCTATTAACTTTTGGTATGTTTCGTGTTAATTCATCAAAATTTGTACATTAAAAAGCAAATACTGGCCCACACACACACACACACAAAAGATTGATAAAGACAAAATATTTATGGGAAAAAAACAAAACAAAACAAGATGATTGTGTGTTACTTTTAGAAGACCAAGAGGATTACGACAGAGTCACAGATTCAGCTGTGGCTGAGGGTTTAGAGACTATTTAATCTACCACTTCATTTAATAGGTGAGCTCTGAGAGGTTGGATAACTTGCCCAAGGTTACATGGGTAACAAATAACAACTGGGATTCAAACCCATCCCTGACTCCAAGTCCTGCTGTCTTTCCCCTCGACCACTTTTCTTCCCCCGCCCCCTGCCTCCTAACCCTTTATATGTTTTTCAAGAGTTAACAAAGTTTACATTAAATTACTGAACACACACATGTATAAAAATCCAGAGATAAACATCAATACAGCTACTCAAACCTTTCACAAGTTGTTAATAGGAGATTTGTAAGCTGTTTTGGTTATTTCCATTACCTTAGATAAACTAAGTAATTTTAAAAGCTATTAACATATTTTGAATCCTGAATTCACTTAAATTCAGTGTGCATTTACTATGCAGCTATGTGCCCCACAGCATGCTAGGGGCTTGGGATACAATGACAAGCCAAAAAACAGTCTTTGCCCTCAAGAAGTTTACATTCTATTGCTTTTAGTGGGATCACACTTGTATGGAATACCTTGTACAGTCATAACTGAAAAGAATATCAGCAAACAGAGAAAGGACAGGTTGTACCTACTGTTCAAATGATCCATTTTCAATCTTCATTGCCCCTTCTAGTGGATCAAGACCTTGCTCTGAAAACTGTTTCAAGGCATTTAGAGCAGCCTAGAAAAGAAGAACGTTGTAAAAAACGAATTAATATAGCAGGGATAACATTATACATGTAAGTAAATAAAAGCAGTAGCAGCATATTAAACCAGCCACTGTTTGTCATTCTGAATACCTTCACACCTTAAATACGTGTATGACTGTACACCTGAATAATATCTGGAAATGTATATATGATATGATTGAAGCCTTTTGTTTTCATATCACATTGTGAATCTTTGCTTCCTCCTGCCACTAAAATTCCCTTGTAATAAAGGTTTAAAAAAGAAAAGGAGAAAAAGGGAAAGAAATTAGTCAACAGTCGTACCACATCTGAGAACGCATGCGATATTCCAGGGAGCAAAGACACTTTGGGTATCCCCAAGATCTTCAAGCTTCAATAGCTTACAGCTGCACTAGTACTTTTGGGACAGTCTGTATTTTGGAAGGCTAAAAAGAAAGTGTTCTTTATTTGCTTTTTACAGTAGAATATATTAATTGGTGAGACACAATAATATTGTATTAGAGCTGTGAGGATTTTCCTTGGGGCAAAAGGTCCAAGACCCAGAAGATTTACCTAGAATAAAGATTATTCTCTAGCTCTCCGCAAGCACCATTAGAACTTTTATCAGTAAACGTAGAGACAATGAACTTGAAGATGAATTCTTCTAAGTTGTCTTTTCTAGCTAGAATAATAATCGCTTGGGAAGACTGCATAGTAACATTCTCCTTCTTTTAGCCTGAAAGGGTTAGCCTTTCTTTTGGACAGCCTTCACAGCAGCAGCAAACCCTTTACCTACTTCTAGCAGCAGTTAGCTCACTATTATTATTAGCAAGGGAGCTACAAAACAGATAATGGCTATATGGAGTACAGAGTGTTGTAGAAGGAAGAAGAAATCAGTGAGCTCATCCAAGAGTTTTTGGGAGGCACAACCTTCCACAAGGGCTAGATATTTCTTAGGTGTTGATATACTTTATGATGCGTGGGTTGGTGAAGGGTGTTGACAGGATGGTGGAGTCTAGGTTGGATATCTGGGAGGCACCAAAAATGCAATAATGATAAGATCTACATAACTTGTTGACACTCTTGTGCACTTTCCGAACTGTTATTTCTCTGAGTAAGAATTCAAGTCTCCCCCCACCCCCAACTTTTTTTTTTTACAGCTTGATTAGAAACTTTCTGTTGAGAACAGAATAGATGTGAACAGTCAGGGTTGCTTTTATCAGTTAGAAATCCACTGTTCCACACTCTGGTCAGCTATAAGACCCCAGGTGACTTTGAACAACAGCTGATACCAACAGTCTTTAGCAGCAATCCCTAACTTTTTTTCAGGGGCAGCTAGATGGCACAACAGATAGAGTGTCAGGGCCTAGAGTCAGGAGGATTGAGTACAAATCTGGCCTCAGATATTTACTAGTTGTGTGACCCTGGGCAAGTCACTTAACCCTGTTCGCCTCAGGCTCCTCATCAGTAAAATGAGCTGGAGAAGGAAATAGCAAACCATTCCCGTGTCTTTGTCCAGAAAACCTGGAATGAGTTAGTCATGACTGAGCAGCAACAAATTTCTCCTTTGTTAGTTTAAAGCCTCTACTTGTGCCCTTGATCCCATCCCTTCTTATTTCCTCCAGAAGTTGCCTGTTAAATGGCCCTAATTTTCAAACTTTCCCTATGTACCGGTTCTCTCTCTATGCCGCCTACAGATCCCCCCATTCTTAAAATGTTTTACCCAATCCTACTATCCCCTCAAGCTCTTGTCTTACATCTCTCCTCCCTTTTACAAACCCCTAAAACAACTGTACTAGACAGTTGCCTCCACTTCATACTCATTGCTAAATCTCTTGTAATTTGGCATTTGACTCAACTGAAATTGATCTCTCTAGGGTAATCAATGATCCATTAGATCAATTTAATGGCCTTTTCTCAGTCCTCCATGTCTTGATCTCTCTGTGGCATTTGGATCTGTTGACTACCTCTTCTCTCGGTTTTAGTGAATTGCTTTCCCTGGTTCTCCTCCCATCTGTCCATCTGATTCCTTCCTAGTTTCTTCTGCTGGATCATCATTCTTGTCTTGCTTCCTATTCAGGGGTATACATCAGAGCTCTATCATGGATCTTCTTCTCTATGTCCTCCCTTTCAGTGATTTCATCACCCACTCCATGGGGGTCCACGGAATCACTCCTTACCTCTATGTATACTCTCAGATCCGTATCTACATCTCTCCTTAATTTTAGTCCCATATATCACCAATATCATATTAGTCCCATATATCACCAATGTCATATTAGACATGTCCAACAAAATACATGACAGGCATCTCAAATTCAACATGTCCAAAATGAAGTTCATTATCTTCCCTATCTTCCCCTTCCCCATCCATTGTCCAATTTTTTTTCAATTTTTTCAACTTCTTTCTTTCTGCCAGGGGTATATCCATTACTTTAGTTGCCTCATGGAATGAAGACCTGGATTTGAAGATTTACGGAAAACTGGTACTTGGGAAGCTAGTATGAGCATAAGCTTAATTGCTGTGTGGTACAGCAAGCAGGCAAAAATGAAAGCACACACCCTGTATGGCAACATAGACAAGACATTCAGCCACACGTAGGGCCAGAGTCACTCATATGTGGGAGATGTGCATATCAGCAAAATCTCAGTGGGAGCACATGCTCAGAGAGGGGTCTGAGCAGAGAACAGATAGCCTTGGTTGAGAACAGATAATCAATGCCAGATATGAGCAGGGGGCATTTCAAACCAGATGCGCATGTGGTAGAGAGATTCCCCAGGGCATTTATCAATACTAGAGTTGGGTGGGGGAATTTTCTAACCAGGACAAGAAATTAGTTGAGGGTTTGAATCTGAAATTGGGGATCCCAGAAATGGGTGCTGGTGCACAGCTGCTGGAGCCTGGTCCAATAAGGAGCCAAGATATTTTACATCTTTAACACAGAGTCAGAATGAGTCAGGACAGTGGAAAAGTATAGGTTGTCTGTCGTAGCTTTTATGTTTATGGTCATTAGGACCACTTAGCAGCCTAAGTGACTCCATAATTGAGTCCTATCATTTGTAACTGCAAGATAAACAACAGATTTCAAAAATTGGGGTGGCTAGGCGGCTCAGTGAATAGAGCACTGGCCCTGAAGTCAGGAGGACCTGAGTCCAAATCCGGCTTCAGACACTTAACACGCTTACTAGTTGTGTCCTTGGGCAAGTCACTTAACGCCAATTGCCCAGCCTTCTCCCCTCCAAAAAGCAAAAAAACCAAAAAAACAAAAAACAAAAACAGATTTCAAAAAACACAATGAGGGCAACCATCCTAGTTATCTAGGTCCATCTAGATAGCATCATCTTTGACTCCTCCTTCTCTCTTCACCCCTTACACCTAACCAACTGTCAACTCTTGTAGGTTCTATCTTGACAATGTCTCACATTGGTCCTCTTATTTCCACACAGACACTGTTCTGGCTCAGGCCCTCATTACTTTTCATCCGAACTATGGCAATAGCCTCTTAATTGGTCATGCCTCTAGTCTTTTTTTTTCTTCTCTCTGATGTTCTGACATAGTCGCCAGATTGATGTCTTGAAAGCACAGGTGTGAGTATGTCACTCCCTTCCTCAAGGAGCTACAGTGGCTCCCTTTTGTATCTAGGATAAGACACAAACTTCTCAGTTCAGCCATTAAAGCCCTTTACCATCAGGTTCTAGCTTACCTTTTAGGGCTTACTGCATATAACTCTTCTACATGTACCCCACATTCTAGCCAACTGACATACTTGCAGTATGTAGTAAGGATTGCCTTGCCATAGTATCATTATTCAGTAATCACACCTCATTTTTAACCCAAAAGAGGTCAAAGCCTGACCATTCATTTTGCTAGACTTGACTCCAAAAGGGTGCTTGTGATCAGGTGCTCCAGTGTCATTGGAAGCCTGGGGAAATTTGGATCAGGTCTCCAATCTAGGGCTCTTTTCACTGTACTATTCTGTTGCCCTAATAGAAATATTAAGTAGATATATGTATATATAATATTACAGATTATATGTTTAATGTACACATATTACATAGAGACAGTATAGTATAATGGATAGAGAACTGGTCTCAAAGCCAGAGAGATCTGGGTTCAAGTCCTGCTTCTGACACATACTATGTGACACTGGAGAAATTATTTAACTTAGGCAAAGAAAAAGGTACTTTAAATTTTTGTACTGTACTAAAAATGCTTTTCTACCAGGCCTATATTTTATTTGTTTGCTTTTTAAACTTTACTGCTTTGTGTTTGTTTTGTTTTAAAATCAGCAAGTAATAAGTAAATTGCAGTGTAGACGGAATTTTCTCACCTCAGAGTTTCCTCTACCAATGAAACAATGGGTCCCACACCTATCCCTTCCCATTCTTAGGCAAAGGACTCCCATATTTGGTATCCAACCTTGATTTCTTTCTGAACAACCATTAGGTTTGGAACTTCCCTCCCATATCCAATATGTGTCCAGTAAATATTTATAATAACACATTCAAAATAGAACTAATCATCTTTTCCCCTGAAACCACATTTTCTAATTCCCTGTTTCTATATTATTTTAACCATCATCTTTCCGGTCACCCAGGTCCACAGCCTTGGAGTCATCCCCAATTCTTTGTTCTACCTCATCACCTCCTATACTTAGTTTCTCAAATCTTGTCAGTTCTAACTCCACAACATATCTATTATTTCCCCATTCTTTGCACTTACATGGCCTTAATTCGGGGCTTCAATACCTCTCACCTCAAAAGTAATAATTAGATACCCTACTTCTAGTTTCTCTCATCTCTAATTCATCTTCCAAACAGTTGACAAAAGAATTTTCTTGAAGTACAGGTCTATTTTCCCACTCAAGAATGTTCAAGGACTCCTTGTTGCCTTTAAGAAAGATACAAATTCCTATTTAATTTTAAAATATTTTTAAAATTAAAAAAACTTTTAAAAATTATAAAATCTTTTTTTGGTCTTTCTACAAATCTCCTTAACTCTTCTAGGAATTCTTGTTGGGATTGTGTCCAATGTGCATTTTTTTTTTCCTCTGAGGTTTTGCTTGTAGATGCTTTCAAGTCATTGTCTTCTTTTATGTTTGTGTCTTGGGTTTCCCCGTCACCACAGTAGCTTTTTGTGGTCAGGTTCTTTTTTGTGTGTGCTCATTTTCCCACCATACTTGACTTTGGATGTTATGTTAGTGTTGGGCTCTGGGGGGGAGAGTGAGGGGAGGTGAGATTTAATCGTCTTTTATGCGTTTCTGTTGCTCTCATAGGTCACTGTTGAGGCTTGTAAGTTTTCAGGGTTTCTAAAGTGGTATGATCTGGGAAGTCTGTATACTGCTGTTCTGTTCTACGCTCTGCAAAATCCTGACTCAATTTGGGTCTGTTGGCTTGTGTGTGGTTGAGTTGAACTGTTGTTGGACTCAGTCACAGTTAGCCTGCTGTGAGGTTCTACATGTACAGAGACTCTGAATTGCTAGCTCCCTTGTAGTTCTGGTCTTCTTCTCTTCTGTTATATTCCACTGTAGCTTTATATGCACAGCTAAAGGTTAGAGCTGAGTCCCTACTCTGTTTTTGGGCTCAGAGCCACACATCTGTTTTTGGAAATTGTTTCTTGCTCCATACACAGGAAGAGCCCCTTTTCCCTCATAACCACTCCTCTCTGCACTAGAACTGTGACTTGGAACAGGGTAATGGGCTGCCAGATGGCATCCATTCCTGCTCCCAGTACTAATATAAGGGTCTCTTGGGGTCTCTTTCTGCCATTACCATCCTCAGGTGCTAGGCTGCTTGTGGATGCTGCCACTGGCTGCTACAGTGCTGCTGAGCTAGGTTCCTGGCTAACACCCAGGGTCTGTATACCTCTCTATCCTCCCAAGGTGCCCTGGGTTGGAAAAATGGTTCACTGTGACTTTTCCTTGACTTTCCTGATAAGAATTTGGTTTAGTGAGCTTTCTAGACTGTTGTAGAGAAGGTTTTGGAAGAGCTAAGGGAAAAAAAAAATGCTATCTCTCATTGCCATCTTGACTACAACCCTTAAGATACAAAATCTTTACCTTGATAATTAAAGCCCTTGAAAATCTGGTTCCATCTTATTTTTATAGGCACATTTCACATTATTCTCCTTCATACACTTTTGCAGCCCAAATGGCCTACTTGCCATTTCCAAAATTGGGCATTCTGTCTTCTATTTCCATCAACCAATCAATCAACAAGTATTTTTAAAGTGCCTTCTAAGTTTCAAGAACTGTACTGTGGATAAAAAACAAACAAGAAAAAAAAAAGGACAATCCTTACATTCAAGGAATTTACATTCTATTGGTGGAAAGAAGGCAATGTGTACATATGTAAGTATATACAGTATAAATACAGGATGAATATAATGTAGTTAGTAAGGAGGGTGCTAACATCAGGGAAAGGGGCATCAGTGTAGGTTTTGTGTGACTGGTAGTACCTGAACTGCACTTAGAAGGAAAAAGGATTCTGTGGGATGGAGGTGAGAAGGTAGCATAGGCTTTCTCCCATGCTTGGAATGAACTTTCTTACCCACTGCCTCTTAGAATCTCTGCCTTCTTTAAGTCTAAGCTCCCATGCTTCCTATGGGAAGCCCTTTCTGATCCTCTAGTTTTCAGCTTTCTCTCCATTCTTAAATGATCATGTATATACAGATCTGTTCACATGTTGTTTTCCTTTCATAGAATGTAAGCTCCCTGAAGGCAGGGACTACTAAAAAAAATTATCTTTGCAGCCCCAGCACCTAGTAGAGAGTCTTGCACAAAGCAAATGCTAAATAAATGCTTGTTGTATTGAACTGGAATGGAAGCAAGCTTTGGAAGTAAGGCATTCCATTAATTGAAGAGCTGGCATGGAATGATTATGAAACTTAGATACCACAATCTGACTCAGCCCAATAAACCAATGGCACCTGTTCTCATTTCATATCAAATCTCTAATCTCTAATTGTATATACATAATCAAGTCCAGATCTCAGAAAATATGCTAAGTATTTCAGCTCCTGCAAAATTTTGTGAATTTTTTCCCCTTACATTTTATTTCTCTCATGCACTGTCAAACTGGCTGTCATCACTTATGGAATTTTATGCAGGGCTGCCAGCGGGCTGTAAAGGCAGCACTGTCCTTCATTCAGCACTACAAACATTATCTAGATTTGCCTAGAGTCCCTCCCCCACCAGCATATGTTTATGTAATTTAAATGTACCTACACATTCCAAATGTTCTTAATCACTACAACCTACAGACAATTTATAGGCAAGGATACAATGATCTATGTGGTCTTTTTTTCTATCTATCTCATATATATCTATGAAGGCTTTATTTCTAATTTGCTAAAATGGGACAAAGATGATTTTAATAGTTCTTTACATTTATTTTACTTTTATTCTTTCTGAATAAATGGGTAGCTCCCTTAATGGAGGCCCACAATTCTTGAATAAAATAGAATACTATTTCACTTTCCCAACAACCTTCAGGAACCTTTTTTCTTTCTCCTGCCAATTCCTCCAGAGAGAGAGGAAATAATGTCCTTTCCCCTTAGTGTTGGATTTGGAGTCAGGAAGACCTGTGTTCAAATCCTACCACTGATACTTTATATTTCTGTGGCCATGGATAGGACCTCTAACCTCTGAACCTTGATTTCCTCAACTCTAAAATGGTGATTAAGAATAACTGTGTTACCTATCTCACAGGGCTGTTGTTAAGCTCAAGTGAGATAATGAATATAAAAGTGCTTTGCAAATATTAAAGTGTAACATAAATATAAATATTGTTATTATTATTAGCTGGAGAGAGCTAGGCAAAAAGAAGTTAGAATTTCTTGTCTTATTTAAAAGGACAATCACCTACAGACTTGTGAAAACTATGGTTCTACTTTTTTTTTTTTTTTGTAACACACAACTTTGGCTGCATCACTCCCCTACTTAAACATATTTGGTGGATCTCTATTGCTTCTTGGGGGATAAATGATATTTTACAGTTCAAAACAAAAAAGAAAAAGAAAAAGAAAAATATTGTTTCAGCAATTTGAAAATGCCCACAGAATATAATCACCACTATTTGGTTTGTAGATACCTGGCATTTCCAAGAAGTCACAAAATTCAATGAGTGTGGTGAGTAGGATCCCTTTGTATAAGGCATATAAAGAGAAGGAAAGTTTGCTCCTCAGGTGAGAACTCAGACCACAGATGTGCTAAGGCACAGCATATCCCTGGAGGAAAGGCTGCTAGAGACCAGGCCAAGAATTTTCTAGTTGCCCCAAAGCACTGCTTCCATCACTCAATAATTTCTCTTCTCTTGGGAGAATGCTATTCATATGCTACTCATATCTACCACCCAATTAAAATCCTGGTAGCTGTTATCTGCAGACCCCAGGGTCATTCTCCTTCCTTCCTTAATGAGTTTGATAGCTGGCTTACAATTTTTCTCTCCTCTTCAACTCCTGCCCTTATATACTAGGGGATACTGATTCTTCCTCAAATTCTCTAACCACTCAGCTCCTCAACTTACTCACCTCCTATGAGCTGCTCCTTCACCCCACCTCGGCTATACACAAAGATGGTCACCCCAGATCTTGTCATCACCCTCACCCACAAATGTACCACCTTCATGCTGAAGAATTCTGAAATCTCCTTATCTGACCATAATCTATTGGTTTTTCACCTCTCCCCTCTGTGTTCCCTTCCATAACTCTACCCTTTACCTGTACCATGACTTCTAATCTCATGATTCTTCAATTCTCTCTCCCAGGCCATCTTCCCTATATTAGCTACTCTCTCCTCTTCTCCCTATCTAGACTCCTTGGTGAACCAATTCAACTCTACACTGTTCTCCTCTCTTGGACCCCTAACTCCCTTATCATGTCACCAATCGTGCCTAGCCAAGCCTTAGCCTTAGATCACTCCCACCATTTATTGCCTTTGCACCTACACATGTGCTGCTGAACACAGCAGGTGGAGTAAATTATGCAACTACTCTGACTGGGTCCACTACAAATTTATGTTACATAACCTCAATTGGGCCCTCATTGCTGTTAGGCAACCTTACTATACCCCCCTAGAACTTCCAAACCTTTTCATCCCTCTTCAAACCTCCTATGGCTCTTCCTCCCTCTACTTTCTCAGTTGAGAATCTTGCCTTATATTTTACAAAAACACCCGAGGCCATCCATCACGAATTCCCTCCTCTCCCATCTTCCTCATCTATCACTCAGGTGTCTTCCACTTTCTCCTCCTTCACCCTTGTTTCACATGATGAAGTGACTTTACTCTTTCCGACTTATTAAAGTGATCCCATTCCATCCTGTCTTCTCCAAAGACTGCCTCCTTTGCCACCTCCATTATTTCACTTATTTTCATTCTCTCCCTGTTTACTGGTTCATTTCCTGCTGCCTACAAAAATGCCTATGTCTCCTCTCTCTTGAAAAAACTCACTTAATCCTTCTGTCCTTCACTATCATCTTTTATCTCTTCTGCCCTTTGCAGCTAAAATCCTCAAAAAGGTCCTTTTCAAAAGGTGCCTCCACTTTCTCTCCTCTCACTCTCTTTTTTAGCCCCTTACAATCCTGCTTATCACTCCTCTGAAATTTTCTCCAGAGTTACTAATGAATGATCTCTTAGTTGCCAAATCCAAGTTGCTTTTTCTTAATCTTCATTCTCCTTGACCTCTCTGCAGTCTTTGACACAGTTGATCACTCTCTCCTCTTTGATACTCTTGTCTCTGGGTTTTCAAGACACCACTCTCTCCTGGTTGTCTTTCTACTTATCTACATCTCCTCTGCTGGATCCTCCTCCAAATCATGGCGTCTAACTATAAGTGTCCCATAGGGTTTTTCCCTGGACTCTCTTCTTTTCTCTTTCTATACTTTCCTACTTGGTGATCTCATCAACTTCCATGGATTTAATTGCCATCTCTATGCTGATAATTCTCAAAACTACCTTCTCTGCCCCATTATTTCTGCTTACCTCCAATCTTGCATCTCCAATTGCCTTTCAGACATCTCAAACTAGATATCTAGCAGACATCTTAAATTCAAAATATCCAAAAAGGAATGCATTATTTTCCTCCCTACTTCTAACTTTCCCTATAACCGTAGAGAGCAACATCATCCTCCCAGTCCCTCTGCCTTACAACCTAGGAGTAATCTTGGATTTCTCACCGTTTCACGCTCTATGTTCAAGCTGTTGCCAAAGTCCGTCAAACTCACCTTTGCAACATCTCTCAAACACACCTTCTTATCTCCTCTGACATTGCCACCACTCCAGCGCAGACCCTTATCACCTCACACCTAGACTACTGCAATAGCTTAGTGGTGTGTCTGCCTGCCTCAAGCCTCTCCTCACTCCAGTTCCTTTTCCATTCAGCCATTAAAGGGACTTTTCCAAAATGCAGATCTGGTCAACTTACTCCCTTACTCAATAAACTCTAGCTTATTGCCTCCAGGAGCAAATACAAAATAACATTTGACATTCAAAACCCTTCCTAACCAAGCCCCCTCTTACCTTTCCAGTCATCTTATACTTTACTCCCTAACACATACTCTGATCCAGTGACACTGGTTTCCTGGCTATCCCATGAACAAGATACTCCGTCTTTCAGTCCCTGGCATTTTCTCTGGTCATCTCTTATTTTTGAAAGGTTTTCTCTTCTCAGTTCCAACTAATGAGCTTCCTGCCTTCCCTTTAAGTCCCAACTAAAATCCCACCTTCCATAGGAAGTCTTCCCTAACCCCTCTTAACTTGTCTCTTAATTATTTCCTATCTATCCAGTATATAGCTTGTTTTGTATACATTTGTTGGCATGTTGTCTCTCCCATTAGATTATAAGCTCCTTGAGGACAGGGACTATCTTTTTGCCTCTTTTGTATCCCCATCATTTAACACAGTGCCTGGCACATTCTAGGCATGTAAATGTTAAGAAACAAGGTAAAGTATTTTTCTCTAGTTTTAGATGTAATGAGAAGCCTTTGCACCAATACATGTAGACATTATGCTTAGGTAATTTAAGAGATGCTAACCTTTTGGCAGGCCAGTTCCAGAAGTACTGGTGTGCTCCCTCTCATGCATATATATGTAAGCAATATTACATGACTGCTCCCACTGCCACTTGTCATAGTTTCAGCTATTGAGTCAGAATATCCCTCAATTCATTACCTACCGCCTCCCTGGAAGTGAACTCAGAAGTTAAGAAGTTCTATGGAAAAATATTTGTTTATTCTGTTCCATCACAGATAAATGTCCAAGATAAATGATCTATGTAGAAATACCTAAGATAACCACATTAAATTTAAGGAAGAGTCAACCACAGACTGATGTTAATATAAAAATATTGTTAGCTAAACAAAACAACATAGGATAAAGGGGCCTTTCAAGCAAAAGTTAAAACAGCAGCAAACAAAAATGCTTTACTATTTACCTCCTAAACTGTAGAAAAGTGGAAAAATAAACATTATTCTAATTTTTTTTCATTACTTGCCCTGAAAAACTGCTACCTGTCAGAGGTCAGTTGTTTTTTGCACAGCTGTTTAATGATACTATCCAAAATTCTACCAATACACTATATGGTTTGAAAACAAAGCTACTATTTCTTATGGGAAAACAAATATGGTAGGAACAATACACACCAGGGTCCCTGCCAGAGAAGCTATGTTAATTTTTCCTAAGTCTCTTCAGCGTGAGCTTTTCGTAAGGACCAGCCCCTCTTAGAGTAGGTGAGGTTTTCCTTAATTTCCTTGTGAATTAATTGGTCTATGGGACTAAGGCTTGATTACTCACACAGCTTCTTGGTAACCTCAATACAAACCAAAGAACACAAGGAGCTAGGACCTTCTCCTTCAAGCTCAAAATCATTCCCCAACACGGCCAACACAGGGGCACAGAAGCTACCCTCAACTGAATTGATGTTCTATCATTGCTGAGTATCTTTTCTATGCCGTGGTTAGGTAAAACTTCTTTTCTTAACGACTAATGGTCTATGAGTTTCTTGTTCTATTCCAGTCTTCAACTTGAGCTACCAGATTAGCCTGGGTCAGGTTTGGTCAGTGACATTTGGCATTAATTAAGAGGACTAGATTAGAATGACTTGGTGAAAGTTGAAGAAGATCAATTTAGAGGAAGAAGGGAAATCCCAGGTAGGCAAAGATCCTGACACAGAAGCCCTGCACTCTGTGGTCATGTTGCTTCCGTTGGTCATTCTGGCCATATACTAAGAGAAGCCCCCAGTGATCCAAGGATTTGTGATGTTGAATTGTCTATGAATATTCAGCAATTAGAAAATGGATGTGAGTCTATTCTGTATCTTTAAGAACTGGATTTTAAAGATGATAAATGTTGTAAATTGCTTCTCTGAAACATTTGTATTGGGGGGTGATAATGACCTCCAAATCCACCAGCTGTGTTTGGCTTGGACCTTCCATATTTTGGGGCTGCTACAGAAGAGGAGTGCTGTGGCCACATTGCTGGGGAAAATAGAGAGATAGATGGCGGTACTGGGACCCAGAACAGGAAGGCAGTACTCTGGTGCTGTGACACCTGGAAGAGGAGAATGTTTCCCTTACTTCCCCATCCCCAAAAGGGGGACAGTGCTTAGCCCTAGGGTGGCAGGGAGGTATTCCTGGGTACAACATTCAGGTCTGAGAACACAGGTGCAGTTGCAGCATTAGTGGATCCTAGGTAGCATTGGTTGCCCCGGTTAGCAGCCACTTGAAGAAGTGGTCAGCGTTTAGGGACTAAGCTCAGCAGGCAGTGGTGTGAGCCACAGCTGAAAACAGTATGGGCCCTAGAGGCAGTGGAGAGGACAGTGTCTTGCCCATTCTCGATGTGAGGCCCAGCAGGATGAAGATTGGTCTAAGGGGCAGCAGGCAGTCCCAAAGTAACTCTGCTGTAACCTGGAACTTGGTTTCTGGAGAAAGGAGGAAAGTGAAATTGTCTTCCTTTCCTTCATATAAGAAAGGCAGCAGTCCTTGGTAGAGGCCCCAAAGAAAGAAAATCTCCTGTAAAGAGGTATTCCCTCTATAGGATTCCCAGGGAGGTGGAGGCCCTATCTGACGGACTGGGGAACGCTGAGTTGGCAGTACTACAGACAGAAGGTTTGGTGTCGCCCTTGAAATCTGAACAGGCTTCATGCATCTCTCAGCTCCCTTTCTTGAGATGTCTCTAACCTGGGATGTGGAAAGGTGAGTTTTCTTGAGGTGTAATCATATGAACTGTGGCCATTGGTGCACCATTACTGCATTGTATCAGGAGAGCCACTCTGAACTACAAAGACAGGGCATCGCTGCCCACATGACCAGATTATCAAGCTATGGCCTTCAGTTCTTCTGAAAGGGGGAGGGAAAGCCCGGGATTTCTGTTCTTCATTCTCCTCTACACTAGGTCACTCCTTCAAGTCCCCTGTTTGTTTGTTTTGGTTGTCTTTTTGTTTCTGTTTACCTCCTCCAGCGCTGCCTATAAAAGCCTTCCCATATCTTCAGGATGGGAACTGTCCAATAACGGTATTAAGACTTTTTCAATGACAGAAGATCCTTTAGAACAGAGGTGTCGAACTTGCAGCCTACACAGCTCCTGAGTGTGGCCCAAATCAGATTAAGATGTAATTGGAAAATGTTTGACACCCCCCCAAAAAAAACCCAAACCCCAAACAATAATGTTAATTTGTGGTTTTCTAAGTCAATATGTGTCCCGAAGGGATCTGTTTCTATTTCAGTTTGAAACCATCTGGATCTTGCCACCAATGGGTGGGGTATGATAGCATCAATATTTACTGCAATAAGACAAGCTAGGTTTTCTTTCTCTCTCTCTCTTTCTTTCTTTCTTTCTTTCTTTCTTTTTTATTTTTTGCTTTTTGGATGGGGGAAGGCAGGGCAATTGGGGTTAAGTGACTTGCCCAACATCACATGGCTTGTAAGTGTTAAGTGTCTGACGCGGAATTTGAACTCAGGTCCTCCTGACTCAAGGGCCCCTGCTCTATGAGGTTCTCTTTAAATAAGCTAATTTCTCTTTAAATGAAACTATCCTTGAGACTTAATTAGCCCAGCAGGTTAATGCTCAAAGCATTCAAATAACTTTCTGGTGGCCTAAGTATTGAAGCCAACACAGGAGAAATCAGATGTTTCTTCTCAGGCATGACTAGCACAACAGCATGGTGAGCATAGACCCAGGGAAGCTGTACAGATGAATCAATGCTATATCCTTGCTGAATGTGGTTAAGTAAACCTCCTTTTGTTAACTGTTAGATAGTATACATGCACCTCATTTCATGTCATTCCAATCACAAACCTGAACCTCTAAGAGACTAGAAAGAATCAGGCCTGGCCTATAGTAGTGAATCAGTTAATATTAAATTTTTTAAAATGTGGAACTTGATGAAGGAGCACATCCAAAATGTTATATACAGAAAAGAGTGGAGAAATAAGGTTTGAATGCTAGTTTATTCCCACTGCCTACAACTCACCATGCTTAATGTAGATATTTTGCAGTAATAAATGTAAACTAATCTCTGGGAGGCGTGGGAAGGAGGTAAATCTGGGCTCTCTAATGAGGAACATCCTGAATGATAATTCAACCCAAATTGTGCAACTTCCCACACAATGTGGATTAGAGCATTTCAAAGCTACATTAACCCAAGTAAGTATACAGAACCTTTCATAAGTCTTTGGCTATAAACAAATAGAAGTCTAAATTATTTCTTTTCCAAGGGCAGAAAATGTTTTCCTAGCAAATCAAAACAAACTCTTAGTCCGTATCCTCTTGCACATTACCGCAGCTTACCAAATGGATTTTTTTTTTAAAGCTAACCTTACAACAATTTAAGTGCTCTGTGGTGATGAGAAGCTATAAGCAAAGCAATAAATGTAGCTTTCCAAAAAGCAGCTCTCTTCTGTTTAGTTTGTAAAAAGAAAAACCAATGTCACATTCGAACATTCAGAAATCCAAATGAACTGAGCGACATTTCCTCTCTTCACTGCTCTCTTTTCAACTCCATGCCCTCCCCCATTTTTTTCCTTTCTTCCTTCGAGGAGAGCATCCGCATAGATACATGGAAATACTTCTGCCCCCCAAAGGTTTGTGAGCGAAGTCCCCCGGGGCCCGGAACAGATGTTTTTACGCACTTCATGTTAGTATCACTTGTTTTCCGTGTAGTTATAGCAATGCCAGAAGCACGATGCCAGCAGGACGCACTCTACTGCCATTTGTTTGTCTTGGCTGTTTCTCCCTTTGTAAGTATGTGTGTGTCTCATCTGTGTGGAGGTGAGTGTTTCCAGTCATTCTGTGATTTCTAACTTTCCTCCTGTCACTTAACAATTAGTAAATACTGTTGAAGCCCATGAATATTCTTCCTGCTTCCTTCTACAGGGATTAAATGTTTTGTAATGACAATTCAGCAGCATTAGGTCATTCTCGGAGAGACAATAGCAGTCTTCATCAGCAAAAAGTGAATCTTAATTCATGTAGCTCATGATTCAAGGTTTTCAATGTAGCCTTTGACCACCGTGACCATTAGATATTTTTTCTTTTTTATATATCAGCATTTCCCATTAAAGACTCCAAAATGTTGTCCAAAAGATTCATTATTAATCATAATGCTAATGTCAAAATTTGGCCCTAGACTTTCCAAAGTGCTCACATTGTATATGTTTGTGGTTTTAGTTTTTTATTATCTTTTGTTTTTGTATCACCTTCATTTCCAAAGAGATACCTCTCCTCTCCTCTGCCCTCCCCAGGGAACTATCCCTCATAACAAAAGACAAAAAAAGATAGAAAAAAAAATGCAGTTTAGCAAAACTAATCAATATATTAACCAAGCCTGACAGTATGTATAATATTCCACCCCCATAGTCTTTAACCTCTACAAAGGGTGGAGAGAGGTACATTTTTCTCATCTCTTCTTCAGGATCAAGCTTGGCTGTTATAATAAAATCAATAAATCAAAGAGCATTTACTGAGTGCCTACTATGTGGCAGTCATTGGCTAGGTACAAGACAAAAACAAAAATGAAACAATCATTGCTCTCAAGGAGCTAATATTCTTTTGGGGGATTTGTTTTGTTTTTCTTCTAGAATGTTTAAGATGGATAAGCAAAGGTAGGAAAAATTGTTTGATTTATTTCAGAGGACATACAAGTACTTTCCCTCCCTCTTTTTCTCTACACATACAAACACACATGTATCTATATGATGTCTTATGTCTTTGGTTAATAAAATCAGTCTTATTATTAATTCCTTTAAAAAGAAAATGATGAATGATTTCTAATTAAAAAGGCTATATTTTCAAGCAAGCATTAAGGATTATTTTTAATACTATCTAGTCTTTATATTATTAGAAATCAGACTGTCTAGAAAAATTAGATAGCTCATTATAGAGTTTGTAGACTTGATTCTCAAAGTATGCTTATTACTATTTATTCAAATGATTAATTTTCATATTTCTAAATTTTTCTAATTCAGATTATTTGCTACTGTTGAACCTGACTATGGTAAATAGCGGTCTTAGCTCCAGTTGAATTATTTCTTAGTTATTTTTTTTTATTTTTATTTTTATTTATTTACTCATTTACTTTTAATTTACAAGATTCAGTTCCACAATCACTTGAGTTTCAGATTTTCTCCCCTCCCTTCCCCCCCGCCATGGTGGCGTGCAATCATGTATAGGATCTGCAAATACTTTCACATTGTACAATAGTTTGGTCATATAGAAGGGCCGTAACCAATGAGTGATCACTGGGAAAAGAAAAAAAA
>CM053587.1:143078251-143102355 GCA_028646515.1 Pseudochirops corinnae | reverse complement strand
CTCTCCAATTCTTCTTTGGTCATAAAGTCCTTCCTCTTCCATAAATCTGACAAGTAAACTATTCCTTGCTTCCCCAGATTATTTACAGCATCAGCCTTTATACCTAGATCATGCACCCATTTAGACTTGACTTTGGTGTATGGTTTCTTAGTTAACGTACCCACATTAAGTCAATTATATTCTATGCAAAACAATACTGTGATTAAAATTAAGGAAGGCAATATTTCAATAGGGTTATCTTATCAGCCTGAGTACTCAGAGGCTCATAGGATCCTAGAGCTAGGATGGACCTCACAGGCCATGTAGTCCAACCCTTCTTTTTTACAGATGAAAAAGTTGAGGCCCCAAAAGCATTAAACTACTTGTCCAAAGTCACACACATCCAAGCTGGGGGGATTTGAACTCAGTTCCTTTGTCTCTAAGCCAGGGATCTTTCCACTGTACTTTGCTTTCTCCACCTTCTTATCCATGTCTTTTTGTATGTACTCCATTGAAGATTGTGCTCTAATGTGCTGGAGCCTTTCTTCTGGTTTTCCAAAAAAAGGAAGGCTAATATGTCATTAAAGTAAAGCACTTTAGAGGCTTGAAGTTTTTAGATATGGCTCATGCTTTTCATGTATAGCAGAATTCTATCACCTTAGTTCAGTTGTATTTGTGCCCATCCAAAATGGACTACTCATTGCACAGAGATGTCTATTCACTATATGGAGGCGAGGGCAATGTTTACTTTTGAGAGAGAGACAGAGAGAGGGAGAGACAGACAGAGGGAGAGGGGAGGGGGAGAGAATATGTTGCTACTTATCTAAGGGCAGAATTCAGAGTACAGAATTCAAAGCATTGAACCAAATTGGGCACATAAGCTAAGGAAACCCACAAACATTTCTAACTCTGTCAGCCTTTTCATGCCAGGTAATTTATGTAGACACTAGCTTTGAAAGCAACACAGGGTTGAACTTTAAATAAGGATAATCTGTTCGAAGGATTTTTCTTACACATTAAGAACATTTATCCATGGCTCTGTCTTCTTCCAAATGTTTTTCTTTTCTTTCATCTCATCATACATTTCAGTTGAAACTGCTCTTCTGTTACCAGTGATCTCTTAATTGCCAAATCAAATGGCCTTTTCTCAGCCCTTACTTCTGGACTTCTTTGTTGCCTTTGGCACAACACTTCACCCTCTTCTCCTTGATATTCTCTTCTTTCTATAGTTTTTTGACACTGCTCTCTCCAGGCTCTCCTCCTTCCTATCCAACCACTGTTTCTCAGCCTTCTTTGCCAGATGTTTTTGTCCAAGTGGGTGTCCTTCAGCTTTACTTTGGGCCCTTGTCTTTTCTCTATGCTATCTGACTTAGTGACATCAGTGACTCCCATGGATTCAGTTACCTCTCTATGCTGATGATTCTTAAATCTACTTACTCAGCTCTAAACTCCCTGCTGACATCCAGTTTTGTAGTTCCAGCTGTCAAGTGGATATCTAGACCTGGATATCCTATGGAAATCTTAAACTCAATGTGTCCAAAACAGAACTCATTATCTTTTTCTTCAAACTATCCCTTCTGCATAATTTTCCCATTTCTTAGGCTTGCAACCTAGGTGACATCTTTGACCTTTCTCTCTGCCTCATTCCTATGTACAATCTGTTGCTAAGTGCTGGTGATTCTACCTTTGTAACATCTCTCATATCTGCTCCTTTTTTGACTCTGACACTGCCAACACCCTAGTGAAGGCCCTTCTCACCTCCTGTTTGCACTTTTGTAAATAGCCTGCTGCTTGGTCTCTCTGCCACAAGTCTCTCCCCACTGCAGTTTATCTTCCATTCAACTCTCAAAGTGATCTTCCTAAAGTAGAGGTCTGACCATGTCACTTTCCTATTCAAAAAACTCCAGTGACTCCCAATCACTTCCACCAGTGTATATAAAATTTGCTTCATAACTCAGTTTGGTTTTCAAAGCCACTCATAATCTACTCCTCCACCCACCTTTCCAGGTTTCTTACACCTTATACCTTTTGCAATTCAGAGTTGTTGGCCTCCTTGCTGTTCCTCACATAAGACCAGACATTTTCACTGTCTGTTCCCCATTCTAGAATGCTAGCCTTCCTCATCCAAGCCTCCTGGTTGCTCTGGCTTTCCTTCAAGTCCCACCTAAAAACTCATTCTCTACAAAAAACCTTTTGTGATTCCTCTTAGTGCTAGTGACTTCCTTCACTTTATTATCTCCAATTAATCCCTTAAAAATTTTATTTCTACATAGTTGTTTGCATGTGGTCTCTCCATTAGACTGAGAGCTCCCTGAGACAGTATGTACTTAAAAGGTGTTTACTGAGTGAATGACTAACCCTTCTATTACTCCTGAATGGCTACAGGATAAATTCTGAACTCCTTAGTCTGGATTTCTAGGTCATCCACAAAAATACATTCACAATTTAAAAAAAAGTTTTACTGATGCTTTCTTTTATAATATAACCATTTCCTGATAATATTTCTCACTGAAACATACCCAATTAGAGTATCTCAAGATCAGGGACCATCTGGCATACTTCTTCATATCTTCCATTATGTCTGACAAAGCCTGTGTTCAGTAAATATTTGTTAATACTGGTTTTTCTAGTTATTTTTGATAATTCTAAATCCTAATTCAAAAGAACATACAATTAAACAATGTTAAAAAAAATCCAAAAGATAAAGTATCCAACCCTTTACCTACACAGACTAATAATAATAAATCAATTAAAAAAAAACTAGGACAATTTAAATTTTATCCTGTGCAGTTTTCATTTATGATTTCTTGAAATGTAGCTCTGACAAAACAGACTTTAAAAAAGCCTATTATGCTTCCCATGGAGCTACTTAACTGATCTTTAAACACAAATCACTCAGGCTTTCAGTGTATGGCCAAAAATAGTCCAAGCTTCTGTGGCTCATGGTTTAGGTTTTGATGGCTTAGAACAGTGGTTCTCAACCTTCCTAATGCTGCGACCCTTTAATACAGTCCCTCATGTTGTGGTGACCCTCAACCATAAAATTATTTTTGTTGCTACTTCATAACTGTAATATTGCTACTGTTATGAATCGTAATGTAAATATCTGATACGCAGGATGTATTTTCCTTGTTACAAATTGAACATAACCCACAGGTTGAGAACTGCTGGCTTAGAATGAGTGTAAATAGCAAATGTTTTCTGTTCTGGCCAGAAATTTTGAGAATTTCCCCTCCCAGACTGATATTTGTGTGATGGTAAATTAGACTATCCTTTGTCTTAATTCTTACCTATACCTTGGTTATTGAACGGGCATTGCCTCAGACAAACTGAGACCTGGGAAAGACCTGAGTACAAAAAGGGCAAGGTCACTCACTGCATCCCAGGCCATTACTAGTCACCTTGACTGTTGTCTTACCACTGGATTTTGATGTCTCTGGAGGAAAGAGTGCAGCTGATGACTTTGCACATCTGCCTCTCAAATCCAACTCGAGCACAAGTCAAAGCATCGCCCTCATAATGCTGCTGGTCCTCTTTGAGGATGAAGGACGAACAAGAACCACACAGACCACCACTCAGTTTGCTTCTGGAATCCTTTGTTCTTTCCCTTTTCTCTTTTGTCACTATCTATATATTTCCCCTTAATTCTAAGGTCTTCCTTCTGTTGATTATTTCCCATTTATCTTGAATATACAGCTTTTGGGCACATAGTTATGGTTTGCATGTTGTCTCCTCCATTAGACAGTGAGTTCCTAGAAAGCAGGGACTGTGCTTTGTCATTCTTTGTGTCCTTAGCATAGAGCCTGGCAAATAGGAGGTATTAATAAATGTTTATCAAAGGACTGACATACCCACATCATTTCCCCTACATTGAATTCTATACCTCATTCAAGGTGATCTGTGTCCTCTAACCTGAACACCCCTCAGGTTGTCATCAAGTGGCCATTGTTATTTTGGGTTCCTCCATTTTTTCTTTCATGATTTGCCAATATCCTACTCCAGTGACTCATTGTAGTACTGAAGTGACCCTGAAGTCCTGACAGCTAAGCCAGCACACTGAAAATTCTGGAAGTTTCTGCCATGATGAGAACATTTTTAAAAAGAACCCGGCAAACATCTCACCAGCCAGATTGGCTAAAATGACAAAACAGGAAAATGACAAATGCTGGAGAGGATGTAGGAAAATTGGAACACTAATGCATTATTGGTGGAGCTGTGAACTGATACAACCATTCTGGAGAATAATCTGGAACTATGCCCAAAGGGCTATAAATAATTGCATACCCTTTGACCCAGTAATACCACTTCTGGGGTTGTATCCCGAAGAGATCATAGAAGTGAGAGGAAGACCCATATATACAAAAATATTTATTGCAGCTTTCTTTGTGGTGGTAAAAAACTGGAAATTAAGGGGCTGCCCATCAATTGAGGAATGGCTAAACAAGTTGTGGTATATGAATGTAATGGAATACTATTGTGCTATAAGAAATGGGGAGGAGACAATCTTTATACTCACCTGGAAAGGCTTATACAAACTGAGGCTAAGTGAGAAGAGCAGAACCAGGAGAAATTTGTACACAATGACAGACACATCGTATGTGTGACGACCAACCTCAATAAACTGGACTCTTCTCAGCAACACACAGTTATAAGACAATTCTACAAGTCTCAGGAGGGAAGGAGATGTCTACATTCAGAGAAAGATCTAGAAAGAACAGAGTCTAAATGGAGACTGAAGCAATCTACATGCTATCACCCTTTTCCATGTTTGGTTTTGTTTCCTTTTTCCCATTGTCTGCTCCATCAGTTACAACCCTTTTATACAACCAGACTAATGTCTAATGTGAAAGTATTTGCAGATCCTATACTTGATTGCATGCTGCCATGGGGTGGGAGGAAAAGGGGAAGAAAATTTGAAACTCAAGGGACACTGGAATTGAATCTTGTAAACTAAAAGTAAATGAACAAATCAATTTAATTAAAAAAGAAAAGAACCTGGCAAAAGAATGTCCTTTCTGGACACAGATCAGCATAGCAAAGCATGGGCAAGAGCATCAACAGAAAGTTGGCCACTGGTGATAAATATTTTCAATGTGTCAATCAATGAAAAAAGATAAAAATGCAAAATGGCCCTTGACTCTTTAATTTCTCATCTCTTCCACTTCTGCAGACAGCAGAGAACAATTAGAAAAAGGGGCATAGACCATTATGTCTTATATGGTTCTTCGGCTGTCACCCACTCAAAGGCAACAAACACTGTAACATCATGGGATGATATCCTTTTCCCCATCTCTGTGCCTTTGTACAGACTCTTCTCTAAGCCTAGAATGCCCTTGTCTCCTCTCTTCTGCCTTTTAGAATCCCTAGCTTCCTTTAAAACTGAGCTTGAGCACCATCTCATAAGAAGCTGGCCCCAGTCCTTCAAGCTGCTAGGGTCCCACCTCCTGAAAATATGTTGTATATGTTTTTAATGTTCTTCTCTGTGTACATATTGTCTCCCTCACTAGAATGTGAGTTTCTTGAAGAAGGGCCTATTTAATTTTTCTCACCATCTCCAGCATCTAGCATAGTGATTGACACATAAACAAAAAAAACCCACTCATTAAAAGCTTGTTTAATGAATGAGACAACTGATCATCTTATCCTGCAATATTCGAAATGAGAATAAGTAAACAGCACCATTATAATAACTTTAATTTTGTTCCAAAATGTTGCAGAAAGTGAAGAAGTAGAGAAATCTTAGGAAGAATCTGGCAAAATCCTCCACTCTTAAGTCAATATATATATCTGTGAAGATGGGCACGTGGAAACAGGATGAAAACTGTGTTGGAAAATGTGGCTTGACACAAAGACTACTCAGAGGCCTTACACCTGTATTTTATGAATGTCTTCCGTATAACTAAGACTGGAAGACACTGGATATGATGACTTTGAACATGAAACTGACTATTAAGACAGGAGACAACAAGTAATTCGCATAGTAGTCATTTTAAAACCTACCTACTTATAGTCAGATCTTGGATTGATTAGAGCAAAAGTCAAAGTAGAAACCAATGTTGAAGGAAGGATAGAGGTAAGAAAACAATGGATGCAATAACAGTAGATCCTATTCAATCTTCCTAAATAAGTTTTTGACATTAAAAATTGGGAAAATGATAAAAACCAAAGTAATTTATTTTATCTCCATTTCATAAAAAAGATAAATTTCTTAAATAACAAGTAAAATGACTACTACAAGGAGGAGGACATAATTAATCACCTAGAATTCCCCTTGCTCAAATAACATTTGACCTCTTGCCCAAGCAAAAGGAGAACTGCCTATCATGGAACATTAGTATCCTGGATTTTAAAAATATACCTAAAGCAGATATCAGAGAAATATATCTTTCTATAAATGACTCCCAATCAATTAAAGCATGGAAGTATAAGCACTTATACTGGATAGAAGACCTTTCTAGATCTGGGTCCTTTGTAATATTACAACTCTTCCATGAGGGAATCCTCAAATATTCTGAATTTATTTTATATAAATTTTAAGTTTGGCTGAAACTATATTAAAATTAGACTTTTTATTTCAATGATCTAGAAAGCTTAAGTTTTAAAATGTGACATAGACACAAATTTAACTTTAAAGTTCAAGACCTAAATTATGACTTCTTTTGTACTTCAGTCAGTTAAACCTCAGGAGAAAAGCACACAGAAATAATGTCACATTTCAGTTTGGAAATTTTTAGGGATTATAAATAATTTTTCACCAGTTGAGAAACTACTCCACTTTTAGTCTCTGTGGCACATCTCCCCACAGACCTCCTTTGGTACAGAAATATATTGATTGCAATTAGACTATCATAAACATATGTCTTTTACTTTTCTGCAAATGAATATGGGAAGAATGGTTCTTTTATCTTTAGAACACATCTATGGTTTTTTCCAAAGTTGTGCCAAAAAATGGCTCTTTCTCAACAAGATCATCCCACACCAACTGAGAAATAAAACAAAGTTCCTTCCACTTGTTTGGCAGCATATGTAGATATTGTGCCATAAGAATTTATGTGATCAATGATGAAACCCTACTATATTTTGAGACACAGGAATAAATGATAATCCATGATGCATAATGAATACAAAACAGTAGAAGAGTCCATTTTTATGCCTAAAAAGCATAATGCCTTAAAATAAACTTTTAGAAAAACTCTCCCTCTTCTGAATAGCTCACTTTGATATAGCATTTACATTGACATGTAAATCTTAAGGTTTACAAAGCACTTTATAAGCATTCTCATTGAAACCTCACCACAACCTACTGAAAGAAGTACTATCCTCATTTTACAGATGACAAAACTGAGAAGTTAAGTGATTTACCCTTAGTCATGCAGGCAACAAGAAGCTGGATTCAAATCCAGGCTTTCCTGACTCCAAGGACAGCAATCTATTCACTTTGTGGCTACTCATACCTAACACAGAACTTTGCTCCTCTCCTATTATTGTCCTGACTTTACAGAAATCAAGGCTAGAAATATAGATTTGAGAATCATTAGCATTAAACCCATGTAAGCAGATGTGATCACTCAGAAAGAATTTACTGAGAAGAGAGCCTATGCTAGGGACTTCAGGATCCACTAAGAGGGGCACATTGTGGATGATAACCTAGTAAAGATTGTTACTAGGAGAAGGCAGAAAAATTGACATCATGAAAATCCAGAGAAGAGAGACTGTTTAGGAGGAAAGTGTGGCTAACAGTGTCCAGTGCTGCAGAGAGGTCAAGAAGGATGAGGAATGAGAAAAGATAATCAGATTTTGCAATTAAGACATTGTTGGTGACTTTGTAATTGGCCGTTTTGGTTAAGAGATGACACAGGAAGCCAGACCATAGGACATTTAGAAGAGAGCTAGTTAAAACAATTAGCATAGGTAGTTTTTTCTAGGAGTTTGGCTGAGAAAGAGAGAGCTAGAAGGAGATCGTAGGGTTTAATGAGAATGTGTTAAGGAGACTTGGGCATGTTTAAAGGCACTTAGGAGGAAACCAGAAAGGGAAAGACTGAATATCAGAGACAGAGAGGATATGACAGTAAAGGCAATCTTCAAGAAGACAGGAGGGTATGCAATGAAATATGTACAGAGGCTGCCCTTGGCCAAGAAAACGGCTACCTAAAGAGACTGGAGCAAAGGAGGCAATATGGGATGACACTGTCCAAGTACTACGAGATGAAGAAAAGGGAAAAAGAGGGAACGCAAGAAGACAGGCCCCTGTTTTCTCAATAATGAATAAGGTGAGATTTTCAGTTGTGGTAGTGGGGGTAGGGGTGGTGAAAGTAAAGAACCACAGTTTTGGAGAGTGTGATGGAGGAGTCAATGGGGGAGGAGAAGCAAGGATACAGTGTCATTGCAGACATTTCCGTCTTTGGAAGTCCAAGACTCCCAAACAGTCTGGAATAATTTTCATGATCTGCTAGTGGCAGTAGGGAGTAAAAATAAAGATGAAAGGCTAGAATTTATGTAGTGCTTTAAAGTCTGTAAAGCGCTTTACACATGCTTATCTTGTTTGATTCTCACAACAACCCTGGAAGTAAAGTGCCTTTATTATCTCCATTTTATAGATGAGGAAACTGAGGCAGAGAGAAGTCAAGTGATTCACCCAGGGTCACACAGCTAGTAATCTGTCTGAAGGCAGGATCTGAACTCATCTTCCTGATATGAAACCCAGTGCTCTATCTACTGTGCCACCTATCTACCTTCACATAAAGTTCCTATGGGAATGACCCAGGGCTCCTGAAGGGTCTGCTACCAAAGTACAAGTTCATCAGATCCTACCAAGATGGAAGGGCTTTGAATATTGGCCCAGGGACAGGCTCAACGTCTAATTCTGCAGAGAACCACTTCTTTCTTCTACTTTTCTTTCAAGAAAGACTCCCTAAAAACAGGCATTTATGTTTCCTTTTTTTTTTTAAAATTTATTTCAAGGACTAGCTTCACTGATTATAAGTCAACATCTGCTTTCCTTTTTTCTCTCAAAGGAATTTCCAGGTGGAAACAGGGTCAAAGGGACTGATTAGTTATTAACTGTCAGGAGGATGGGCAGCAGACTTCCTTCTTGGAGTATGCCAAGTATATTTTTAGTAGATTAAGATACAAGATATTTTGTATCAGAGGAGGGGGTTTCCACGTTGGTTCTTCCAATGATGAAATAACAGGTCTAGACAAGGAGAAAAAAGCAACTAGGTGACGATTCTTGTAGCAAAGTTCTAGGCAGTAGACTTTGCCTATGATTTGTCCATCCTTTTAAAAATGTATGTATTCATGCTAGGGACCTTTCCAGCATAACATTGATTTCCTGCACCTAGAGAAAGAAAGCAATTCTTAAGTCCTTCATTCCTCTCCTAGCCATGCTTCAGATTTTCTGCACTTCACCTTCCTTTCAATTTCTTTTTACCCATTGTCTTCCCTCCTTGGAATGTCAATTCCTCAAGGGGCAGGACCATCTTTCTTTTTTCTTGTTGTTTGATTCACCAATGTCTGGCACAATGCTTGGCACAGAGTAGGCACATGATCAGTGCTTATTGACTCCAATAGGTATAATGCCCATGACATTAGCTAATCATCTTAAAATCTAGCACAAACTTCATGTCCACATATTTTAAATAAAAACTCTGACTCAGCTCTACACAATCATCCACTATAAGGAACAGCTGTCTCTCAGGGCATCAAGACACTCATTTGATGTGCCTTTTCCCTGTCTACCTTGTCCACATTCAAATGCCCTCCAAGCATGGGCTAGACTAGAGGTCAGAACAGAAGATGCATAAATCTTTGGCGTGTCTAGTTCTGCCACCCACTGATGGCTTGGACAGAGCATCACAGAGGGGAAGGAAGAAGGAGCTTTGATGGATATGTTTCCTTAGGGAAAGGTACTCTAGGACTGGGGTTTCATATCTTTTCCCTAGTACCGATCCTACAACATTAAATAACTCTTGCTTAGATTTATGGTGGATACTGAAACACTACTTCCTAAGCCACGTGCTGAGAGTGAATGAATCCTGTCAGAGTATGGCCTAAGCAAAATTGTGAAGTGTTACTCCTCAGTACTGCCTTCTCTCTTGCCCTTTCTGGATATCTGTGTATGTGTTTGATAGTTTCTGAATTTGCTTGACTCTTTCCCATGTTAGGGAGCAGCAGATTGTTGTAATTATATGCATGTTTACAGACTCTGTCCTGGCGGCTGTATGTAACTGTGCCAGACAGGCTTTAGGGGGATCTTACCTGGGCTGTACCAAAAGTGGAATGGGGAAAAAAAACAGTGTTCCCATCCAAGTAAGCATATGTTTTTCCCACCGAGGAGGAAGGAGTCATTGAAAGGTTGTTTACTATTTAAAGCCAGTCCTACCAAGAAAGATTTGAAGTATGCTAGAGTAAGGACCTGGAGTTCATGTACAAATCCCTCATCAACCTACCATATTCCAGCCCTCTACCAGAAATGGCCTCCTTTAATGCTGCTCTTCTCAGATGCATGACAGAGCCAGGGTGCTGGCCAAGGCTATCTGTCCTCACCTCTGACCCTATCCCATTAGCACATTATCAAAGGCTAATTCATGAGATTACCTACAGATATCTTGGAAGTCAGAGAACACAGGACCCAGAACAGATTTGTTGTCTAGTCATTTTCAGTTGTGTCTGACTCTTATGACCCCATTTGGGGTTTTCTTGGCAAAGATACAGGACTAGTTTGTCATTTCCTTCTCCAGCTCATTTTACAAATGAAGA
The DNA here is from genome assembly GCA_028646515.1 of Pseudochirops corinnae. Classification (NCBI taxonomy): domain Eukaryota; kingdom Metazoa; phylum Chordata; class Mammalia; order Diprotodontia; family Pseudocheiridae; genus Pseudochirops; species Pseudochirops corinnae. The sequence continues at coordinate 143,091,618 of CM053587.1, read as the reverse complement.
AACTGAGGTAGGCAAGGTTATGTGACTTGTGTAGGAGCATGTAGCTAGTAAGCATCTGAGGCCAGATTTGAATTTATGAAGAGAAGTCTTCCTGACTCCAGGCCTTGTACTCTATCCACGGCACCACTTAGTTGCCCAAGATAGGGGTATAAGACGGGTAAAAATTTCTATTGTGAAGAAAGAATAGAAGAGAAAAAAGAAAGTCTGACAAGAAAACAACAAAGGAGAATGAGAGTGTCTGACCAGAAAAGGCAGTCCTTGGACCAGGAGAATTGTCTGGTGGGGGGGGAGTGCATAGTCCAGAACAAAAGTTAATCCTAATCTTAACCTTAAAATTCTAATTTATTTTTAAAAATTTTCCATCAGAGGTAAGGGCATAGATTAAAGGGTCATTTCCATTTTAGCTGTAGTAGAACAATAAGAGGGTGGTTGGTTTTTTTTTTGGTGAAGTTTATAAAAGAAAGGAAAAAAAGGAGTAAGACAATATTAGGATAAGTATAAGTTTTCTTCAGAAAAGGTCAATAATGATCTTGCTCCAGTGAGAGCTCAGTGGTCACTCCCTGACCTACAGGAAGGAAGCTCCCCAAATGACTTCTAAGCACTCTCTGCCTCATCCTACACTGAAATTAACAGGTGGCTTTGGACCCTCTAGAAGTACAGCCAGTGACAGAAAGCTTCATGCTGGATCCAGAATTTCCATCTAATTTCCTTGTGGGGAAGAGATGATCAGAAAACTGGGCCATTTCTCAAGAAGCCATCTGAAGATCCTGAATCTATAATTGGTCCCTGAAAGATTCTCCAATCTCTGCTGAAGCCAGGTACAGGAAGATTTTTACAGAACTTTCCCCTTAAAATCGTGAGTGAGGGGGTGTGGCTAGGAATTTGCCAAAGACAAACCATTCCTGTGATGTTTAAGGACAGTCCTGCTGGCGTCCTAACTGTTCCTCAAACAGATACAGCTGATCTAAAAGGGGGAGAGGGAGTGAAACATATACAAGGCATACCAAAAGTCTTAGTGCATCTTCTATTATTAAAAAGCTTAACTGAATTATAACATCTCAGCTTTGTCACTTGTTAGTGGCAAAGTCACTTAATTTCTATCAGCCTCAGTTGCCTAATCTGTAACATGAGGGAGTTTGACTGAATGACACCAGGGTTTCTTCTGGCTCTAAACCCATGAATTCAAGGGATCTATGATTTAATCATTGTGGATAAGTCCTTCACAGGTGCAGACTACAAAAGAAAACATAATTACAAAACCCAGAAATATTTAAACCGTTTCATTAATATAGTCTTGTAAACATTTAGAAATTGAGTAGAAAATATCTCTTGTCTGAGGGAGATGGGTAAAGTAATTACTAAGAAAGCTACTTAAATTACCTCAATATTCCTATAAATGGAGCAAGTACTACACATTATCTGAGAAATGAGGAAATTGAAACACAAAAAAGTTCAATGTTTTATTCTAGGTTCTCAGGCCAGGCCTAGAGAACTCTTCATTTCTCAGGTGACTGCACACCTCTGCTATGTGACTGGGCCTCAAAGTGGGACAACGGGAAAACAGATCCAAGTCCCATGATTTCTTTGTCTAGGCCATCATCCATACCAGATAACATGGTCTCCACAACAAAAACAACTTGAATGGCTAAGTTGTACTCCAAATAAATATTTTTCTTAAAGCCCATGTTACTCATTAATATTTTCAGGGAAATTATTTTTAAAAACTTGGCCCTAGCTGGTCTTATGCTAGGAATGAACTCAATTATCAAATTCAAGGTTCTAACATATGACCTAAACCAATAATGCAAAGAAAAACATATGCTTGTCCTCTCAAGATAATTATTCTTTGATTTTAATTACTCATCCGCTCGCATGCAGACAATTCTGAAAACTTGTTTTTGCATAACTCATCATCTCAAGGAACCAGCTCAGTTTGCCCTCTTGCTTCCAACCTTGGATTTGTTTATTTAAATCTAATAATATGTGTGTCCCCCGTTCCTCCCCCAAGGTAATTCGATGGTGAATTTCACCAGAAAACATATAAATGTGTTCTGTCTTTGCTCCAAGCTGACTGGATGCTTCTACTATTATGTGTCAAGATACAACAGGGTGTGGTAGCACAGTGAACTATATCACCACCCCTCGGGCGTATTATGAGGCATGAAGGTGACGCCATTTTCAGTTACCAATTTACCTCTTTTGTCTCTTGATATTTTTGTGTTACACATTCAAATGCCAATGCACAGTGATATGAAAACCACAGTCACAGGAGGAAAATGAACACAGAAAAAAACTGTTATTTGTGTGCATGTTTTATATCTTGTCCATGGAAAATTTAAGTGGTGCATATCTGATAAGCATTTTTCTCTTTTCCCTAACTTTCCTCCTTGAACAAGAACTCTGTTTTAACAGTCCCTACATGATTGTGTGCTTGCTAACTTTTGGTGAGTTCTCTTTGCTCATCCCATTTGAACTTAAAGCCATCAGCTCCTTTAATGGGTATGTCTATAAAGACCTGCCCTAAAATATGCTTTTCCACTGCACTTAATGTCTTTCCAATTAAATCCAGATGTGAAAAGCTGAAGGAACAGTTCTCAGGACTGAAAAAGATGACATAAATCTTGCAGCTGACAGAGATCCCACTGAGCTCAGTTGGGGAAACTCACAGAGGACTTGTTTTGGGCCAGAAAAGCTGCTGGGTATAAAGACAGATGTGTACACTTTGATTCAAAAAAATATTTTTAAAAAGAAAACCCCCCTACAATAAAGCACCTACAAATACGACAAGAGGCATTAAATAACCCAGAGAATAGCTGGTTAGTTTAACCCCTCTTCTCTCTACCCCTTTCCACATCTAAATCAAAGGCATTGATTGAAATGGTTTTACTAGGAGGGGAAAAAAAAAGACAAACGCAGCCATACTTTCTGTTTCTTGCTAATTTCATTTATCAGACAGGAAAAGAGATGACCCAAATGACCACTGTTATAAAGCAAGGGCAATTTGTGCAGCTAAACATTTTACCCTTTGGGAAAGCTATCAGGTATTGTGCACTTTCCAAAAGGTTCATTTTTAAAAATGGTATATCCTTACTCTTCTCCAGATGCTAGGAAGTGCAGGTTCAACCCAAATCAGGTCTATTTCAAAGGGACAGAAAAACCCCCCGCACAACAACAGTGATAGGAAAGTGATGGCATGGAGTCTAAGTACTCAAGAATTAGCTACCCAGCATTTGTTTTTAAACACTTGGAAAACAAATATCAAAAGATCGACATCAGACAATATAGTATAGTAGAAGAAGCTATGGGCTACAGTCCAGAGATGAGTTCTATTTAACAAGCATCCTTCGAGTATCTGCTCTAAGCAAAGCATTAGGTCAGGTGATAGGGGAGGCAAAAACTGTAGATAAGACATTAGTACCTGCCCTCATAAAGCTTATGGTGGGGGACAAGACACAAACACAGATGAGTAGAATACATAGAAATACAAAATTACAAGTCTTTTTGATAAAACTCTGTCTCTACTTGATTGTGTGTGTGTGTGTGTGTGTGTGTGTGTGTGTGTGTGTGTACTCCATCTGGGTTTATTATCTAAATTTTATTAGCTTCTTAAGGGCAAGAAATAGTTTTTGAGTTTCCTCAGCACATATGCCAGACCTCTGTTCTGTCTCCCCACTCATTCTCTATGAGGTAGCTGGTGAGTTACTGTGCTTTTAGGTGCTTAAGGAGTATTTGGGCAATTGAACTGAATTGAATGTTTACTATTTCTAAGGCCACTAAAGAGAGGAACTTTCTTCTACAGAGATAGTTTTCAATTCAAGAACACAAAACTCAGTTTCTCAAATCTTTGTTCACAGTCTCAGAATTTACACTTATTTTCCTGAGTTGTATCCCTCAGAGTCAGTTCTAATATGTCCAGGCACACAAACCAAGGGGACAAGTTTCCCTACACTGCCACTGATCAGCAAGTTGGTACTTCAGCATTCTCATCGCCAAAATCAAGAGGTTGGATTAGCTGACCTCTACGATCCTGTCCAGCGCTAACATTCTGCAATACGACTGAAACTTCTAAACAGCAGAAAATCATGGTGAGGCTGGTAGAACATGCAAAAAAAATGGCCAGTTGTTGGGGAAAGAACTCATGTGATTAAAAGTGGAGTCTATTCATTACTATGACCAGAGGGCAGCTGCAGTAGAAAGACTATTTCCAACTGTTTTAGGATATTTCATTTTTCTAGGGTTTCAAGTTCATATGAGAACATGTATATTTCCAAGGGATTTTTTTAAGGGGGAGTGCAGAAGGGAGAGAAGATTTTGTCCACATTTTCCTTTTTTTTTTCACCCATTTTTGCTAGACTGTTCTGCAAGAGAAGTTATAGTTCTTTCTAAAGCTCAAGTCAATTAATTTGAGGGCACTTGGTCAAGTGATGTTTTTGCTTCTGAAAGCACTCTACAGCTTCCCTAGCCAAAATTGGCTCAGAGAAATAAGTGCTCAATTCAGATATGTACTGAGAGGTTTTGCTCAAACACTGATCCCAAGGCCAGCCCTAATTATATACTGTATTTTATTTACATTTTTATGACCCTTCTCATTTTCTCCCTGGAATAATATCTTTAAAATGGCTCCTTGTCTTCACGTGGGGAAGAACAATGTTGTCTTCCTCTTTCTGTTTCCTGCTTGCTAAGCTTTGCTCTTTGCACTGGTTATCTTAAAATATTAGAAAGTGAGGCTCTGGATTATGGAACCGCACACATAACTTTGACCACTTGTGTTTTCCATGTACAGATAAAAGCCAAAACATCTTTTTTTCATTTATTTTTTACTTCTCTGTAGTACTGCCTTTCTGGGAGAATTCTAGGTATTGTTAAGATGCCTTCAAAGATGGACAACGATTTAACTTTAAAGACATTGAAGCAAATTATAGCATATCTCAGTTACATGCTAATTTATGGCACCTCATGGATACAGCTCAAGGTTCTTAAGAGGCAGAAGGAAGTCTGTGGATTGATGGTTTGTGGCAAGAAAAGATTTAGAGCCAATAAAACGTAACTAAGATTTTAGTTAGGAAATGAACTAAGGGGCTCATTTGTTCCAGGTTACTGAGTTTTAACTGAGATCCGTTTCAAAAATCTATTGCCTTCTTTACTATGGTTAGCACTGATCCTAGCTCTGTCTTTATGGGAAAATTGTAAAGGAGAAAGATAATATCTCAAGGATCATGGTACCAGGTAGCATAATGTTAATAATGTAATTTTTGCATCCCACCTTTAAAAAAATGTTTCACAGCGGAAATTTGAGGAAAATGAAGTAAATCCTGGGTGTTAAAAGGTATCAGCAATTGTCACTCCTAAAAAAGAATAGATTAGTACCCACAAAATCTGACATTAATGAGCTTGTTATAGTCATTATAAATTCTAGTTATAGTCATCAGGAGCTAGATTGTCAAAGCTATGGCATGAATTAAATTAATGCAAAAGTATGAATTTTCATTTCTCTGGTCAATACAATGATATTTATTTAGGTTCTGAGGTCTGAGCAGAAAGAGTTAATAGAAGGAACATGTTGCAAAAATCTAATCTTGTAAGAACTAGTATGCAGGTTAGTAATAATCTTGGTTCTTTAAGATCTAAGCAGCTAAATCAGCTTGAAAAGTGTTCTCTTCTTGTTAAAAAAAATGCAATGAGAGGCTTTTGTTTGGATTCCATGAAATTTTAAGGGGGGAGGGGGACAAGTTTTTTTATCTTGACTCCAAGAAACATAAACTCTGATTCGATAATTCAGATAACACCTCTTATTAAAATACATCAAGCTGCCAATTTTCTTTAATTTTAATGGATTCAGCTCCTGAGTAGGCACATATTTCTATTTCTGTTTGGAAATGAAGTTTTCCAGCTACATGTAAGCTGTTTGTTCAGAGACACCAGCAACCAGGTACCAGCTTTCCCTGGGAATTCTAATTCTTTGAATTGAGGAATTTCTCCAGCTGGCACTCAGTCCCAGTGATCAGGGCTACTTATCTCCAATTACTCAGCCTGCATAATGGTAGCCCTCTGCCTTTTCATAGCTGCAATTTCTAGCTAGAGAGCAAATAGACACTGTGAAGTAGTGGAAAGGGCACTGATTTGGAGTCAGAAGACCTGGATTTGAATCCCAGGTCTGTCATTTACTTGCTATGCGCCTGTGTATAGGTACCTTAAATTCTCTGAATCTGTTTCCTCATATGAAATGAAGGAAAGAAGGAAACAAACATTTAAGTCCTTACAATATAGCAGGCACTGTGCTAAGCCCTAGGTATCCAAATACGGGCAAAGAGAAAGGCAGTTCATGTTCCCAAAGAGCCTATATTCTAATGAGGGAAGACAATAAATAAAAGGGAGCTGAGAAATGGGGAGGGTAAGGGGAGGAATGAAGGTAACCATATGAGGCCATGGTTTTGAAGTCTGGAAAGTCAGGAGCAGAACCAGGAGGGGAGAGAAGGTTGGCCAGCTTGAACCCTTCCAAAAAATGGAGGTTCTAGGAAGAACTCGCCAGCGGGAGAAAGGACTGAGTGAGGGATATTTCAGGGTGAGAGTCCACAGGGGTGGCTGGATGTGCCAGGATGAGGAGGCTAACATGAGAATAATAATGCCTCTGCTATCAACCTCAAAGGGTTGTGGCTGGGATCAAATGAGCAAGGTAGGTAAAATGCTTTGTAAGCTGTAAGGCCATATAAAAGTTATAGCTGTCAGCCATCAGACACATAGACAATCAAATAATACAAGGTCTTATTAGTGGTTTCCCATTTCTTCTAAATAATCATTTAATTAAAAAAACCTATTAGATCCGCTACTTTAAATTTAATTTTACCTAATTAATAGTTAATATACTAGTAAAATGTGGATGATATTTTGACCATTAGGTCACTCTAATGTCACATGTGAAGCAGAGGTGACTCTGGGTTCTTACAGGCTTTGTTGGCAGAGGATAAGCTCTGGCAGGTCCTACACTAAACCGAGAAGGTTTTACATACAGGTAGTCCTGGCAGAGGGAGCCATCTAGTCTGAGGACTAGCTGGGCTAAGTTCTGTGAGGCTCATCCTCAGAGGATCAGTCACCAGGTGCAGGATTTTGTGGCTCTAACAGCTTACAAAACCAGTCTACAATGGTGTGATCTGCCTAAAGTGATTTGCCTAACGTACATCTGACTATCTTTCCCCTACTCACTAAACTGTGCTGGCTCGCCAATAGCAATAAGATCAAATACATATTCTTATGTATGACATTTAAAGCCTGTCGCAGTCTGGCTCCCACCTACCTTTCCAGAACTTTCATCATACTCTACAACCCAACCACTTGGTGCTTTATCTCCTGCCTCCATTCCTTTCCAGGGGCTGTTCCCCTTGACTGGAATGGACTTTTCCTCACTTGAAGCTTTCAGAATCCTTCATTTCCTTCAAAGCTCACCCTAATTACCACCTTCTAGTCAGAGGCAGGCCTTCTTGACCTTGAAGCTGCTAGGCCCTCCCAAACCAACTACCTCCTAAAAGATATATATGTATGTATGCATGTGTTTATGCAGCTACTTATTGACTCCCTAATAGCAACAGGATCGAATATACACACATATGTATGTGTATGTGTATATATGGAGGCAACTAGGTAGCTCAATGGATAGATCACTGGGTCTGGAGTCAGGAAGACTTATCTTCCTGAGTTCAAATCTTGCCTCAGACACTTACAAGCTGTGTGACCCTGGGCAAATCACTTAACCTTGTTTGCTTCAGTTTCTTCATCTGTAAAATGAGTTGAAGAAAGAAATGACAAACCACTCTAGCATCTTTGCCAAGAAAATCTTATGCTATCGTGCATAGGATCATGAAGAGTCAGACATGATTGAACTGAACAACTGTGTGTGTGTACATATAGGCAAAGACACAGCTCTCTCTCTCTTTCTCTCTCTCTCTCTCTCTCTCTCTCTCTCTCTCTCTTTCTCTCTCTCTCTCCACACACACTTAGCAGAATAGGGGCAAACAATTAATGGAGAAAGAACTGGGCTATGGCAGAGAAGGGGGACATCAAAAAGGGCCCTCTAGGCAGCTTGGACGAGAAGACTCACAATGAAATCACCATTTGTACACAATTTAAATAGTAGAGGAATGATGTAATATGTTATACTTCATACTTCAATGATAGTTTCTTCTTTGGGTTCAATGCCAACTTGGAAGGAGGATTCCATTGGCATGCCCCAGCATTCTACGTCAGGCCCTGCCGCTGGGACGTTCTCTCCTCACCTCAGCCCCTTAGAATCCCTGGCTCCCTTGAATACTTGACTTGAGTGACAACTCCTTCAAGAGGCCTTTCTTCATTACTTGAGTTGTTAGTACTCTCCCCAGTCCTGAAATATTTTATTTAGTCATCTATGAACATTTTGTTTTCCTTTAGTAAGATATAAATTCTTCAAGGGCAGGGACAATTTCCTAGTCTTTGTATAATCATTTGCTACAAGAGTCTCTGGCACATAATAGGCATAGAATAAACATTAAATTTAATTCAATCATTAGTTACTTGGATAAAAGTAGAGCTAGCACGTTTACCATATCATCTATACTACATGAATGAACGAATGAATGAAAAAAGCATTTATTAAGTACTTATTATATTTCAAGCACTGTGCTATGTCCTGGGATACAAATAAAAGAAAGAATTGAGATAATTCTTGCTTTTAAGGTACTTTTTTTTTTTTTTGCTTTTTTTGGCGGGGGGGAAGGCAGGGCAATTGGGGTTAAGTGACTTGCCCAAGATCACACTGCTAGTAAGTTTGTGTCAAGTATCTGAGGCCACATTTAAATTTAGGTCCTCCTAACTCCAGGGCCAGTGCTCTATTCACTGCGCCACCTAGCTGCCCCTTAAGGTACATTCTAGTCAGAAGAGACAACGTAGACAAGAGAATTCAACTGTAGGGCACGGGAAAGGCCTAGAAATCCTAAAGGTGCACTGTGCAGCTGATGGCAAGCCCTGGCTTCCATTTTCCTGAAAGGATTGCATTTGATGATTCTTCATTTGTTTAAACTTTTTCCACTTGTGACCCCTTTTTGCATTCTGGCACCATTGGTATCATGTGGTCTGAGGGCATGTGCAGTGCAAAGTGTACATGCTTTGTGTTCAGAACCAAGGCTGTGGTGAAGTTACATGATGCGACACAGGCAAGCGCTGCCAAAAACACCTTGGGTTCATTACGTGTTTCATTTTTAATTAATTTTTGGTTGCTGTGCATTCAGAAATGTTTTACTGATGCCCCATATGGGGTCATGACCCACTGTTTAAACCAAGAGTTCTTAACCTTTTTTTGTAGCAGGGACCTCTGTGGAGTCTGATGAAGTCTATTGAATCCTCAGAATAATGTTTTTAAAATGCATGAAATAAAATACATATGATTACAACTATATTGAAACAGTTATCAAAAAAAAAAAAAAGCTCACAAACCCCAGGTTAAGAGCCTTTAATGGTATGAGCAGTCAGTGTTGCTTTTTCAGCCTAGTGGGCCCAGATAGGATAGAGTGTGCAGGAAAGGTAGAAGGGGACCCTCACTGGTGGCTCTTCTTCCTACTTGGCTATCTCATAAACTTTGGGTCTCAAGAGTAGGGAGGGAGGGATGATGGAGCTGACTTAAAAATATCTTCTTGACAAGTTAGAACAGTAAGCTAAATCTAAGATGATATTTTACAGGGATAAATGTAAAGCCTTACAATTTGTTTAAAAAATATCAACTTTACACATACAAGGAAAGAAAGATGTGACAAGGCAGCAGCTCATTTAAAATATATTCAATGAATTTAGTCGACTAGAGACTCAAAATGAGTGAAAGTATGATCTGACAACCAAGTATGCTAATGCAATCCTATATCGTTTTGCTAGGCACAGGGAGATGACAGTTGCACTGTATTCTGCCCTGGTCAAACCACATCTAGAGTACTGTATCCAGTTCTGGGTGCTGTGTTTTAGGAAGGGAGTTGATGACAGACCTTTCTAGTCTTCTTACATCTCACTCTCCTCTTTGCACTCTGCAATCTAGTAGTGCAGGTCTCCTTACTGTGCCTCATACACAATAGTCTCATTTCCTGACTGTTCATTTCACTGGATGGCCCCTATGCCTGGAATTCTTTCCCTTCTCATTGCTACTTCCTGGCTGCCCTGACTTTTTCTAGATGCCAACTAAAAAATCTCACTTTCTTCCCTTCCCCATCACCCTTAATGTTAATATTTTGCCTCTACTGATTATCTCCAATTTATGTTGTATATATCTTATCTAAACATGCTGTTTCCTCCATTAGACTGTGAGCTCCTTGAAAGCAGGGACTTTTTCTGGCCTTTCTTTGTATATATAGCACTAAACACAGTGCCTGGAACTTAATAAATGCTTGTTGACATGACTTCTTGTCTTGATAAGCTGGAAAAAGTTGGAGTGGGGCCACCATTATGGTCAAAGACCTCAATATCATGCCATTTATGACTGGCTGAAGGAACTGAGGGTGTTTAGCTTCACTCTACCATCTCTTCTCCAAGGGTTAGGACCTGAATTTAGGTCTATTGACTCTTACTCTGGGCTCAATCTACTACACTGTTTTCTTTATTTCTGGCACTTTGATGGGGTGATTTTCCACAGAGGCCAGAGACAGGAAAGGAGAAATAAAGTGAAACCTTAGATGAAATGCATGTGGGGCAGCTAGGGGGCACAGTGAATAGAATACCGGTTGTGGAGTCAGGAGGACCTGAGTTCAAAAAAGGCCTCAGACACTTGCCACACTTGCTAGCTGTGTGACCTTGGGCAAGTCACTTAACCCCAATTGCCTTGCTTTCCCCCCTCCAAAAACAAAACAAAACAAAAATGCATGTGAACACAAGTCTGTCTCACTCAGTAGCAGTGTGGTGTCACAACAGGAGAAGGGAAGCCTGGTGGAAGAGGGACAGGTTCAAACCTCACTTCCCACATATACTTGCTATGTGACTCTGGGCAAGGACTGGAACTTCTCAGAGTCCAGATTGCTCATATATATAGTATGCTGGGATGATAGTACAGAGTTGTCATGGGGTCTAAATGAAATACTGTATATATTAAGTTCTTTGAAAACCTTAAAGTACTATATAATGTGCATAAGCTGCATTTAGCATATTTTCTTAAATATATCAAATATTAAATATCATTTCTTATTAATAACAATGTATAAAGTAGAATATTTTATATAACTCTTTTAACAAAATAACTACATTCTTAAAAGGCATAAGAACTATATTCTCTTTAAGAAGAGAAACAAAGGAGTACATCAGAGAAGGGCATAGTCCTCTTCAAAGATCATCACATGATTTCAATAGGTTGAAATGTATGGGAATGGGATGCACACACACATAAATACATGATCTATGATAATAGATAAAATAATTATTTAAATGATTTATTATTATTTTCTAGAGAGAATAATATCTATTCCTATTGCTAATAAAAATTTGTGAAATCTATATTATGAAGAACTATGGTTTATAATACTGAGTGATCTCAGGACTGGACTGGGCAATTGGGGTAAAACTGACAACAAAGTAACTTTCGGAGACTGGGGAACAATGATCCAAGACAGATTGTCTTTCATGATTTATTTTAATTTCCTATGGAAATGGTGATAATGGCAACAAAGAGATAATTTTCAAAATTTATGAGATCAATCATTTTACTTCATATAGAATCACAAAAAGAAAGGACTTTCACAGTATATTCCTTAATTTTACACCACCAGTGACATAATTTCTAGGGCATTAATTCAGTAACCTCTCCTTTGTTTCAGTTTCTATGTGATGACTTAACTTTTTTCCACATTAGGAAAAAACCCCATAATTTTGCCAAAATGAAAGTATGGCAATGAATACTAACAAGACCAAAAAAACCAAAACAAAACAAAACACAGACCCACAACACAATAATTCATATAATGCCAGTGCTGGATGAAGCACCCCTGAGAAGTAAGAAAACAATGACCAGAAGAAGATAATGGAAAGGAAATCCAACAAGCACACATGTGAGATGTACAATAGAGTATCTGTGCCCTTTATTGCCTTGTTCTGGGCTGTGCCTGACTAAGGCCAGTCCCCCGGAAATTTAGGTTTGATACTGGAATAAAATAAGACTCAAGGGTCATTCAACAGTTAACAAAAGCTTCACTTAGCTACAGCAGGAGAAGGATATTTAACAATGACAAGCATTGAGAACCCTTTGAGTTGATTCAGCTGAGAGAAGTTCCGATTGATCTCCCCAGTAAAGTATCTCAGAGCTCTTTCAATTACTTGAGGTTACTTAGTACTCAGAAGATGAGAAAGCAACATCAACAGTCTGAGCCAACCAGATCTCAAACAGTATCTTAATACTTTTTATGGAAAATTAGCCTTAACTGTATGGGGGGAAGTTCTGTGGAGGGGGGCAGGGAAGGATGGTTCTGCTCTACCAAAAGCCTCCACATCTTTTATTGCTTTACAGTCTAGGGGCAGCAAGGTGGTACGTAGAGAGCTGGGCCTGGAGTCAGGAAGACTCATCTTCCTGAATTCAAATATGGCCTCAGACACTTGCTAGCAGTGTGATTCTGGGTGAGTTACTTAACCCTGTTTGCTTCAGGTTCCTTCTCCTCTGTAAAGTAACTTGGGGAAGGAAATGGCAAACCATTCCGGTGTCTTTGCCAAGAAAACCCCAAATGGGGTCCTGAAGACTTGAAAATGATTGAAATGACTGAACAGCAACAAAAACACTGTCTGTAATGTTTTTTCCTTAGTCTCTCCTCTATAATGTATCCAAACCTATTTATTTCAAGACCTATTTCAAATCCCTCTTTCTCCATATATGTATGTCTGGTTTCTCTAACTGGAGTGTGAATTCTTTTAGAATAGGGCCTACATCTTAAGCTCTCTGCATATGTGTCACAGCACTGAGCAGAGTGAAATGCATATAGCAATTATTTAGTAATTATTCTTGCTGAATGAATGGATATTATTTGTACGTTAGATTTCAAAGCTGCTGTAACAGCAAGCACCCTAGCATACCTAGGGCGGCTACTAGCACAGGTTCTTAGATCTGCTTTTCTAAAGGAAAGCAACTCAAAATGGGTTAACAATCTTACTTTAATCAGACATATCATTTACCTAGTTCAGGGTGAAAAGTCAGCACCCTGAACTTCAGAGAATACAAACAGAAAAACAGAAAAACAAAAAAACAGCTTCCAGCGTCTGACCATTACATCAGTTACCTAGTCAGTTACCAGAGAGGGAAGCACCAACATCTGGGTTTTTCACAGCCGGGGGGCTCAATGGCTGCCCAGAGTCTCTTCTGGCCAAATCACACAACTCTTCTCAAAGTG
>CM053587.1:143044460-143077751 GCA_028646515.1 Pseudochirops corinnae | reverse complement strand
TATTGACTACATCCAACTGGAACTTGAGATACACAGGCACTGTGGTTGGGAGATCCATCTTGCCCTACCGAAAAGTGACATAGGAGAGAATAGACTGGGGGAGGGGGGACACACTGGTATGGTTGTTTTGGGGTGGTGGGTAGGGGAAAGAAGGGGAGAAAATATGTAACTCAAAATCTTGTGGGAATGAATGATGCAAACTAAAATAAAAGTAAAATAAAATAAAATAAAAAACTACTTCTCAAAGAAATATGTATCTATTGATTTTCTAGGAGACCCAGTCAGTCAACAAGCATTTATTATGTACTTACAGGCATTTCTCTATGCATTCTTTCCAGTAATGGGACACACACCCATGTGTATATTAGATTCATAGAATTTTAAAGCTAGAAGAAAACCTAGAGAATATCTGATAAAATATCTTTATTTTATAGAAGAGAAAACTGAAGCCCAGAATGATTAAATAATTTGCCTTAAGTGACAAATGTTTCAAATAGCCCATCTGAGATGCAAACGCAGTTTCTCTGAAACCAGATCCAGTACTTTCCTCTCAAAGTTAAGCAACTCAATTTTATGGATAAGGAAACAGGCCCAGAGAAGTCAAAACCCATACCTAATCAATGACAGAGCAAGATCTAGAATCTGCATCTCTTGATTCCAAACCTATTTTGTTTTTATTTTTCTAAATTTCCTTCAGAACTAAAGTTCTGAATAATAACTAAGTAGCAAATATGTAAGGGCAAAAAGGACTTACCTTATTGGTTTGAATAGTTTCATTTCCTTGCCTCTAATCAGGATTATAAAAAAAAAACCCAACCTTGAAAGTAGTGATAAAAACAGTGGGTTTTGCTGGTTCATGTTGATGTCTGAAAGACTATGTCAGCAAAGCACGAGCTTGGCAGGTCCTTCTGAGTTTTAGGAAGGCTTTTAGAATCAGGATGGTTCTAGGTCACAGGTTCCCAAACTTATTTGGCCTACTGCCACCTTTACTCAGAGTGCCTCTGGAAATCTATTTTCTTTAACCCTTTAACAGGTTTTTAAAAATTTGCATCATTTCAAAAAATATAAAAAATGTTTGTTTTTTTTTAAATTATGTATCACACTTGAGGACCTAGAGGGCCACATGTGGTGGTCTCAACTATCATAGAACTATTATCTATCACCTAAGAACCAACCTAGTTAAAATTCATAGTCTCATCATGAGATTAACAGTGGGATGAATTTTTTGGATACAGTAATTCTCAAACTCCACTGATGGGTAGAAGGAGTACCACAGAAATAAAAATGACATATCTTTAAAGTTGAAATACTGTTGGTTGTTTTTTTTTTTTTAAACAAATCTCATGTGAAGAGTATGGCCTATATTCAGGTCAGATCTAATACTTTTCTGATTTAGGATTTTCTTTTTCTTCTCATTTTAAATTGGGGGAGCAGAGAGAAGGACTTATTAGAAAAGCCCTCATGTACATCCCCAGTCACCAAGCTCACATGAAATAGGGATAATCTTTTCTCACCTCTCCATTTCATAAACTTAATATAAGGAGTCACTTTTTACTTGTCAATTTAAAAAAATGTTTTCGTATACTTTTTAATATCATATCATCACACTGAGTTTTCAGGCTTGTATGACTAGTACAAAGATAAGAAATGCTAGAATACGAAAGTATTGGTAGACTCAGAAACTCATAGAACTTTGGACTGGAGAAGTCAGTGTGCCAAGTTCAATCCTTCATTTTACAGGTAAGAAACGGATTTCGGTTACTATTCAGATCAGTTATTGAAACTATGCTATACAAACTACTGTTATGTTAGCAAATTACCAGGTAGCTTTTAAACATGTTCAAACAGTTTTCTACTGTTTACAGGATTTTAGCTGTGGATTTTTTGTTTTATTTGTTTTATTTTGTTTTGTTTTAATAAGTGCACAGAGTTCATTAGAAGTTCTTTGTGGCGATTCTACAGACCTCACTAGTAGGCTCATTCTCTTAGTCACCACTCATCTATTGCTTGTCATCAAGACAAGAAGTCAGGTCATTATCAGTAATGCTGAACTTTACAAAAGATTCCTGCAAACAAACCCCTTTATACTGAGACTCTTCTATCTACAGAAATATCCTGGATCAGATACTTTATACATGACTCATGCATAAAAAGGAACAAGCAAGTATCTCCTATTTTTAAAGAAACCTCTTCAGAATCCATTTGCCCTTACATTCTAGCCTCTTAAGAAAAACAACAGCTCACAATTTAGAAGTTTAACCTATCTAAGGTTCTATCTACCCTCTATCTTTCTACCAGATGAAAATTCCCTTCTCCAAAGTAGTTAGCAAAATTGAATCATTTCCAAATGCCTTTCTGCTACATACCAGGTGAAGAAAGTAGAGCTAGTTCAGTTTGATCATTCTAGCTGAATGTCAAAATTTTCCACATTGTTGGACAACATGAAAGTGTAGTAGAGTTTACATTGTCTTTTATTTTAAAACATATGGCATATCTCAGGACAAAGATTCATTTAAACATCATCTATAACATCAGTAAACATTATGCTACCCTCATCATAATCTGAAATACTGAAGTTACTATGAAATCCGTCTCAAGTTTCAATAAAAAATTATTACCTTAGTATTCAAGATTCACACTAAATTAAACCCTATTCACTAATCCCTAATTCTATTAAATTACTAATTCACACAAACAGACATAAAAACATACAGAAAACTTTCAATTGCCTCGAGTATAGCAAAATGGAGGTGAACAAGGAATAGTTCGTTAAGGAACCTACAGTAAACAAAAGGAGAGATGGTTTTATTTCAACCAATAAGAAAGATGTTCTTATTAGAGATTGTAGTCACCAAAGATAGTCCCTACACAGTAGAATACTAGCCTGGAGACTGCTGTTCCTTTCTCTTCTTCTCCTGAGTTTCTAGGACAGTGTCTTATAACTAGCAAGCATTTAATAAACGGTTCTTAATTGCATTTAATGATACGATGAACCCCACAACATAAAGTGGTATGTTGCTTTTTGCATTCAAGAGACTGTATACTCTAAATCATAAAGCAGTATATCACACTTGAAGTACATTTCATTTTACTGGATAGTATGTTTTTTTCCATCATGAGTCTACTTGTATTTTAATGTCAGACATTATAGGAACCAAAGTAATGTGTCATTTAATTAGAATGGAGAATTGTTAATCAGTATAAGGAATTGGTTTAGGTTCTAAAAAGAATACAAGAACAATTGTGAGTACTCAATTTATTTTATCTTCAGAGTTCACATTTCCCTAATGACAAGTCATTTAGAAAGATAGAGACTTAAGTTACTTTATGAAATGCTTTACTTGCATATAATTACTTTTTATAACCCATTTAATACTTTCTCTATTATATGAACTAATTGCTACATAGCCTGAATTGTCAAATGAATCACAAATCAGGAAATCAAGAGTTTTTTTTTTTTATCACTCATTTCTGTCTTTTTTGAGTACATATGCATAAAGATAGTCACTTAAAATCTCATACAAATAATTTTGGCAGTAACACAATGATAGACAAAAATAGTTATCAACACCTCTTAGTCTTTCCCAGTTATGACTATAAACTTATGAGACTGATATTTTAATAGCTATATTGGCATTTATAAATATAAATGAGTGTTGTCCTTCAAAATTGTCAGTTTAGGACACTATATGCTCACTATACTTATCCTATTAACATTGCTCAAACACTTTGAAATGCTTCCTATGGAATTGCTTTCAGAAAGTGTTTACTGATCCTAAAAGACAACCAACCATTATACATGTATGCATGTGTGTGTGTCTACACATACACACATATTTTTAAAACAAGAACTCATTTTTACCCCTAAATTATCTGGATTGATCAAATGGATTTGCACTTGAATAACTACACTCAAGGGATAAACATTTGCCACCAGTTCAGATCTTCAAAAGATTGTCCCCAAGGCTCATATTGCAAGTGCATAAGAGAACATGGGATAAACACAAAGGTTTCCAATGTGTCTCTTCTGACATGAGTACCACTTACTTGAATTTATAGATTTGTATATGTCTCTTAAAAAAAATCAGACCCATTATCTTAAAATTACATGCCACAGGCACTATTATAAGAAAGTAGATAGAGATAGCCTAGGAATCAGGAAGACCTGGGATCAAGGCCTGTCTCTCATGCATACTCTGTGTCAAGCAGCAAACTGACTAAATTCTCAGTGTCCCAGGCAACTTTGTAACACACTAAGCTGCTGAAGAGTTGCTCATATGCACTAGTAGAGGGGATTTGGTCACTAACAATCTCTAACACCAGTGAAATCACAAGTCCAGATTAAAAAATCCCAACAAATTCAGCATGAAGAAAACATGAAAAGAGAACAAGTAAGGTACTTTGAGTGTCTATCATTGTGCTACTTCCTAAATTATGTGTATGAGATTTTAAGTGACTATCTTTATGCATATGTACTCAAAAAAGACAGAAGTGAGTGATAAAAAAAAACTCTTGATTTCCTGACTTGTGATTCATTTGACAATTCAGGCTATGTAGCAATTAGTTCATAAAATAGACAAAGTATTAAACAGGTTATAAAAAGTAATTATATGCAAGTAAAGCATTTCATAAAGTAACTTAAGTCTCTATCTTTCTAAATTATTTTTGAAATAATGCATATTCCTTAACACTATATGTTCAAAAAATTACATTTGAAGTTTAACTCTTCATTTTGGTGAAATTATATTCCAAGTTATTTCCTCCTCTCAGTTTAGGTACTTTAACATTCAACATTCTGGGGGTGACCATGTATATCCTAATGCCTCAAAAATTATTTAAAAAATTTTTGTGACTGATTTTTGTACTATGTATTATTAAAGGCAAGTTTAGGTGCTAATTTTAAAAATTGAGCTTATTTAAATTTTAGTTCTTTGGTTTTTTTCATTAATTACTTTAGTGAGTACATATTCAATAAATGATTACCTTCAAAAATAAAATTCTCTGGGTTCATAAGCAATGAAAATGTATTGTACACATTTATTAGACATACTTTGTGCATGGCACTCTAGGAATTTAACAATCTAGTTAATATAGTTAGAGTAAATACTTCCTAATATAACAATATTCTGTACTATGGTTAATGTTTAATTAGTTTCTCAAAGAGCAATGTGATACGGCTTCATCATATAAAACAGGATAACACAAGCAAAATATATTTAGTTCTTCAGATGGGTACAGTGAAAAGTATGGCCAGACTCTTTCTTTTCATAACGTATACAAAATTTTGCTGGAAGCCTAAAAATCTATTTTTCAATTACATGATTTAATTGCAATTCCAATGAGAGAAACAATTAAATAATCTTAGCATCCCTTTGAAAATAACAACATTGTAGTCAATGACTACAATAAAACACTGCATTGATTTTTCATTTTTATTCTAGTATGTATAAATGTTTGGAAGAAGCAAATCTGTAGCAGTTACAGTAATGGGAATAGAAGAAAAGATCAGCTTTAAAAAACCTTCCCTTTCATTAAACATGAACATAAAGAGATTATTTTAAAATTATATAATTATTCTGTTTTTCTTAAATTATCTGGCTATACTTTTGCTTATAATTTTCTTATACTCTGTTAAAGAGGAAACTACTTGGTTAGGGGTTACAGATTTTTATGTTATCCAGTGATGCATTAACTAAACAAAAAAGACAACTTTACTCATTTCAGAATGTTTTATTATAACAGCAATCTTTGAAGGCAAACACAAAAGATTCTTGTATGCTTAGATTTTATAACATCAATAACCAATTTAATGCATCACTAATGATGTACAATAGATGCCATCTTGCAGTACGAATTCAAGCAAAAGACTGATGTAATCTGCCAAATACTTCAAAGTAATTGATTTGAGAATAAGAAAAGAACTTCTTTTGTGTAAATTCCCCTGCTTAGAGAGAGAGAGAGAGAAAGAGAAGAGAGACTATCCCCTTAACAGCTATATATTTACTATATAAAGCTATCAATTCATCATTAAAAGCTTTTTTAAAAATAACATAGCTAAAACCATATTTTCTACATGTAGTCTAATGTGTCTGTGATAGCTAATGCTCTATAAATCTATGCATTTCTATACTAGCTAATCTATACCTTCAAAATTCAATTTTAGTCATGTGGCCTATCATTATAAAATACACATTTATAAAAAGAAATATGAATATCTCACTGACAAAATATGATTATTTTAGAACATTAAGTGAATATATCTTTAACATCATGAACACTTAAATACCACATCTATACATATACCTAGAAGACATCTTCTCTATAAGGCTTTCTTAAATATAATATAAAATTTCCCTAACTTATCTTGAAAAAGTAAAAGCCAAGAAGAGGCTCAGAAACCCCAGTTACATACACCAGGGTGTATTCTATGAAGATATCCTACCTGCCTTGCCACTACTACAGTTTCCAGTCCTGACAAATGCTCACTACTCCTTCCACAGAAAGAACATAAAAATTCTTCTCTTTACTACTGCTTTCCTGTTACCCCAATGGTGTCTAAATCCCTAGCCATGGTTGAAAAATACAAAATCTCAAATTCACCCTTTCTGCCCATGGACATGAGCATAAATAAAAAGAGATATTGAGGTCCTTCCTAGTAAGGGGGAGCTAGGTAGCCAAATGGATAGTCAGGAAGACCTGAGTTCAAATTTTGCCTCAGACACCCATATGACCATGGGCAAGTCACTTAATTGCTCAGAGCTTCAATTTTCTCTTCTGTAAAATGAGGGTAGTAATAACTACTCTATAGATTTACTGAGATAACTAAATTAAGCCAGTCAGTCACAGGCATGTGCTAGTAAATATTTAACAACTGGCTTTCTTAATATATGTGATAAATTTTTAAGTTTAATCTGCCTTATTAACATTTTCTTCATCATTTTCTTAGGTCCAGACAAAACAGTAAGTTGTTTGTAGCATATGCTGATTTCTGAGTTGTAAATGCTCACACTGAAAATTTTTAACTTTAAATTTTAACACTCCCAAGCCTGTAGAAGTTGCTGAGCACTGTCAATAAATATTTTTTCCCATCATAAACACTTATTAAAAACCTACTATGAGCCAGGAACCGTCTAAGCATTGGGGATACAAAGATACATGTACAAATATATGTAAAATATTTACAAGCCTTAAAGTACAAAATTCTAGTTATTATTGTTGTTAAGTATTCTAAATAACAGTGCTGCTCCCAGAGCTAAGTCTTTTATTGAACTTGCATTCTGGGTAAATAAAGTCTACCAAATGATCTATAAAATAATGTTTTTCAACTATCTACTGGTTCTTTTCCAAGTTCAGCTAATATTGGAAAAAGTACCGAAGATTCCACCCCAAAGACAAGACAGATTAGGGGATTCCCACATCTCTAGGATTTAGAGGACTAGAGTAGTAATGTCAGGAGAGGTGGCTCTAACGTTTAACTTTAAAGTCAAGATGGCAGAAAGATGGTGCCAGTGACTTCTTACTGTTCATTCCTACTTGCCCTCACAATAAGGTGACTTATCTTATCATGTATTTCTGAGTAGTTAGAGGACTCACTCATTATACAGATAGGTCTCCTCATGTAAAAGTATACTTTTTTTTAAACCTAATTAGAGAAATCAAAATGAACAAAAAAACAATGGAATTCCTTAGAATTATTATCTCTGTGAAAATAATTTCCACATCTGTTTTTCTAGCCCCAGTTTCTCTCCAAGTTCAAGGCCTATATTACTAAGTATCTTTTGTACATTTTTAGTTGGATATCCCATAGGTATCTCAAACAATGTACCCAAAACACAACTCATTATCTTGCCATTCAAATCCAACCCTGTACCAAACTTCTTTATTAGTACTGTGGGCACCACCATTACTACAGGTTTGAAATCTCTGTGTCACCCTTGGTTCCCGACATTCATTCATCCCACATAATCAAACAGTTCCCAAATCTTGTTCTTTTTTTCCACAATATCTCTTATCCCACTCACACAGACACTATCCTAGTTAAGGATATGAGGACTACTGTAATGGCCTCCTAAACAGTCTCCATGCCATGTTACTTCTCACTTCATCCCATCCTTCACACAGTTTTCCTAAAGCACAGATCTGACTATGTCACCACCCTATCAGTAAACTACACTGGCTCCCTATTACCTACAGCAGAGGTATCAAACATCCTACCCACTGATGGTAAAACTGAGTGCAGGGTAATCAGATTAAAATGTCAGTGGGAAATAATTAGCAAAATAAATGGGGAAAAATAGAACACAGATAACGTTAAGATGTGGTTTTCTAAGTCAATATATGGTCCACAGGAATCCTTTTGTATATTTTAGTGGCTCCCATTCCTATCTAAATTTAATATTACTGACCTATAAGATCAAATAAAATGTCTCTAACATTTAAAGCTCTTCTCAACCTTGCCCTTCCTCCATTTCTAATCTTCTTACACATTATTATCCTCCATTTGATCTATGATCTAGTAATACTGGTCTACTTGCACCTCAGATATCTACCTCCCCCACCTCCATACCCATTCACTGGCTGTCCCTCAGACTTGGAATTTTCTGACTTCTCACTTCCCATTCTTAGAATCCCTGGCTTCTTTTAAGTCTCAAATCTCAGCTTCTGCAGGAGCCCCTTCCTATTTTATCTAGGTGTTAGTGCCCTCCTCTCTAAAGTTACCTTCCATTTACTCTATGTGTACTGTATATATCTATTTATGCATACATCTCCCCTTCCCCTCACTAAAATGCAAGCTCTTTGAGAGTAGGGATTGTTTTCACTTTTTCTTTGTAGCCTTAGCACTTAGTATAGTATCTGTACATAATAAGAACAATGAATGTTTATTGATTGGTTGACAATGTTACAACAGACTTTCTTTGCAGAATTATGTTTCAGGAATATACTGTTAGTCTTGGGAATCTACCATCATGGAGGACGTCCAGTCCAAATGGGAGTTGTTTACTATAGTGAGGTCCTTCATTTTTATAAACTCCTATTTGTGGGAGATGTACTGATTATATTTGTCCTTAAACTTTGAAAATCCTCATATATGAAATCAATAACCACTTAAAGAGTGAAGTATAACTATCCGCACAGGAAAAACCATATGGGAGAAGGTGTACTGTCCAGGTTATACTATATGCCTTGACTGACAGTCCATTGGGCTCATCCATTAGTAGATATACCCTGGATAGGCATTGCCATTGGATCATGCACTGGACCCAAGGAAGAGGTACACAAATGGATTTGTCTTTGGAAAACTGCAGTGCTTGTACTGACTCCAATCTTCTCCTGGACACCAAAGCTCATCTCTTAAATGAGAATATTTTTCAAGTGAGGATGTATGGCTATGGATAATTAAGAACTCAGTCTCCAAAGAAATGAAGTTAAATATTACTCAAAGGACAAGAGAGAGGCAAACATTAGGAGCAAGCAAGCTGGAACACATTAAAAATGAAGAATTATGTCGGAAAAGTAGCAAAGGGATGTTATCAGTTACATGACTGAGGAAGAGGATGGGCTAGTCACATATCGAGACTGAGAGATAGCTAATGAAAAGCCTAATCATCATGTAAGACCTAGACACTAGGGCCCTAACACTGTTGGGTGGTACCTCAGCAGTGAATCTGTAGGAAGCCATGGTCAGAAGTTGCAGAGGATGGGTAGGTATTCATGTGTTGTGATCTGAAAGTACACATAATGATGAGACCACAGATCTACTTAATTATCAACATATGAAAGAAAGTATTTCCAAGCAGATTTCTATACTTTAAGAAGATAAAAGATTCTAGTGATACCATTAAGATTTGCTGAAATCACTAAGGAAAAAAGGAACCTATGAAGAGATGTGTGTACATGTGTATGTGTATATTTGAAAAGATGCCTATAATAAAATGACAGAATTTTAGAGCTACAAATTACCTTACAAATTCAAATATACATGTATATGTATATATGTGTATATATATAATTTCCCCCCCCCCAAAAAAAAAGCATTATGGGCTTAATATGTGCAGTGAATAGTGGCACAGTGTCTAGTTCAGCTCCATCATTTTGTTGGTGAGGAAACAAGCCCAGTGAGATTGGTTGTATACCTAGTCAATAGAAAGACTAGGATCAGAATTAAGATCTGGTGAATCCCAGGGCTATTCATAAGATTATCAATAAATTAGTACTAGGTAGAATCAATTAAGAGAAATTCATTATTATTGATGTTGGCACCATGTTCTTTTGTAGTAGGCACCTTCCAAAGGATGCTGACCAGAGTGATTTTCACCTAGCTATTTTTTTTGAAAGAAATACAAAAACGTTATCAAATAGCATGAGCTTGAAACAAAAATTCAACAAAACAAGGAAAGTAATAAAATATCTTACACAGGATCCCAAGCGGAAAACTTGGAAAACATATATATTTAAAAGGTACAGAGGGATTAAGCTTTCTTAAACGGTAAAATAAAGCCTCACTTACAGACAAATGAAGCATTATAGCAAAAGATGCTTACTGCTTTGGGCCTCACCTATAGGTTACTTTTGCCACCTAGTGGGGGAGGCAGATTCACAGTCAAGTTATGTGCACCAGGGAAATTGGAATACATATGGACTTATGATTTCATCAATATGGGTGCTCCCTCTAACCATACAGATCATAACCCAACTTCACCTTATCCTGGGAAATTCTTGTTCATATCTTCCTATAAATATCTATTACAGAATCTACCTATTAGGAGAGAGAACTTCCTCTTGGTTCTTTAATAGGGGACTATTTGAATATCCCTTGTACAATGCTCAAGAATGGAGATCAATTTCCTATACAGTAAAAGATAAATAGAATCACAGCACCAAAAGCTGGATGGAACCTTAGAAAACATCCAGTGTAGCTTTCTTATTTTAAGATGAGGAAACCAAGGCCTAGAGACAGGAAGTGACTTGACTGAGGTCACACAGGTAACAAGTGGTGAAACCAAGATTCGAGCATCAATCCTCCCACTACAAGCCCAAGACATGTTTCCACTCCACAAAAACATGCATTTCTCTCCTACTATGGATTAAAAAACAAATGTGAGTGGCATGGAAACTTCTCAGGCACACTAAATCATTTCCCAATGCACTTCCTACCACCATGACTCTTAGATCCTGATGAGTGGTAGCTTTCAACATAGCGATTCGCTCTGATAAGATTAGAAAGTATAATAGCCATTTTCAATTAACATATAATTTAAAATTTTGTGAAGGGTAGAAGGAAACAACAATTCCTTGGCCACTATTTTTCCTCCAGTGTTTTAACTATGGGCATCTTGGATGATTCAGTCTTCTTTGCTCTTCTCCCTCTATACTCATCGGAAGAGTTCTACTCTGATTCACTTATCACCTCAAACCTATATCTTCATCCCAAATCTCTAACTCCTGCTCCAGACTTATATCTTAGTTTATCTATAAGTTTCCAGGAATAGGACTTGCCAGCACCTGAATACTGAATTTATTTTGGACCTTCATTGTTGAGCCATAAAGTCTGGGTTAATCAAAAGTGAAGAATTATTCCCAATTAAGACCACCTACCTCCATGCTAAGGCATAATTAAAGGAATAATGTACAAAACTAACAGAACAAGTCAAATGAAAGGAATAATCAGCAGTCAAGATCAAGGTAGAGGATGAGAGTCTGAAATAAGAAAATCAAGAAATGGGAACAGTGCAAGTAAAACAAATTGCAACCAAGATTGCAAGTACAAAAGTCCAAGTCAGGTTACAAGATGAAGACCACTGTCCTGAGAGGAGGGGAGATGCCACAGGCTGGAACAAAGCTGGGCCAGAGAGGTCAATCAGTAGGAGAGAAGGGAAGGTCTGGGACACTTAAATATCTGACAGCATGTGACTTCTTCTTCACCAGATCTTGGTTCATAGGTTAATCCCTGTAAAGTCAGGTTATTTGCTTCCTTTGCAGAAACCTTCCACAATATAGAGACCCTTTCCCAATTTCCACATTACTAGCAATATAATACTATTCTCTCAGTCTCTGGAGCTTAAAACCTTAAAGCTGTTTTCCCCCTCCTCTCTCTCTCACTATCAAGTCAGCCATCCAGACCTACTGATTTTTAATTTGCAATGTACCTCAACATTATGGCATAGAGTCCAGGGCAAGGGAGTTAACATCCCTTTGTACTCTGTCAGGGTGCATCAGTTAATAGTGTTCAGTTCAGGGAGTTGTATGTAGCTGACCCAAGTTACCCAAAAGTTGAAAGGATTTTCTTGGGAAGGACTGGGTTCTCCCTTGTGGGTAGGAATCTTTTCTGTAGATTCATATTTGATGAATCTATATTTTCTATATATTCATATTTGATTCATATTTGGGCATATCCAGATTTGCCCAAATGTTTCACCTTGAACTCCAAGTTTCCAGGCAGAACAACTATAATCCCTCATAGGATCATAGATTTAGGGCTGGAAAGAATCTTCAAGATCACTAAATCAAACTCTCTCATTCTACAGATGGGGAAATGAAAAAGGCCGAGGGGTTCAGAGATTTGCCCAGTATCAACAAGGCAGTAAACAGCAGAGCTGGGATCGGAATCACGGTTCTCTGACTCCAAGTGTGACCTTCAGTCCAACATGCTGCCCTGACTTTAGATCTTCTCTAAGTCTTGTTGTTGTTCAGTCATTTCAGTCATGTCCGACTCTTCATGACCCCATTTGGGGTTTTCTTGGCCAAGATACTGGAGTATTTGGCCATTTCTTTCTCCAGCTTATTTTACATATGAGGAAACTGAGGCAAACACAGTTAAATGATATGCCCAGGGTCACACAGCTAGTGTATGTGGCTGAATTTGAACTCAGGTCTTCCTGACTCCAGGTACGGTGCTTTATCTTCTGTCCCACCTAGCTGTTCCTTAAGTCTTCTTACCTCCAAGAAAAACATCCCCAGTTTATTCAGCTGATACTCATATAGCAATTATTCCTGCTGCCTTCACCATGTCGACTTCCCTTCTCTTTATACACAAGAGCTTGTCAATGTTACAGCTAAAATGTGGCAGCCAGAACTGGATACAAGATGCCAAATGTGGTATGATTAGGGCAGAGTATGGTTGGATTATAACTTTCTTTGCTCGAAGCACAATTAGTGCTTTGGCTTTTTTTGAATCTCATATCACACAGCCAACTCCTACTGAGCTTCTAGACCATGAAAACATCCAGATGTTTGTCTCTTGGAATTGCTCTTCACCTTGAATCTTCCACCCTACATCTGTATAGCTGATTTTTTGAGCCAAAGTTCAGGGCTTTACAAGTATCATTACTAAATTTCATCTTGTCACTTTCAGCCCAGTGTTTCTAACCTGTCAAGATCTTTTTGGATCCTGACTCTTTCATCTAATGCATTAGCTATACCTCTTAGCTTCATGTCATCTCTAATTTTGATTAAGATGTCATCTGTACCTTCATCCAAATTACTAATAAAAATATCAAATTTAACTTTGCCAAGAGTAGAGCACTGGAATACTTGACTAGAAACATCCCTTATGATGATGACAGAGATCCATTAATCAACAGTCTTTGGCCCAATCAATAAATTCCAGTCCCATATAATTGTTATCTAGTCAAATACATTCTATTTCACTCATGAGGATATTATGAAAGAGTCTGTAAGATTCTTTGCCGAAATCCACATATGCTATATCCACTGCATTCCCCCCAATCTATTAATCTAGTAACTCTGCCAGAAAAGGAAATGATGTTAGGTTGGCAAGATATTCTTAGTGAACTCATGCTAGCTCATTCTAATCACTGCTTCTCTTTCTAAGCTTTCATTAAAGGCCCCATTTATAACACATTTTATTGAGAGAAAAAAAGGGAAGGAAACAGTTACTATTTCATTAAAGTTAGCATTTACATTAAAAAAGAAAAACACAAACTACTAACATTGGAAGCTTATGATTTTATGTACAATCTTTTAAAAAAAATCTAAATGATATAACTGACTAATCATTTTAGGCCATTTACAAACACTGTTAGCTGTTGTTACAGCGGTGTTATGCTACAGTATTCTAAGCATGTAATTTTTGTCCATTAACCAAAAAATAGATATACTATGTGAGGAACTGAATCATATTAGGTTTGATATTCTTACAATAAATGAAATCAGAACACAAAAAGTAAGTTAAATGGAAAGATGGATCACAAGTTCTCCTTGGAAAGTCAAATAAAGGAACTGGCAGAGAGTTAATTTTATTATGCACCTCAACGGAAGAAACATCATTTAACTTACATGTCATCTTGTAGTCCTTGTGATAAGCATTTGCAAAGAGACCAATATAAAGATAATTGCAGCTTATGTGCCAAATTATGTGTGGAGGATGAAGAGTTAAGAGAAATTTTAGAAGAACTAGCTAAGACCCTTCAAATTTAATCAAAATATACTTTAATATTCAGTGACTTCAATTAATCAACCAACAATTATTTATTAAAAGCCTATTCTGTGACACTTTGCTGGCTTTTGGGGTTACAAAGAGAGAAATACTCTCTATTCACAAGAAGCTCACAGTCTAGTGTGATAGATAGGAAGGCTATATATACATAAATATATGTATATGTGTGTATACATACAAACACAGATGTATATTTATAAAGCATAAATAGAAATTAAATAGATAAGATATGTACAAAGTCATTAAATATAAGGTAGCTTGAGAGGAAGATCAATGAAAAAGTTGGCATAGAGTAGGACAGTAAAAAAAAAAATTATAGAAAAAACATCCAGGAGAAAGACTAAAGAATTCTTGCCAACATAATGACTAACCATTATTTCAGAGTACTCATGGTAAAAAATGAAACATTTTTGGGGGGAGAGGGATTGGTCAATGTGGGTGATTTGATTTGCCTCACTATGTGTGTTTGTGACAGAGGTTCGTTCTTTCTCAATGAAGGATGTAAGGGAGGAGTTAAGTGAAGTTAAGGACAGATGGTACTTTTTGCCGATTAAAAAAAAATTAAATAAAAAAAAATTTGAGAAGTCAAAGACTTGTAGACTACAGAAAAGCTTTATTTATCCCTCTATGTTGTCAATCCTTTCTATAAAAAGAGAGACAATTATGAATACTACCAAAACACAACAAAAATGAAATTGATACTATTTAATAATTATGAACTGACTAGTAACTAAGCTTATTGTTGAAGGAGTAATTTCTGAATCATGTATCAGTATATAAATATGCTACTAATTTCTTTGAACGAAAATCAAAATCAATACCAACTAAGAAGAATAAAAATGAAAGCTTATGATGTGCAACTTGGGCAACTCCAATCTAACCTACTTGAACAATTTATTGCTGCTGAACAAAATTAGGAAATAGATGAAATAGTATTCAAAAGTTTACAAAGTGTTCCATAAATCTTTATCTCCTATGAAGTTCCATTTGCAGATAAGGAAACAGAGGCTCATAGAAGTTAAGTAATTTGCTTGTGGTCACAAATCTATTAAGTGATAGAAGTGGGATGTGAACCCTAAAATTCCTGACTTCATGTCAGGACTTCAGGGAGAATTCTACTTTGGATCTGATTTTCATTAACAGGGAGGAACTGGTTGCTGAGGTGGAAATGATGGGAACCTTGGGGGGTTGACTACTCCCTCCTGGAGTCTGTGATAGAGAAGAAGAAATCCAGGCATAGTCTGACATGCACCCTGGATTCTATCCACTTTACCACAGAGCTCCAGAAAAAGAGCAGACATCGGAACAGACTCTTGGCACTTTCTAAGATATTTAGCCAACCAAGGCAGCCAACACTTAATGTCCTTGCCAAAGGGAAAGATAGAGCAGTCAAAGGGAAAAACAATTGAGAATATGAAGGAACCTACATTAATTGGGGTGAAGGGTGGGGTGAGGAAGACAGCAAAGATACATATATGTAAATACAAAATAGTTTTTAGTAGTTTTTAGAGGGATACTCAGGGAGGAATGAGGATCAGGAGAACTGCCAAAAAAAACTTTAAAAGTTTTACCAATGATTATGAAGTGTGAGCAAGAAAATAAAGATCACAGGAACACAAGCTATGTATTGCCAATGTAGCACACTGAAATCAAGGGATACAGAGGAGAAAAATTAATTTAACTGGCTGAGAAGGCAATGTCCAAGAATGGAACTTGCACTTCTGCTGAAAATAAAGGGCTCACAGATTCTGGGAAGAGAAGGGGTGCACTAACAAGGTCGGTAAAAAAAAGTATTTGCCAGCTATCTTGCAAATTTAATTAAAAAGGGTTTGAAATAAAAAGAATAGTGAAAGGAAAAGCCAGCCTACGCATATCTCCTAGGGTAGCTACCATAGAAATTAGCTGGAAGGAAGGATATTAATTGAAACACCCAGAAGTTCATAGGAAATAAAATCCAAGAAAATAGCCAGTAGGGACAGCTAGATGGCGTAGTGAATAGAGCACCAGCCCTGGAGTCAGGAGGACCTGAGTTCAGAACCAACCTCAGACACCTGACACACTAACTAGCTATGTGCTCTTGGGCAAGTCACTTAACCCCACTGCCTTGCCTTCTCTCCTCAAAAAAAGAAAAAAAAACCAGTCAATGACAAAACACATCGCTTCCAATTTCTATACACAAATCCTTAAAGTTTGGAAATAAAGGGGGGGAAGTAGAATTAAAGGAGGGGAAGTAGAATTAAAAGTCCTGGCACAATAAGCATCGCTGGGCCTTGGTTGAATTAAAACTGTAACTGCACCACAGTTTTGAGACAAACATAACATTCCAAAGAAACAGGATATGGAAAATGGGTTAATAGGAGAGTACTACATATTAAGAATGTATGTTCATTTGAGTCAATCCAGGAAACAGAAAGTAGGAGAGTCTTTGGGTAAAGGTCAATGGAAGAAGAAATAGAAGTGATTTTTGTAATAGGAGCACATTACATATGTGCTGGAAAGAGGAAACAGATGAGTTTAGGAAACGTATCCCAAGCACGGTAGAGAGGCATGATATGAGTTCTCAATTAGCAGGATATCTGCTAGAGCTCTCTGCCAGAAGCACAGTGCCTAACTTCTTCTCCTTTTTTAAATAAAATTATTTGTTTATTTTTAGTTTTCAACATTTACTTCCATAAGTTTTGAGTTCCAAATTTTCTCCCCATTTCTCCTCTCCCCCTATGCCAAGATGGCATGTAATTTGATGTAGGCTCTACATATACATTCACATTAAACCTATTTTCACATTGGTCATGTTGTAAAGAAGAACTAGAACCAATAGAAGAAACCATGAGAAAGAAGAAAAAAAAAAGAGAAAAAGCAAATAATAAGCTTTGATCTACATTCAGATTCCATAGTTCTTTTTCTGGATGTGAACAGCATTTTCCACTGTGAGTCTTTTGGAATTGTCTTAGATCCTTGCCTTGTTGAAACGAGCTAAGTCTATCAAAGTTAGTCATCACACAATGTGGCTGTTATTGTGAACAATGTTCTCTTGGTTCTGCTCACTTCACTCAGCATCAGTTCATAGAAGTCTTTCCAGGTTTTTCTGAAATCTGCCTGCTCATCATTTCTTATAGCACAATAGTATTCTATTACATTCATATACCACAACTTGTTCAGCCATTCCTCAACTGATGGGCATCTTCTCTTTACCACCACAAAAAGAGTTGCTATATTTTTTTGCACATTTGGGTCCTTTACCATTTGTTTGATCTCTTTGGGATACAGAGCTAGAAGTGGTATTGCTGAGTCAAAGGTTCTGCACATTTTATAGCCCTTTGGGCACCATTCCAAATTGCTCTCAAGAATGGTTGGATCAGTTCACAACTCCACCAAAAATGCATTAGTGTTCCAATTTTCCCACATCTTCTCCAGCATTATCATTGTTCTGTTTCATCATGTTAGTCAATCTGATATATGCAGCGTGGTACCTCAGAGCTGTTTTGATTTGAAGTTCTCTAAACAATAGTAATTTAGAGCATTTTTTTCATATGATTACAGACAGCTTTAATTTCTTCATCTGAAAGAGCACCTAACTTCTTGAAGTGCCTTAATTTTACTCTTCAAAAGGTATAGAAACCAAAAAGGGAAAATTGTATGTTGGATTTGATTTTCATTAACATGGAGGAACTTGTTGCTCAAGCGGAGATGATGAGAACCTTGGGGAGTTGACCATACCCTCCCATAGACTGTGACAGAAGAGAGGAACCCAGGCATAGTCTAATATGGACTATTTGAGGGATAACTGATTTCAAAGAGTTCAGTGGAAAGACAGGTGGGATCCCATGAACTAAATGTCACAGGGCAAGTGGACCTAGGAAGGATGTGAGATGCTTAAGATTGAGATTCTGAAGACAAAGGGAAACAGATCCAAGGAGAAAAAATGGAATTTGTGTCAGGAGAAGCTTCATGGATACATGACTTAGATTTAAGTAAAAGATATCTAGAAGACAGAATCAGGTTCAAGTGGCACAGCATGGATGTGAGAGCATGGCCTTGTCCTGTACAATCATGTCAGGACTATGAGCTGAGGATGGCAAGAGAAGCTATGGACAACAAAAGGGATTGAGTCTTTTGCTTTGCTTTTGTTTTTAGCTTTTTGGGGACAAAAAAGATGGTCAAAGAAGGGAAAAGACTATTACTTGGACACTGGACAACAGAGAGAGGGGCACCAAGCCACTCCCTTTGTACTGCTTGTTTTCTCTGCCAGGGAGCATCACCTTTGCACTGGAAATGAACATACAAAATGATTATGAGGAAGTTGATGCCCCTGACAAGTAAAGGGATGGTGACATCCAAGAGCACAGAGATGTTCTCAATAAATCCAAGATATTTGGCCCAGATGAAAGCACTGTTAGATGGGATTGCTGGACCACTGTCAGTAATATGAAGCCAGGATATCTTCATCGAGAACAAGTCATGCCAGACTAATTTCATTTCCTTTCAATATAGAATTACTCAACTAGGAGATAAAGGGAATTCTCTCCTTAGTTTACCTAAATTTTAGCAAAGTTTTGAGTAAAGTTTATCATACTATACTTGTGGAAACTATGGAGACATGTGGGCTAAATAATAATATAATTAGATAGATATAGAACTGCACTGGACAACTAGACTCAAAGAGTTGCTGTCAACTATTCAAGGTTAACACAGAAAGAGGTCTGTAGTGGAATACTACAGTGATATGTGATTGACGCCCATGCCGTTAAACATTTTTATCAATGATTTAGATCAGCAGTTTTCAACCTATGGGTTATGTTCAATTTGTAACAATGAAAATACATCCTGCATATCAGATAGATTCATAACAGTAGCAAAATTACAGTTAGGAAATAGCAACGAAAATAATTTTATGGTTGGGGGTCACCACAACATGAGGAATTGTATTAAAGGGTCGTGCCATTAGGAACGTTGAGAACCACTGATTTAGATTAAGGTATAGTGTGCTCATCAAATTTTTTGATAACACAAAACTGAAAAAAAGTAACAAAGAATGAACAATAGAATCAGGATCAAGAAAGATCAACGGCTAAAAATCGGGTTGAATTTAATAAAATGAAATTTAATAATCTTACACTTGGGTATAAAAATCAACTTCACAGACGTAAGACAGAAAAGGAACAGGAAAAATATTTGGGGTTTTAATAGACTTAAAGCTCAATAAGTGTAATATTGTAATCAAAAAAGCTAAGACAGGCTTAAACTACATTATGAAATGCATAGCTTCTAAGAGTAGAGAGGCAATAACCTACCGTACTCTGTCCTCATCAGTGCCCATCTAAAGTACTATGTTCAGTATTTGGTGCTGGGGTTTAAGAAGAAGATTGTTAAACTAAAAGTGTCAAGAGAAGGGTAGTGAAGGCTCTTAAGTACATGTCACTTCAGGATTGATTAGAGTTTCTCCTGGAGAAAAGAAGACTCATGAGGGACATGATAAATATCTTTTGAGTGTTTGAAGGGATATCTTATGGAAGAGAGAGTATATTTGTTCTTTGTGTCCCAAAGGGCAGAACTAAAAGAAATCCATAGAAATCACAAAGCTGTGAATTTAGGTTTAAAGTCAGGAAAAACTTCCTAACAGTTAATGCTATCAAAAAGTGAAATGGGCTGCCTCAAGACGCAGTGGGTAGCCCCATCCCAGATATCTTCAAGTAGAGAGTGGACAATCCTTTGTTGAAAATCTTATGGTGGGGATTCTTTCTGCATATAATTTGGACTAGATCAGTGGTTCTCAACCTTCCTAATGCCGTGACCCCTTAACACAGTTCCTCATGTTATGGTGACCCCAAACCATAAAATTATTTTCGTAGCTACCTATAACTGTAATTTTGCTACTGTTATGAATCATAATGTAAATATCTGATATGCAGGATGTATTTTCATTGTTACAAATTGAACATAACCCACAGGTTGAGAACTGCTGGACTAGATGGACATGTAGGTCCCTTCAAACTCTCAGATTTCATAATTCTGGATTAAACCTGTCATAGGAAGTGGCAGTTAAGTGAAAGAACCTAGTGGTTCTAAGCAATAGAGGGAAGGAGGGAAACATTCTACTGGGTAACTTATGGCTCAATCCTCCTCTAGGACTGTGCAAGAAATGAGTCCAATAACAAGGGCTGATCCAAAAGGTTCATTATATTTTTCTGGTTATGTATGCATCTTAACCAGAGTTCACTGTAGGAAAATATCCAAATGTAACTGAGGTATGGCTTAGAGGCAGATGGTAGAGTAAGGAACAGAAAGATAGACTTGGGGTCAGGAAGACCTGTGTTCAATCTTGCCTCAGATAATTAATAGTTCTGTGAATCTGGGCAAATCACTTAATCTTTCTCAGTCTCAGTTTCTTCATCTGCAAAATGGGTAATATAATAGCATTTACCTTACAGGGTTGTTGGAACAAATAGTACATATAAACTGCCACAAAGTATTAAATGCACATATGTGGTAAATGGGTTTCTAGACCTGTACCAAAAACTCGGGGTAATAATAAATATTGTCAAGAAAGTGATTACATCACATGGAGTTTACAGTCACCACGATCCCTGTCTCACATCTTTAGCCATTCTGGACTTTTTCAATTTTTTGTTTAAATCTCAGTGGTGGACTTTACATTCCCCTCCCCCTCACCCCCGCATGTCATCCTGTTGGGTTCTGATCCATCAATTTAATCTCAGATCTTTTTGAATTTTGAATCTGTCTCAATCCTGCTATCCTTCCCAGATTTTTGTCAGCTGTCTTCTTTGTATTCAGCCAACTCATTAATAAGAATGTTAAACAGGAAAGAGCAGAGCACAGGGTTCTGTGACATTTCATTTTTGGTGGACATCTTAACATGAAGCAACACTGTTTGGGTGCAATCATTCAGCTAGTTATAAGCTAACCTAATCACATTACCATTCTGCCTATATTCCTCTAAATTCTTCTTAGGAATAGCAAGAGAGACTAGCAATTTCCTTGCAGAAATCCAGATATGTGTTTCTTGTAGTATGTCATCTAACAATAGTATCACAAAAAGAAAAAATTACTCAGTTGAAGCTATACAGCGAAGAAGTAGAAGGTTAAAAGCTTTCTGCTTTAAATAATGAAGTAAATTACACATAAGCTTGTAACATGAGTTTATGAGGAAGCTAATACTATTTAGATTGTAAAAGCTCCCTCCAAAGGGCTTATAATGCTCTCAAATCCGTGGCTTTGGGAACTATATGTTATTGATCATCACTTTTTAAAAATCTACATGGAAAACAGTTTTCCACTATAACTTTCACATCCATTTAGCCAATTATACACATGTGTTTTTATTGATTTAATAATGTATTTGGTTATGATGCATTCATATGAACTGCTAAACTGCAAACCTTTCAACAAAATTTCTTTTCCAAGGATGCTCAAACCAACATTAAATATAGAAAGATAACTATTTTTAACTATCTATATGATAACAAGTACTCTATCATTAACATTTTTTATTTTGAGAAGAGAAATAAGGAATAAGCAAAACAATGAAGGGTTTTGGGGGAGGCGCTATGGACAATGAAACTATGTTCTACTACATAAGTCTCTCATTTTCTCTATTGAACAAAACTAAAATGTGTCCTATAGAAAATCTAGGAAACAATTTTAGCCTGTATTTGTATTCATTTATCCACCTTCTTCAAAAGGTGACTCAACATGAATTTTCAAAGGTATGAAGGATGAAAGACTAACTTACAGGTAAAGCTAAAACCCAGGTTAAAAGACCTACTATAATTTCTCCTGTCAAATATATGACACAAACTATCTTTGTATGAAGGGAAGAAAGTAACTTTTTCTTTCTTGATTGAAAGAGTTGTTATTCATCATGGATGGAGATGGGGGAGTAGGGGGGTACAGAGAAGGGAGGAAGGGACAGAGGAAGTTCACTGTTTTTGACTATAGTCCAAAATTATTTTACAGCTCTAGTTAATAAGTCACTTGTGTGCATAGTATCCCTGGATATGTGCAACCTCTTAGAAATATAGCTATAACATTCTCTGCATAAATGAAATTATGAGTGAGTTATAAAATACATAACATTTTATCTTTGTACCACCTTCCTCCCTAACTCACTCCTGGTTCTGGAAAATGTTTATATATTTGAAATGAAAAAAAAATGAAGGCCTGTTATATAAACAATATGTCAAACAGCCACATTATTTCAATAGAATATTCCCTATTAAAAGTGTTACTTAAAATGTTCAATTTTTTTAAATGAATGTTCAGTGAGCCCCAAAATAACCTGTAATACAGTCTAAATTTTCTTATACTAACAAAGATGGACTCTTATTTTATGAAATAATTCATAATCACATCAAACTGCCAAAAAAATTTAACTCTAATTAAGATTCTTTTTAATTTTCCAGGAGATGATTTGACTCTAGCAGATAAATATGTTACAGATTTTACTTAATAAAATGATAAATAATAGAAATAAATGCTAAAGTTAAGGAATCTTATTCCTTTTAAAAAGGGGGAGAATGGATAAAAATTCACTCAACAGATCTGGAGATATTTTCCAAGAGCAGATACTAAAGAAGGCACTTTTAAAATAACATATTGTGTAGATCATGTTTCATATACATCAATCAAAACCAAATCACATAATGATTCATGGTGGTTTTATATGATTTCTAAATTAAAGTATGATCATATCATTTCCCTGCTGAAAAAATATTCATTGGATCCCCACTACCTAGTCCAAACTCCTGAACCTGTCATTCGAGGGTCTCTACAATCTGCTATCAAATCTTCCTTTCCAGTCTTGTCTCCCACTACTCATCTATATGTAAGCAATGAGCCAACCAAATTAGCTTAATCACTGCTGTCTTACTTTCCCCCATCTAAAGCTTTGCCCACATTTGCCCATGTGGCCTTTTTTCTAGAATGGCTTCCAACATTCTTTGCCTGCCCCAATACTGCCCAACTCTTAAAGCCCATTTCAAAACTCATCTTCCTCAAAAAACCTTTCCTAATTTTTCTACCTCCAATGGATATCCTTTGTCCCTCCCCTGAATTCCCACTGCATGTTGTATCACTTTCATTGCATTTAATATATGCTACTTTGTATTTTGTTCACATGACAATATGTCTGATACATTTTTTTAGTATAAACTCATCAAGCAAATTCTTTGTTTTATGTTTGTATCTCTTGTAGTGCTTAGCTGTTTAATAAATACGTGTTGACATTTGGTTAATTCAAATATATCTTGGAATCAGGAATTCCACTAATTCCATTATCTCCAGTAATATTATATTTTTAAATACAACTATTTCACTTGAAGGAATCAACAAATATTGATTAAGCATCTTCTGTGTAGATTAGTATCGTTTCTATGAACTAATAAATGTCTATGTCCTCCAACACTTCTTTCATTCAAAAAATATTTATTAAACATCTAGACACTACAAGGGTTACAAAAATGTAAGACATAAGACAGATGACAAAGAGCCTGCCCTGAGAATTATGATCAGAATTACCTCAAAGTTTTTTTTAAATATATGTAGAATATTGAGGTACATTATTGTTTGTAGTAGTGAAACATGGGTAGTTAATTCTGCAATAAATAACTGGTTAGTCATATAGCTGTTCTGTGTAATTTAATTAATTTGATTTAGACCTCTGGTTCATTGATAGATGGGGATCCTAATACTAAAACTCCCTCCACCAATACATAACAGCAACTCACCAGTAACTTACAGTCTGAAAGACCGTCTTGGGGCACCAGAGGTGAAGCATCTTGAACATAATCACAGAGCTAATGGGTATCAGAGGCAAGATTCGAATTCAGGACTCTTTTTGATTCCAAGGTCATTGGCATATACATATATGTATGTACATTATCATTATGACAAAAAATTATGTGGCTCTTCAGATTTATAGTTTATTCTGACCCCACAGTTTTTTTAATTAAAGATGTGGAATTAGCACAGAAACAAGAAGCATTCACAACCTAACATCTAAACAACTAAAGAGTTTAGCTTATACTAAGAAACTATGAATGTTTCAGATTTTTAACTTTCAATTTTTATAAAGTTGCAAAACTAGTAGAAAGGCTAATTATATCCCAGAACTTCTGATACAATGGAAAAGTCAACCACATAGGTGAGAGTATTAAACATATCATGCTCTTTTTGCCATTTTATATAAACCTGCAATGAACCAATAACAGAATAACATGAAATATGCTAATAATTGTCCTGATAGGAGAGTCATGCATACTATGTGCCCATTCAATTGGATCAGAAAAAATTTAAATCATGAACAATGCATGCACCTGAAGCCTCATTAAAACTTCTAAAGACAGTCACAAGTTCTGTTGAGTTTTTAAGGTTAATTTTTGAGGTACTAATAAATTTAATGAAATTTTTAAAAGCATATAAAGTGTTTGATATTTTATTACTTGGAAAAGTTATTTTACAATTAAATGCCATATTTATCATCAAAGGCCAGATTTTCTGTAATGCACAAGGAAACTAAATTAAAGGGCTCACAAGCTTATTTAGGGTTCTTTTCATATTGGTGGGTTTTTGTCAACTTAATCCTTTCCCCTTTGACCTTTTATGTGATATTTTTAGTACTGTCACTTAATTTGGTGTGGCATGCTTCTATTTTGACATCACACTGTGATCCCTCATGGACCATAGTGTTGAATTTATTTTGCTGTATCAGGTTCTCTTCTGAAATCCACTGATTCATTTTGACATTGTCAAGTGTTTATCACAGACTTGATTGATATCATTTTGGCATTTCAATCACGCTGAATTAAAATGAAATGATTTGTAACATGGAGACAGAAAAATATTTCTTCTGGAGCTTTTTTTTCCTTTTAAATTAAACACAACTGCATTATTAAAACCATATGGGCATAGTACTATATGGGGAGGAGGAGTTTGGGGTTCCATTTTTCTTTGGGCTAACCCCACAACTCCTATTTATCTAAATTCAACTAAATTCTTTTGAAGAGATTTTTATTTCTACCTTTAAGCAAGAAAAAAACTGAGGAGGACTGATATCCATTAAATTAATAAAATAATATGGACATGCAACACTATTATTGAGAGGAAGCATCTACAAGATGACAAATTCAATTCGTTCTGAGGAATAAGATTTATTAGATATACATTGCTCATTCTGTTTATACATGTGTAGTATTTAGGCAAAGGATTACATATAAAATCGCTGTTTTTATGAGACAGAAATTTAAATGTATGCTATGATGAATGCTTTTCTGAGATTAGAGTGCTATCAACTTAGAACTCCCCAGCTACATTTTTACTTGCAACATACATACACATGGAACATACATGGATAGCACAGCATGTAGCAGCTGAGCTAATCTGATTTTAAAACATGGTAATCTGAGTGTTAGTATAATTGTAGCACAATGGACTCCTTGGGATCTATAATACAATTTTCTGACAGTAATGGCTGTTAAGATTTGGCCCAGGTTATGATAGAGGATAGAGGAATCTTCTTCCTGGAAATCTTTAAAAGCAGGTCAGATGTCAAATAAAGACAATATCCTGATCCAAGCCCTTCTTCATAACCATTAAAAGATTTGCATTATCATAAGACTATATTTTCTAATGTAGGTTTTGGGGAAAAAATACCATTAAACATTATTTTTACTCTACTAGAGCCAGAGCCACTTAAAACCACATCCTTTGTGTATTTTTAACATGCTCAAATATGTATAAGTATTGTGTCATATTTTAGCTGGAAATAACAGGAAATTAGAAGCTTATCACAAATCAGGTTTATGGAAAAGCCAATAAACAGTGACATTATAATAGCTGTAGTTCAGTGTCATTTATGAGACAGTTAAAATATTATGTCTGATATACTAGTATCATAAAACTTGGCCTAGCCTTTTAAAATTTCATGAAATATATTAATCTTTTTGGTATCAATAGTACCATAAGCCTGTCTGGAATTCTTATGATTGCCCTATGAAGATGAAATTCCTAAACAAGTTGACAGATGTCATTATTTATAATGGAAGTAAGATGGTGCCCACTCTAATAAATAACAGTATTATCCAAATACACAGTTACGAAATTAGAAATGACATAAATGCCACAACATAAAAAAAAAACAAAATTTTCTTGCTTCATTTACATCAATACATCAAATGCTATTTTCAAAGAATTTCAATCTTAAAAATAACATGAATAATTTATTATTTACTTATTATTTACTTCCTAGTGTTTAATGAAGTTCAGTACACTCTGTGGTCACTGGATAAACACCTGATTAGCTGACCATATATTGATCAAGGATATGAAATCTCAATGTAATATTTAAGTCAGTAATAAAACATTCCTTCAATGCTTCATTGTGGCATGGAGGTGATGGCACGTTCTCCAGTGGAGAGATGGCAGAGGAATACAAATTAGGTAAGGTTATATCATGCAGGAGAAATTTCACTGTGGGCCTGAAGGAAGACTATGTACCCGTAATTAAGTCAGTAAAATTTGTAAAGGCCCACCACCTGATGATCAGCCAATAGCTAATGATATTTTTTGGCTACCATAACTCATTAAGGCTATCTATAAGAGAGTTTGTGATTTTTATCAATAGAGAAAAATATCTACAATGATGAAATCATGGATCCCTTCAGTACTAAAATATAAAAAAAGAACAATATGTAGTTAACCAGAATATAAAATCATACATCTGAAAAATGTAAGAAAAGGTCTGAGGAAGATGCCTATTCTAAGCCACCGTTGATAATTTTTGTAAGAACTAATTTGATCAGGTCAACTTCTGTGCAGAATTTCCATCCTAGAATGAGTGAAAGCTCATAAAATTGTTTCCCCCCCCCCAACCAAAATGTCATTTATGACATTCTGGAATTCACATTTCCAAATCTAAAAATGCTCCCCATGATTCAAAGAATCAGCAGGAGCCAAGAGTCTCAGAACATTAGAGAGAGAAATAAGCAGGGTAATAAAATTCTATTATGTTCTGCAATGTACAAATCTTTAAGATTGACAGGGGAAAACGAGTCTACCAGAACAAAGGAGAGTGTTTTTTACAAAATTGAACCTTTAAATTCTAATAGTCAAAGGTTGTAAACTTTGCTTCTGATGAAATAAAACTTCACACAGTCCATTTGAAATAATTGTAGAAAACATCTTCTATGTTGACTTCATAAGCTTAGTTTACAAATAAGACTTGTTAATGACTTCTTACCCCCTAAAAGATAAGCTGTCAACTCTCAAAGTTATTTTGCCTATTTTTATTTTTTTTATTGAGGTATTTGTTTTAGGTTGAATATAATAAAAAATATAAAATGAGATTATTCATGCTTACTTCCTTACTTTAGCTAAAAATGTCAGTAAAAAAAATATCTGTACTTGCTAAACAAGGTATTTCTATGGTCCTTGCAGAGAATTTTTCCTTCAAAAGAATATACCAAAATTTTCATTTTAACTTTAAGTTTAAAATCTGATAATTAATAAAATTAAATCCAGTTAAATGCTATAGCTAAGCTTTTTACATTGACTTACAGTATTACAGATTTTTCTTTCCTGCAGAGAAATATTCAAAACACTTCAAGTAGTTAGATAATTTAATACACAAAGAAAATACCGCACATAAGGTGAAAATGATTTATATAAAAGATAGATGTATATTTTTCTTATTCCCAGATGAAAATATATGCCACCAAAATGAAAATTTAAATTCCCTACCCCCCACTTCCAAAAAAAGTTGAATCAAACTGTTTCCTGCAAGGCTGGAGTTCCTTGATGTTGTAGGACTACTAAATATAGCATTTCACTCATCTCAGCAGGAAACTGGTTAACTGCTTGTCTGTCAGATGTTTTTAATGGTCACCCCCCATTGAACAAATCTAAGGAGGCCATGAAAAACACCCACATTTAAAGAGGGTTGCTTGGTAGATCATTAAGGAAAGATAAAGGTCTGTACATTCATATGTGATAGATAACGCAATCATTGTGTCAAGAAAACATATGTTTGATTAGTACGCCTCAGGTTCATTAATCGCTGTGTCTACTTCACAGCAGTAGGCAGAGTTTCCATTGTAGCTACTACATGGAAGAGCAAAGACAGTGAGTAACTAAAAGAGTGACAGTTGAACACTAAATCCTGGGATATTCAAAACATGCTCAAATCTAGCAGAGTCTGCACACCAGCTGGACAAAAGACTTAAATCTTTATTAACACACAATAACACGTTTCTGGCAAAGAGACTAACAGTTGTGCCTCATAAATATTGGCTCAATAAATAGATTAAGTCAGCTATTATAGGTTCCTGGTTTCTTAACCCATCTGACGGCAGGAAAAGCATTGCATTTGTTTGCAACCATCTTTATAATTTGCAAGTACATATTTTTTCTATAATAACATACATATGCATTAAGTGGAATAATAAATGTGGAATATATATTAGGGTATATCAGTAAATTACCAAAGCTTAGCCAGCCTTATAATGATTGTAGATTTAGCTATGATATTACATGGGACAAAAGTTTATTTAAGAACCACTACCATAAAACTAAAAGAATTCAGAATAAAACACTAATAAGAAGACAAAGGAACATTACACCACAGTATTCTTTGGCATACAAATATAATGACTGCTTCCCTTTTAGGTAATTCAATTTGCTAGAAATCACTAGCAAAGGAAATGCACTTTTGCAAAGCTACCTATGAATTATGGTAGTGGATACAAAGATACCAATTGACTCCACTTCA
The DNA here is from genome assembly GCA_028646515.1 of Pseudochirops corinnae. Classification (NCBI taxonomy): domain Eukaryota; kingdom Metazoa; phylum Chordata; class Mammalia; order Diprotodontia; family Pseudocheiridae; genus Pseudochirops; species Pseudochirops corinnae. The sequence goes on along the minus strand of CM053587.1, from coordinate 143,048,517 downwards.
CCAACTCTTATGGCCAAAGAAGAATTATTATTTCCTTTATTTTAGGGCTTCTGTGAATCCTCAGGAAGTAAAGTCATAAAATGAATAGCCAACGACACTAGGGGAGATGTATACACCCCTCCCTGGGTGATGTATTTTTATAGCTTATCTAAATAGAATGTCAAACCCACCCACCTATACTCTGGGGCTTATAAAGTATGTACCTTGAGACCATAATAATAATAATAGCCAAAATTATACACCAGTCCAGATACAAAAATTCCTTGTAAAGACATTAATGGTAAAAATTAGCAAAAAGCAAATTAAAAAAACCAACCAGAATAGAGCCTTTTCTATCTCGTAAGTAATCAGATATGTCTTGGATGGAGATCATAGAATCATAGAGCTAGAGACAGGAACATTAGAGGCCATTAGGTCCAACCCCCTCATTTTACAGATGAGGAAACAGAGTGAGAGAGGTTAAATGAACTGTCTAGGGTCACATGACCAATAAGTGTCCAAGCTAGGATTCAAAGCCAGATCTTCCTGACTACTGCTGAAATGCAATGGAAGTTGTTCCATTAATAATTAATTTTTGTAACTGAATATTGAGCGAGTTTTTAGTCTCTCTTCTAACAAGGAACGTAAAGGCATCTTTGCAATACTATCCTTTCAGTTTGATTATCTGCCTGACAATAATAAAGGGCAACCATGAGTTTTAGATGAGGTTCCTGTTCCACAAATTTCTTAAACCTGTCTGAGGTAAATGTAGACACATTATTACACATAACAGCGCCTAGCAATTTGTACATTGAACTTAACTGACACAGATCTGTGCCAACTACAGCAAAGGTTTAAGATTACAAAAATAAAATCTCAAAGTTGTAAGAGATCTCAAAGGGCATTTAGTCTAATCCATATAGGTATAGGATTTCTCCCACAAAATCTTTAACAAGTGGCCTTTCCTTTAGGACCTCTAGTGGAGATGGGAGTAAGGGGTGGCAAATTTATTAACTCCTGAGGCAACCCATTTACTTTCCTGTTTACATATTACATATATATATCTACATATATATATGTATATATATGTTATTCTATATTATATTTTTTAACCTTATCTCCAAGACTTTGATTTGTTTAGTAGATAATAATTTATCTCCCTGCAATATTTGAAATAAGCATATTATTCCATTTTCTTCTATCTTTTTTTATAGTTCATATTTTTATTTATTTATTTATACTTTCATATAGCATTAGTTGTAGGAAGGTTTTCCTTACACTAAGATAAAACATATCCATTCAATTCTACCCAATGCTCTCAGTACTGTTCCCTAGAACCAAATAAAACAAATGGAATTCTTTCAAATGATAGCCCTTTGAAAAGCTGGAGATTTCTATTATGCCTCTTCTCTTGACCCTCAAGTTATCTCTTCTCCAGGTTAAGCATAACCAGCTCACTTAATTAATCCTTGTACAGTATCAGTTCAAGGTACTTTCAGCATCTAGACCATGATCCCCAATCCCTTGCCAAGCCATTTCCTTTGCACTAGCTACACTTTCCTCTCCTCCTCATTTTAACCCCTTGGTGAGCCAATTCAACTTGACACTTTTCTCTTAAGTCCTTTGCCTCAACATATGTTATCATATATGCTATTCCTTGAAAAAAATAGTCCCTCTCTCAACTTCTAGGCATCTTAACTGGCCATTTTTCATGCCTGGAATGTTCTCCCTCCTCAGTTCTGCTCCTTTCTTTGCTGGTTTCCTTCAAATTGCAGATCAAATCCTACCTCTACAGGAAGCCCTCCTTGATCTACCTTAAGTCTAGAGCTGTTGTGAAATATTATGAAATCTGTTGATAACTTCTAGTTTCCAGGAACTTCTAGTTACTATGAATGCCTTTGAAATTGCTTCCTTCTGAGGCAAAACAATAAATTCCTTTCTCAAAGGCTTTTGAGATTCCATCATGCAATCACGGATAGGACCTTTTCTGTGAAGAAACCACACTACCCATTCACAACACAACTTCTGGCAATATTGACTGGCTAATCACTATAATCATGAAGAATATAATAATTTGAACAACAAGCTTTGTGAAAAAAGTACTGTAAAAGATCTATCTATCATCTATAATGGAAGCCAAACTTCATTTCACATTTAGAACCATTAAAAACTACCACTGGAAATATTGCAGTATCTCAAAGCATCTTTTCCTTGACGTGAATATAATATCATTCTGGGGTTTTAAAATCATGCGAATAATAAAGATTGAATTACAAAGATAGTTCCTAGGATTTCTTCTCCAGTCAAGTCAATAAACATTTATTAAGTACTTACTAGTAGAAGGCATTGTGCTAAGAACTGGGAATACGAATACAAACAAAAAAACAAAAAAAGACAGTCCTTGTCCTCAGGTAGCCAACATTTTGAGGGTAAGATTATCCATAAAAAAGAGCTGAAAAAAGTGTGGGGAGGAAAAGGTACTCATTTGGGGAAATTAAGGAGAAGTCCTAAGAGTCATAAATGGAACAGGGAGAAGAGTGAAGGTGTGACCATAATTGGCATGGACACTTCCTCAAACTGGAGAATCCAGAAGAAGCCTATCAATTGGGGGGGGGGGGGTGGTGGAGATGGAAGGATCATCAAAGTTCTTCAGGAAGAATCTTTATTCTGCATCTCTAAATCTGTGTCAGTGGAATCCTCTGAAGCATAAAGGTTGAGATGTCTAAAATGATTTGGAGATATTGTGGAGTATGTACCTCCTAACTTCTATTGGTCTTGTTGACACGAAGTCTTTGTCTACATGCAATGATTAGCATTAATATCACAAGCTGTCTAATTTCTATGACATGCAATAATACAGCCTGTCTTTCTTGCCAAATAAGGTTCAATCAAGAAGGACTCTTGGAGGACTGTGAAATCTCTATACAAGACATAACATGTTATGTAAGAAATTCCCCAAATTTTGATGTTGAGTCAAATGGCATAGTTTCTATAAGCAGCAATGTTCTGAGCAGATTATTAACTTTGTGAGATTTAAATTTCTGAACAATGGTGTTACAAGTGGGTTTTCAATAATTCCGCATATTCATTAGATGACTTAGTCTTAAGTGATTAAGGAGTAGTGAAAAAAAATCAGTTGTTCCTCAATGCCTATAAACTCCTTAACTTTGCATTCATGGTTTTCCACAATCTGACTCTGGGCTTAATTCATGTCACTTCCCTTCATGCGTGCTATGTTTCTGCCAGCCTGTTCCATGATCCTCCTCTTTCCTCAACTTTCTTGGAAGATAGCAAGCATCTGATTAGGGCTGTGGACTTTGTTTACTTCAAGACAGGACAAAAGTGGTTCTGTATACAAATCCTAGGAAGCTGGCGTCAAACTCTTCAATATGATGAAAAGCAGTCATTTAATTATAGGGTTGGGTCAGCTATTCAGCTGATTACTGTGAGTTACTTTAGGGTGGAGCTGTATTGCCTGAAGTTGTCCAGCATTAACTATATCTAACTATTGCCATCGGAGGAGGTGTTGGGTCAAGTATCAGAAAAAATAGGCAAAGGATGGTAAGACATTCTGAGGAAAATCATTTTATTGCTACAAAATGACTCTGGGCAAAACTCTGGCATGTCCTCAAGCTCTTTTTGACCTTATTCATCCCTGTGCCTTTCTATGTGTCTATCTCCCACTCTTCTCTTATGCATGAAATAGATACCTCCTCCACCTCTGTTAAAATCCTTCACTTCCTTTAATGCTTTGCTTAGGTAACACTTCATCCAAGAAGTCTTCCCAAATTCTCCCTTTGCCTGTACTCAAACTAAACACCCCTTCTCCCATTTTAACCATGTATGATATCTGTCTCTGACTTTTCCTATAGACTTAGAACTTTTAACTTGAGCTGTATTTTATAATGTATATACTTTTTCTTGTTAATCAATTACAAGTTTGTAATAGTAATTGGTTTAGCAGGATACTTAGCACTTGGTACTAAGTGGATAGACAGTACTAAGTGCTAAGTGTGGAAGGTGCAAACTCTGTCCCATTGTTGAGAAGGCATGAACTCCCCTGTTGATGTAGAAGAAG
>CM053587.1:143005600-143043960 GCA_028646515.1 Pseudochirops corinnae | reverse complement strand
ACATTTCTAGTTGTTTTTAGTAATAAGATGTTTTAGACTAGTTGAATACCAGCAAGAAGAAAACAAATAGTTTTCTTGTAGTTCTGAAGCACCAGGAGACAGTATCAAATCTTCAATCATCAACTTGATTGGTAACACCTGACCGATGAATGCTCCAGAGACTTTTTACAATTAAGTTAATGTTCCCACCTAAAAATCTTATCACTGCCAACCTCATACATGGAAAGAAACATGAGACTCCCTAATTGCACAGTAACATTTTAAAAGAAGTGGTTCAGAAGCGAGAATCTACTTATGGATACAGGATTTATTTTCTTTAAAGGTTTAATTTTCATATTATTCCAAATGGTAGAATTTATCATGTGAGGCTAAAAACTCTTTTAAAAACAAGTTGAAATTTCTTTATGAAAACCATCTCATAAAACCAGAAAGCTATAGGCATCCTTACCTTGAGAGGGCAAACATGTAAATAATTTTCTATTCTCAGGTGGTTTGCCTCAGATTTACATCCAGCATAATGTGGCAAGGATGGTACTGTGCATATAAGCTCATCATTTCTTATTTGTTAAAAATCACTGTGCCCTTTATTAATCTATTCTAATATTTATTTTTTTATTTATAGATTTCAAAGTTTTGAATAACTGAAAACCAATAAATCTACTGTATTTTCAATAAATAACAACAATGGATAAAAATTGAAGAGAATGACAAATAATGAAGCAAAATGATGAAACTGACTCATATTCATAAGGTCAAATTCATCAAAAGATCAAGTCCCAGGAAGATCTGGATCAGATTATTCCAAAGCTTTAAGAACTCCTGGGACAGTTCAAATGGGTCTAGGGGTGGTTCAAGGCATCACAGACTAAACATGAACCCTGGGAAAATCACAGAGTATACCAAATTCCTAAGAGTTCTATAACTGACTTAGTGCCCCTGGTGTCCTTGGGATCAGGAATGATTTAAAGTCAGTATGGATTACTAAGGTTATCTGCCAAGACCTACATATCCACTGCAATGTTCTGTTTATGTAACACCCTGTATATTCTAGGCTCGGAAGTAATACCCATAATTAAGGTTTATGGGGGAAAATGTGTTTTTAAAAGTAAAAAAAAAAAGTTTTGTCATCATATGCCCTTAATAGAAAATATTTTCACTTATGCTAATCTAATAACAAAATTTTTAGCTAGGTATGGTGTTGCCCATCTGTAGTCCCTGCTCCTGGGGAAGTTGAAGCTGGAGATCTCTTGAGTTCCAGAGTTCTGAGCTGTAGTGAGCTGAGATCTGCACCAGGGTCAGCAATGTGGAGAATCTCTGGGAGGGGAGTAGTCAACAGGCTTCCTAAGCAGGGGCAAATGGGCCCAGGTCAGAAATGGAACAGGTCAAAACTCCTGGACTGATCAGTAGTGAGTGGCCGTTACACTTCCAGCCTGAGCAAGAAAGAGAGACCCAGCTTTAAAAAAAAAATCAAACAAAAACTTTTTAAGAAGACTCATGCTTAAAAAAAAAGTAAGTTGCTGCTTTGATGGTAGAAGGTAGAGATTATAAACTTAAAGCAATATAAGAGAATCAAGGAAGTCAAAGGGATTCTCAGATTCTCAAGAAAACCAGACAAAATAATTCCTACTGTAAATTGTGCTAAGATCAGATTCTGAAGAAGAAAGACTTAGAAGACTATTTTCTTCACTATAATATTATAAATATCACAAAATAAGAAGCACAAACAATAATTATCATAATAGCTACATTTATAGAGTACTTCCAAGTTTGCAAAGTTTTGTTTTTGGAGAGTGTTTTTCTTTTTTTTTTACAAATATCTCTTTTTATTCATCATAATAATCTTTGGAGACAGATACTATTCTCATTCCCATTTTAAAGATAAAAGAACTGAGGCAAATGGAGGCCAAGTGACTTTTTCAGGGTTACACACACAGTAAATATCTGAAGCTGAATTTGAAATTGGGTCTTTCTGACTACAGGACCAGCGCTCTATCAACTGCACCATCTAGCTGTATTAGTTGAAATGCTCAGAGCTTGAATTGCATTTTAAAAAGAAGCTTCATATTTAAGAAGTTATTTCAAAGGCACCCACTGGAAGCCTCATTTTGCTGATAATAGCCCCAATGTATAACATCAGAAATGTGGAAAGCCCCTGTAAGAAATAACCATGGATATTTTTCTAACAAAATGAATTTGCTGTTTGTGGTTTTGCCATGTGAATGCCTAATTCTGTTCTTTACATAAAACATGCATAAGAACTACTTTTCCAATTTATACATTGAACATTTCACAAATATCACTTTTTAGTAGATGATAAAAAGGGTTTCATAAAAAGGCAATCTGAAATTAAATAGAGCTAGAAATGATCATCAGAAAATGTGACAGGTACATTTATAGCTATATCACAATAAATAAGACATTTAATATAAAGGAAACAGATTGGTTACTAAATTATTTCTATTTTTTGTACAATTAGTCCTCTAAAGATTTACTTAAATAAAGACTCCTCCCTATTTCCCAATCAATTAACTATATTCACTTTCTTCCCTACCCACTCTTGATACTACGTACCCCTAAACAGTAGGTACCTGCCCTGTAAACCCTCAACCCTGAGTTAACTCCATCTGGTTTCTCCATTCCTATTCTGAAAGATGCCAAACAATGCTGGAGAAAAATCAGAAAATCACGCTGAGAGGAAAAAGTGTACTCTCGTTTTATTCTATCCTCAAGTGAATCTTCATTGTTGTATTTCATTGTTCAGGCATTTCAGTTGTGACCAACTCTGTGACTATGTTTGGGGTTTTCTTGGCAAAGATACTGGAGCGGTTTGTCATTTCCTTCTCTAGCTCATTTTGCAGATGAGGAAACTGAGGTAAACAGTATTAGGTGACTTGCCCAGGGTCACACAGCTAGTAAGTGTCTGGGGCCAGATTTGAACTCAGAAAGATGAGTCTTTCTGACTCCAGGTCCGGCACTCTATCCACTGCACCACCCGGCTGCCCCTTTCACTGCTGTATAGCAAATCTTTTTATTTAGCTCTTATCGACACTTTCTACAAGGGCAGAGCCACATCCCCTTTCTCTTTAATCAACTTATCTTACTGTGTCTCAGAGGACAGATTTGTACCTTATTTATAATAATGGTATTTATAGACCCATTTACAGATGAAGAAAGTGAAACGGGAGATTTTTAAGTGACTTGCTCAGGGTTGCAGAGCTCGTAAATGTCTGAGGCAGTTTGAACCCAGTTTCTTCCTGATTCTAAATCCTGTACTCTATCCACTATGCTAACTACCTACCTCTAAGACCAAAGCCATTTGACATTCATTCTATCCATTTACATCCTCTATTATTCTTCTCTACCATGCCATGTATCCTCCTATCTCAGAGGCTGCAATGGCCTTCCCCTTTGCCAAAGCTAATATTTATAATCTTCCATCTCTTGTCCTCTCATCTCTTCTGTAACCTTTCTTTACCAATCATTTCTTCTCTCTCATACACCTTCAGCCTTTGTTCTATATTAGTTATTCCTCTGAGTCAACAAATGTGTTCAGTTCTCTCCTGAGAAACAAACAAAAAAACCTTTCTTGAACATGTTCTTTACTCTCCTTACAATCCATCCCTAACTTCTAGAAAGAATAGTTTACAATCTGCCTTCATTTCTGCATTCTGTACCCCTACTTCCTTGCAATCTGGCAGCCATCTTTGCCACCAATGAAATATCTCTCTTCCCATGGTCACTTAATCACTTCCTTATTACTAAATCACAAAATCTTTTTGAACAACTTTATCCCCCTTGATACCTACATGCCACCTGACATGGTGGACCATCCTTCTTGAAAAATTTTCATCCTTTGTTTTCTGTGGCACTGTTCTTTCCTAATTATCCCACCTCTCTGACTATTCCTTTTCCTTATATAAGCTCCTAATTCTCTCAGAACTTTTGTATTCCATAGGGTTCTCTCCAGCGGTACTTTCTCTGTCTCTGTCTCTCTCTGTTTATCGCTCTCTTTCTATCCATACTTTCCCATACTACTCGCATAGTTTCATTTATGGCATCTACATACCACTAATCTCTCCTCAGAGCTAGTGCCCTATCTCAAACTCCTGCTAGATATTTCCATCTGATGTTCTGCCAATCCCAACAAGCCCAAAACTGAATTCATCTTCTCCTAAAAAACTTCTCTCTCCCCTGGATTTGAACTCAGGACTTCCTGACCCCAAGGCTATATTTTTATTGATAACTTCTTTCCTATCACTTAGGATCTTAGCCTCTATTGTCTTTCACTGTCCCCTTTCTCTATTCTTTGCAACCCTTTATATTCAACTAGTTGTCCAATCCTATCTATTCTACCCTCACAGTGACTCTGGTTTACCACCCTTTCTCTCAATACCCATTAAATCCACTCTTGTTTTGGCTCTTGTCTTTCTTCCTATGGATTTACTCTAATGGCTTAAATGTTCTTATCTTCAGTCTATCCTGACCCAGTCTATCCTTTAGTGATGTCTGACTATCTTCTGAATAAAGTATAAATTGCTTCTATCCCACCCCATATTCTGTCATCCAGGAAGACTGGCCTCTTTACTGCTTCTCACACAAAATATTCCATCTCCTGACTCCAAGAATTTTGACTAGCTATCCCAACCCCTCATCTCTGCCTCCTGGCTTACCTGACTTCCTTCAAGTGCCAGGTAAGACCTCACTTTCTACAGGAAACCTTTCCTGATCCCCTTAATTCTACAGCTTTCCCTCTGTTGATTAGTTCTATTGATCCCATACGTAGCTCCTGTGTATATAGTTGCTTATGTGTTGTCTCCTCTAGTAGCCTGTGAGTTCCTTAAGGGCAGGGGCTGTCTTTTGCCTTTCTTCATATCTTCAGTGCTTAGGAAAGTGTGTTTAAGAATGTCTAGTGACTGAGTGACCTCACTGTCCTAAAAACCTTCAGTGGATCCTCATTGTCAATTAGTCAAATAAAATCTTTAGCCTAGCATTCAGGTCCTTCAAGGACTCATACAGTCTAACTAATTTTTCCAGATTTACTTTTTTCCCTTCAACCTGAGTACACTCTATAAGACAGTGATACTTGACTCCCCGTTGTTCTCTGATCTAATTCTGTCCTCCTTTCCCTTTTTTGCTTTTGTGCACATTGATCTCCATGCCTAGAACAGCTTTCTTCCCTCCAATCACCCCAAATCTCTACCTACTGACATCTTTTAAGGGACAGCTCAGGTACCATGTCTTTACTAAAGTCTTCTCTAAGCCTCTCAATGAAAAATGATCCCTCCCTTCCTTTAATTATTCAAGTTATCTTCTGTCTGCTAGATTTAAGAATCTTTCTCAAACTTACATATTACACTTCTATTTAGATACGTGTCTCATCCCACTACTCTACTGTAAAACTCTTGGGACAGGGAGTATTATTTTTCATTCACGTACCAAGTTTAGTCCCTTGCATATTATAGATGTTTAATAAATGCTTTATTAATTAAATTAAGTTAAATTAATGGATTTGAATAAAATGTTATTGAGAAGAGGTTTAGATACATAATTACATATGGGAAAAAGTCCACATTTTACAGAATTACCACTATATACAATTATTAGCCCTTAACGACAATAAAATTTCTATTTTTTTTTTGGAGGGGGGAAGGCGAAGCAATTGGGGGTAAGTGATTTGCCCAAGGTCACACAGTAAGTGTGTCAAGTGTCTGGAGCTGGATTTGAACTCAGGACTTCCTGACCCCAAGGCTATATTCACTGTGCCACCTAGCTGCCCCAAAAATAAAATTTCTAAAAATTCTCAAAGATATAATTCTGAAAACTATTCTAAAAACAAATTCAATGAATCACATTTTCATCTATGGTAGTGACTGAAAATCTGCAATATAATAAAAATTCATTTCAGACTAAGGAAACAATTAGAAAATGTTTATTCAGTCATTCAATATTATTTTGAGAGTTATTTGATTTCATAACAAGTTACTAAAATTCAATTTACTGTTTTTTCTAAGTACTAGATGTGTGTGTGTGTATGTGTGTGCCGCGCACGTGCATATTAGTAAGAAGTTAGTCACTACAAATTCTATTTAAATAACAGCAACTGGGGATCTTATGAGCAACAGGATGGAAGACGAGATATTTTCTCTGATCCTCACCATTCTCGAGCCTCTCCAAAATAGAAATTATGTGCCAAAGATAAAGTAACTTCAACTGCCTTCATGATCTAGGATACCCAGAATCCAAAAGAATGCCAAAAATAAATCCCCCCAAAAAACACTAACTAGCAATCCCTGACCCTGAATTTAGCATCACCCCTACCTCCCACAAGAAAGAATGTTCTATACCACTAGTGGTAAGACAAACATAAATCAAATCAATCCTGAGATTCACTTCATACCCTATAAATTGGTAAAAATGTCAAAAAATAGTAAGGATCAATATTGGAGAAACAGGTACACTAATAAATTGTTGTTGGAGCTGTGAAATGGTGCAACCATTTGGGAAAGCAATTTGGAATTATGCAAATAAAGTGATTAAAATGCCTATATCTTTTGAACCAGAGACTCCATTACTGGGCTTACACCCTAATAAAGTTATTAATAAGAAGAAAGCCTTTATATACAGCAAAATATTTATAGCAGTAATTTTGTATTAGCTAAGAATTGGAAGCAAAGTAAATGCCTATCAGCTAGGGAATGGTTAAACAAATCATGGTACATGAATGCAATGGAATTATTGTGCTATAAGAAATGATGCGTGGTAATGAACAAAGAGAAGCATAGAAAGATCTATATGAATGGGTACAGAGTGGAGTAAGCGTAGCCAATAACACAATATACAGGGAACTATAAGTGGAAAGAACTACAAAACAAGTATCAAAAGTAAACACAACAAAATTATAAAGATCCAGCAGATCTTGAATAAAGAGACGTGAGAGGACAGTGCGAAAGTCCACAGATATCACACAGTGCCCATGTTTTCAGGATTTTTCAACGTATTGATCAACTGTGATGATTTTTTTTCTTCTCTAAAAAAATGTTATTTGTTATATGGGATGGCTCTCTGGGAGGGGGGGGGGGGCGGAGATATACTTGGGATAACTCCAATGATGTAAGAATTGGTAAATGTCCACAAACGTATTTTTAAAATAATAGCTAATGAAATCTGAAAAGATTTTTTCATAAAAATCATCTTTATAGCTTGTGATACAATATGGCTATGTTACATATAGACTGCCTGGCAGGTCTATTTATATCATAAAACCCTAAGTTTAAAAAAAAAAAATTGAAAAAAGTTCCCACAAAACACATTAAATAAAAATGTTTTGTACAGGAATAAAAAAAAATACTCACAAAAAAGCAAAGGCATTTGCTGGTTTTTAAAATCCAGAAATGAAAAAAAATAGGACAATGTTATGAAAAATAATCTCATCTTGTATATCCATTCAACCAATCAGACCAGGCTCCAAGAAATCATTCAGAAAACCTCAAAGCAAGCTATGTCTTTTCAGTGCACTACTCTGCTACTAAGAAAATATAGCTGATAAAGTTACCTGTAAAGATATAGTCTTTTGACTTCTTATACACAAAGAACCTTCTGCAGGGAAATTAGGACAAGGCTATGATATGCCCTGGCAAGCCAGTAAGCGAGGTATTTCCCACAGAGATTCTGTTCACTGATCGAGCTCAGCTCAGTAATTCAGCAGAGATGGAGTTATTTCACATCAACGCCGAACTCATTCAACCAGAGAAGTCAATTAAGATTTTAAAAGTATATATTTCTATTTATTTGTTGCATAAAAATCACAATATGGAAACCTAGAAATGGCTCAGTTTGTCCATAGGATAAAAATATATGATTTTGGTATCATAAACTTGAAAAACAATCCTAAGTAATTGCCTAGATAATTGGTGATTTGAGAGTGGCATTTTAGCTGGAGTCAAGATCTTTAAAAGCTTCAATTCTATCATTGATAAGAACTAAAGAAAGAAAAGCAACTGGTTGAATTTACAAGAAGTTCTTGAGAAAGTAAGTTACTTGTCAGCCTTGCAGGAGCCCTTTCTTCATTCACCTCAACTTTTAATTCCTGAAAGAAGGAATCAGTTCTAGCCTCAAGAAATACCAGGAAATAAATTAAGGTTTAGCTCTCTAAGAATAAATTATTATTATTACAATTGACGGATTTAAACAAGGAAAACTCTGGGGATTATTCAATCCTTTTTATCAGAGTTAATGAACTTCTATTTTCTCCTTAGAGATGACCGGCCAAATTCAAACTTATTTAACTCTTTCCAGCAACTTAGTTATATGGTCACGCCTTCACTAAATGAAGTAAATTCCCTTTAATTTTCACTAAAGTAAATGACTGAAAATATTCAAAATCACAACTTCTTCATGGAAGGTTTAAAATCTTAGAGAAATAAACAACCCGGAGCCACTTCATTTATGTCATTTACAACTGCCACATTAAATCACTTCACAATGTAGTTCATATAATCTATGGCTTCTGAAAAAGAAAATAATGGACACTCAAAATACTGGAAAAAAAGCAAATTAATTTACCTCTCATTTTCATAATATAGTAAAGCAAATTATTTATATGTAAGTAATTTTTCCTAATGACATCATTCAATTGCAGGTATCATTTCATTGTTATTATTTCATTCTTAAGGGAAAGGACAGAGAAGTAAACTTCCAATAATGAAATTAGAGGAAGAACATAGTTATTCAGCTTTGAAGAATATAACTATTTATCTAGTAAAGTTAATGAATGGTTAAAGTTTGGCAAATGATTAAAAATGACCAAGAACTAAGTTTACACATAGACATCTCCTCTCCAAAGTAGTTATATTATTCAAAAGTATTAGTCCCCCTTTGCCCAAACAGAGAGTGATCCAGAAGGCTTATTATAGTAATATAACATTGTATTTTAGAAAGCAAATTTTCCATCACCTATTCATGTATACAACAGAATTACAAGTTATTTTACCCTCCTATTGAAATAGGATGCACTGATGACATCTGATATAAATGTTATATTACATGGAGAATCATTTGATTGAATAAAACAAATAGCCATTTCTAGGCTTTGAATTGGACAAAAAATATCCAGTTTGGATTACATTTTATAGTGAGCAACCTATCTTCTTTGATAAACAGAAAACCAATAGCAAAAACTGTTCAAGAGTAAACTCTCCATTAGGAAAACTCATAACGATAATTTTTAAAAGAGGATGGGTTCAAGAATAATAATAAACATCTCAGAAAGGCTGGATTTTATGTTTGTTTGCTAAAGAGGGAATGATAAAACAGGTGCACTTGAGAAATAAAAAAATAGAAAAAAAGAATTGGAAATGAGTAGAAAAATAGAAAGTTAAAATGGAAGAGAACTATATAGCAAAGGCATTACTGGATAGATAGAAAATACAAGAAAATAATGCATTTGATTTTACAAAAATTTCATAGGCTCATCCATCTTTGTACTCATATTAATTTTACAATGTTATAGTCATACTGGAAGGCAGGACCAAACTCTCAGACAGACATAAATGCTGAATTTTAAGTTAATGAAGAGATTCTGTTTCATACCTGAAAGCCTTGAATCCTTGCTAAATATTCCAGTTGTCTTGAAGGTTGCATTATAGGGCAGGGGGAAGTAGAAGAACTTCCTTTCAGACCTATGGCTTCAGATGATGGTGATGTCCCATTCATAAGGAATTCCCTGGCTCTTGTAGTAGTGCTATTTGATGGTGGAGAAAGGCTGAAGAAAGAGCTTGAAGGCTGGCTCATTTCGTTAGATGACAAATAGCTTACTGCAAAGTCAGAAACCACCTTGTTGCGGCTTGCTTCCATCTCTTGATAAATATCAGGGGACAAATGAAGAATACCCTTTGGAGCTGTGAATAAAAAGGAGGACCATTTTATGATACTGGAAACAGCTTAAGTGTGAACAGCTTGTAGCACTACTAATCTAGATTCTAGTACTGGTAAAATGACAAAACATGAAAGAAACATTAGTCAATTGTCTACTACAGAGCTGGTTGCAGTTGCCCTTGCAGAGTTCATAAGAGGAGCCTTCATGTTTCTCAGAACTGCCACTTAAAGGAATAACACAGAGGGTCATCACAAGGCTTTTGTGTCGAAGAGGCAAAGTCTGAAAATTATAACCCTATTAAGAGTTGTGTCTGAGACTTACAGCTTTTGCCATAATTTGCTGTTGTTCAGTTGTTTTTCAGTAATGTCTAACTGTCTGTGATCCCATTTGAGGTTTTCTTGGCAAAGATACTGGAACATTTTGTCATTTCCTTCTCAAGGTTATTTTCTAGATGAGGAAACTGAGGTTAAGTGACTTGCCCAGGGTCATATAACTAGTGAGTGTCTGAAGACAGATTGGAACTCATGAGGATGAGTCTTCCTGATTCCAAGCCCAGAGTTCTATCTACTGCTCCACCTAGCTGCCATAATACATAGAACAAAATAAATACCTCTATGCCAGCGGTTCTCAACCTGTGGGTCGCAACCCCTTTGGGGGGGTTGAATAACCCTTTCACAGGGGTTACAGGGGTCACCTAAGACCACTGGAAAACACATATCTCCTATGGTCTTAGGAACAAAGACACCACTCCTCTACCCATCTCCAGGCGGGTCTGCCCACATGCAGACACACCCACATACGAGTATTAAAGGGTTGCGGTATTAGGAAGATTGAGAACCACTGCTCTATGCCATGGAGAGCTGAATTTTTTTATATTAGAATTATATACATTTATAAAAAAGTAGTACCCTGAGCAAGTCACTTAACCCTGTTTGCCTTAGTTTCCTCATCTATAAATCAAGCTGGAGAAGAAAATGGCAAACTACTCCAGGATCTTTGTTAAGAAAACCCCAAAAGGAGGTCACAGAGAGTCAGATATGACTGAATAACAACAAATATTAATAAGTATCCCTCCTTTGAGGGAAAGAGTATTAAGTATGCTTGCCATCTTGAAGTGGGGGGTAGGGGAGAGATGGGGAGAAAATTTGTAACTCAAAATCTTGTGGAAATGAATGTTGAAAACTAAAAATAAATAAAGAAATCTACTTTCCTTTGGGCAGAGCAAAAAAAATAAATAAATGAAATGGAAAGATTAAATCATACATAGCTCTTTCCAGATTCTTCTCCCATTAAAAAAAAGTATCCCTCCTTGTGTCCCCTGCATCCCTAGAGGGCTGCCTACTTTATCTATTCCTAGTCCACACTGTGAAAAGAAGACATACATGGAGTAAATACGGGTTATGTGGGGATTGTAAGGGAAGTGGGTAGAACAATTAACATAATGAAAAATTAATTTTTCTCTTAATATTTTATATTATATTTATATTTAGAAGTTATGTGTCATATTTTATATTATATTTATGTTTAGAAGTTATGTGTCATATACCCCTTTCCCAAAGGGCTCAAAGACCAAGAAAAATTCCCATAAATGAAAGTATTTATATCAGGACTTAATACTATCAAAAAAACTGAAAACAAAGTGAGTGCAAATCAACTCAAAAATGGCTGAATCAATTATGGTATATGAATGTAACAGAACATAATTTCACTGTAAGAAATAATGAATATGAAGAATTCTAAGAAACATGAGAAGATTTTATACACTGATCCTGAATAAAGAAACACTATTTTACAGATAACTCATACAAGACAACCACTCACAAGGTCAGAAGAAGCAATACAAGGATACTCTCAAGGTCTTTCTGAAGAACTTTGGAATCAACTGTGAGACATGGGAGACCCTGGCGCAGGACCACCCAGAATGGCACGCCTGCATCAAAGAAGGCACTGTGCTGTATGAATAAAGCAGAATTCCAGTAGCTCAAAAGAAACATGAGATTCATAAATTTAGAGACATCTCTACTTCAAATGTTCAGATGGACTATTTGTGCCCAACCTGTGGTAGAGCCTTTCAAGCTTGTACTGGTCTGATCAGCTATAGCTAGACACATTGTTTTGTGATTCCAACATAGTAATGTCATTTTGGTCTTATTCAATGGACAACAACCAATAGTAAACAGTAAAAGGTAGCTGAATTCTTATTCAATTCAATGTCCAGTTCTGATCCCAGAGGTCAGATAATGAGATATACTTTCATCCTCTTGAAATAAAGTCAGAGGATCAAGGATGCAGAATGTTAGAACTGGTAGATAAAGATCACTTTGTGGGTTGTCTTAGCTTTTTCTTTGTTACAAAGAGAGTTCTGGGTACAGGTGAAGTATACTGTGAAACAGCTGAGCCACATTTCATGTGGGAACTCTTGTGAGGAATTTATTTTTAAGGTTTTTGTTTTGTTTTGTTTTTAAGTCTATTTGGTATAGCCTAAAGATATTTCCTTTACAGACGAAATTTCTTCCTTTTTTTGGTCCTAATAGGAATCCCATTCTGAAAAGAACTGTTGTTTCATTGTGCTTCTAAATTTATTCTATTATTGTTTTTACTTATCAATGTTATAATAATGAAAATAATCATAAAAATAGCAGATGACATTTATATGGCATCTATTACACATCAGGCACTATGCTAAGCACTTTACAATTATTATCTCATTTGATCTTCACCTCTCAACAACCCTGAGAGGTAAGTGCTATTATTATCCACATTTTATAGTTGAGGAAACCAAGCAAAAAGAGGTTAAGTGACTTGTCCAGGGTCACACAGTTAGTAAGCATTTGAACTTGGATTTGAACTCAGGTATTCCTGACTTCTTGGGTCAATTTGGAGAGACATGAAGTATTTAGTAAAATGTCAAGGACAGAGACAAAACCTTGTCTGTGTTCTATAAAAATTAGTTGAATCAGTTATAGTACAGAATCCTTAAAGATCAAAGAGGAAGTGAATTGTCTGAAAACTGGTTACTAGCCCTTGCACTGACAATCAAAAGATAGCAAAAAGGTTCAAAACCTTCCTGGAAGTAGGATTACCTGGAGAAAGCATGAAACACCTGTATGGAGGGAAGATGACATAATGGATTAACCTGTACAATTGCCATTACATATTCAATGGCCCTTACTCCAAGCTAAGAACCTTCCTAGGACAGCATCCATATGCTGCTGGGGAGGAGCCATTCAATTTTCGGATAGGACATGACACTGAAATACACCACCACTAGGAGGGAAGTATCATGAAGAAAGAGAAGACATTTAAGGGATCTGCATTTGGTCTCACATACTGCCCGAAATCACAAGATCTTATGATTCTATGATGATTACAAAGATTAGAAAGGCAACTCAGGAACTTAGAGAATGCATAAAAAGACTATGTCTAGTGCCTTAATACTTACCAGAACAAGGTGAAAAAGGGAAATGCATGTATAATTCTGCACAGGATGAAGCCATGTGAGATGTTACTTAGTGTCCCAAATGATCCCTTTTTTGGGGGAAAATTTAATTTCCTTAAAAAAAAAGCAGCCACCTTTTCTCATCTCCTTATTTTTCTCCCACTTTGGGCAAGAAATTCAGTGTTACTTTTTTCCCCTCTAGATTTCATGTACTATGATTTGAGAATAAGAACAAGCACCCCAATTCATAAGTAAGAGACAGAACCATACAAAAGAAAAAGCATTGGATTTAACATCTGAGAACCTGATCCAGAATCTTAGCTTTGCCACTTACTACCTGTGTAATCTTGGGTCATGATGTACCCTTGATTTTGCTATCACCCACAAACACATACTTCCATATTCAAGAATTCCAAAATCCCCTCATCTGACCATAATTTATTGTCTTTTCACCTCTCCCCCTGCCTTCCCATACAAAACCCTGCTCTTTGTTCTCACTGTGACCTCCAATCACCTGAGCTTTCAATTTTCTCCCAGGCCATCTCCCCTGTCACTTTCTCCTCTTCCTTATCTTGACGCCTTGTTGAACCAATTCAGGTCCACTCCATCCTCCTCTCTTGATCCCTAGCCCCCTTATAATGTCATCAATTATGCTCTGGCAAGTCTCAGTATTGGATCACTCCTACTATTTACTGCCTTCACTCCTATACACATGCTACTAAAGAATGGTAAAGAAAACCATGCAATCATTCTGACTAGGTCCACTACAAATCTGTTATACAACTTCAACTGGGTCCTCACTGTTGCTAGGCAACTTTTCTTTATTGGTCTTATTAATTCATTATCCCACTCTCCACAGCAGCTCTTGCAAACCTCTTCATCCCTCCTTAAACCATCTACAGCTTCCTCTTCCTCCATCCTCTTAGCTGAGAACTTTGCGTCATATTTTATAGAAAAAAAATTGAAGCCATTCACCATGAGTTGTCACTTCCCCATTTCATATCATTCATATACCTTATGCCACTGTCTTTTCCTTCAGCCCGTCTCACATGATAAGTTGGCCTTAATGCATACCAGAACTAACCCCTGTGTCTGCTCAAGAGAAGCTATTCCATCCTGTCTCCTCCAAGATTGCCCCCTTTGTCATCTCTACTCTTTCACCTATTATAATAGCTCCCTGTCTACGAGGAGAATCCCCGCTGCCTCCAAATGTGCCCATGTCTCTTATTTGGAACTCTTCATGCCCTAGCCCCCTCCTCCTTTTCTAGTCTTTTTATAACTTACACCCTAATACATACTATTCAATCCAATGACGCTGGCATTCCTGATGTTCTGTGATCCAGATATTCCACTTCTCAGCACCAGGCATTTTCTCTGGCTGCGCCCATGCCTGAAATGTTCTCTCTCCCCAACTCTGTCTACTGACCTCCCTGGCTTCCTTTTTGCCCCAATTAAAATCACATCTTTTACTGGATGTCCTTTTTAACCCCTCTTATTTCTAGTGCCTTGTCTCTGTCAATTATCTCCTATTTATCCTGTATATAGTTCATTTCCAGGCCTCGGTTTCTCCACATATAAAACAAAATGGTAGGACTAGATGGCCTTTATGGTGTCTTCCCGCTCTAAATTTGTGATCTGATAAACCTTGGAATATTTGCTCCATGCGCAAAGGCTAATTCAAAGGTTGACAATCAAAAGATCAGTGATGACCAAAGATATGGACGGTCTCTGATCATCCCAGATCCTCTATGGAGACATAGAGGTACATTTAGTTGGTCTTTAGGTAAATGGAAAGTCTTGAAGCAAACGGTCAGATATGACAAGTTGCTGCATATTTGGATTGTGACTTCTTGCAAGTCATTTGGGCTTTGGTGCATATACTTTTTAGTTTTTAAAGATGATGAGAAGGATTTAAGTAACATCCTAATAGTGGCTGACAATTTCATCTGGTATGCACTGGCACATTCAAACAGATACTAGAGAACTTCCGTGGTAGCTATTTTGCTATGGAAGAAGCTATTCCTCTGTATTTGGTTTCAAGTCACAATTCACTCTGACCAAGGTAGGAACTTAAAAAGGAAGGGAAACTTCCTATCTGACCATTCCTTCGATGTATTTTTCACTGGATCTTCATCAATGTCATGACTACTAACCGTGAGTATTCCCCAAGGCTCTGTGGTAGGTCTTCCCTTCTCTCTTTATATCATATCCCTTAGATCTCCCACAGGTTGAATCGTCATCTCTATGCTGCTTATTCCCAGATTTATCTATCTAGTTCTAGTCTCTCTTCTGAACTCCATTTCTGCATCTACAAATGCCTATTAGACAATCTGAAATGAATGTTCTGTAATAATAATAATAATGATAGCTAACATTTATGTGGTGCTTACTATGTGCCAGACACATGTGCTAAACTCTGCAATCATTATCTCATTTGATCCTTACAACAACACTGGGAAAGAGGTGCTATTATTATCCCCATTTTACAGATGAGATAACTGAGGCAAAGAGAGGTTAAGTGCCTTGCCCAGGCTCACCTAGCTATCAAGTATCTGAGACTGTATTTGAATTCAGGTCTTCCTGACTCCAGGCCCAACTCTCTATCTATTGTATCACCTATGCACCTCAAACCCAATACGTCCAAAATAAAACTCATTATCTCATGCATCCAAATTTAATCCTCTTCCAAATACTGTTGAGAGCACCACAATCCAGACAGTTACCAAGGCCTAAAATCTTAGAATCACCCTTTATTCCTCACTTCCCCTCACCCTGCATATACAATCAATTGCCAAATATTGCTGTTTCTACCTCCACATTTATTATATATATGTTCTTATCAGCACTTCCATAGCTACTACTGTAGTTCAGGCCCCAATTCCCTATCCCTTGGACTATTGCAATAGCTTTCTAATTTGTTTTCCTGCTTCAGATCTCTCCATTCTAAACAATTATCCTCTACTTAACTGCCAAAATGATGTTCCTAAAACACAGTCTGACCACGGCACCTCTCCCTATGCAAAAATTTCCAGTGGCTCCCTACTACCACCAGGATCAAATACAAGTCTTTTGTTTGGTATTTAAAGTTTTTTATAATCTAGCCACTTTCGGCCTTTCCTGTCTTCTTACCCTTTACTTCCCTGCATGTACTCTATGATTCTGTCACTCTAGTGTATACTATATTCCATCAACTATCTTTATACTTTTCCATTGGCTGTCATTCATGCTTGGAATGCCCTTCCTCCACATTTCTTCCTCTTTGAATCCTTGGCTACCTTCAAGACTCAAACAAACTATCATCTTACACAGGAGTCCTTTCCAAGGTTACCCAGCTATAGGAATTTCCCTTTATTTGTACATATCTTGTATCTACACACAGGCATACACATACTATTTCCTCCATTAGAATGTAAACTCTTTGAGAGAGGACTGTTTTTGCCTATCTGTTTCTACCATAGTGCCTGGGAATAGCAAAATAGAAAATAATAAACTATGGTACTTAATAAATGCTAACTGATTGATTAAAGAGGGATTAGCTTTGATAGGAAGTCTAAAACTATAAGAACACACTCAAGGAAACCCACAGCATCTAGTATATGATAAACCCAAAGATTCAAGCTTTGGGAACAAAAACTCATTATTTGACAAAAACTGCTGAAAAAAACCAAGAAAACAGTATGGCAGAAACTAGACATAGAATGATATCTTAAACCATATACCAAAATAAGATTGAGATAGGTATACAATTTACCCATAAAGGGTGACACTATAAGCAAATTAAGAGAACATGGGATAGTTTATCTGGTAGATTTATAGATAAGGGAAGAATTTAGGACCAAAGAAACTATAGAGAGCATTATAAAATGTAAACTAGATAATTTTGATTATATAAAATTTAAAAGTTTCTTGCACAAAGTCAATGCAACCAAAATTATAAGGAAAACAAAAACTGGGGGAAATTTTTGCAATAAGTATCTCTAATAAAGGTCTCATTTCTAAAATATATAGAGAACAGATTCAAATTTATAAAAATACAAGTCATTCCCCAATTGATAAATGATCAAAGGATATGAACAGGCAGTTTTCAGACCAAGAAATCAAAACTATCTATAGTTTATATGAAGAAATGCTCTAAATCACTATTGATTCGAGAAACGCAAATAAAAACAACTCTGAGGTACTTACTCACACTTATCAGAGTGGCTAATTTGACAAAAAAAGGAAAATGTTAGATGTTGGAGGGGATGTAGGAAAAGTTGAATGCTAATGCACTGTTGGTAGAGTTGTGAACAGATCCAACCATTTAGGAGAGCAATTTAGCAATATGTCCAAAGGGCTATAAAACTGTGCATACCCTTTGATCCAGCTAGATCTATTTCCCAAAGACATCCAAAAAAACAATAAGGGGAACAGCTAAGTAAGCAACAAACTGAGTAATTAAAAAGACAATAAGTACTTATTAAGTTTTATGATATGCCAGGAAATGTGCTTAGTGCTAGGTATACAAAGAACAGTCCATTTCCAGAAAAATTTTACAATGTTATTTCTTGTTAAAAGCTATTTAATAGGCCAACCTTCTATTTTTTATATTTAGTAAGTAATCAGACACAGAAATTTACCTAATGATTAAATTAAAAAGTCTACTAATATTCCTTTCATGACCTAGTTTTAGATAAATAAGATGATATGAATTGGTCTATACCTCTGAGTTACAAAGTATTTTATAAGTATTCAATTACTTTACAAGTAACAGAATGTCATAGAATTGCATTTCCATATTACAACTCAGTGCAATAAATTTTTCACTTAATTTTAAGCTCAAAGAAAGACATTTAACCTATTCACACATTGGTTTGCAAAAGGTATATCAGTAAACTCGTGAAAACTAAATATAGCAATAGCTTAGCATAATTCAATTATCTTAACACAAAGCAAAATATCTCAAAGTAAAATAATACACTTGAAATAACATCACCACAAAGAGAATAATTTTTTTAAATAGGACAGTTACTTAAAGTTTTCAGAAAAAAACAAGTACTGCAGATGGCTTTTCCATTGATGTAATAATACTTAGAACAAACATTTCACATGCTTTCTCAGGCATTTCAGTGTTTTTACATGATCCACCCAAATATCTAACTGCTATCTGGAACAATAGTTTGGACTTTTTCCACATTACCAAACTTTCTAAATGTTAAAATAACTAATATACAGCATGTGGTGAATAAAAAAAAAATCTGTGTGGCATCAAACATCAAAGTATGCATATTTTATTTTAATGGAATTGCTAAATTAATGAGTTACTTTCTTAATACTTAATCTTTCAAGATAGAGAAATTGACTATTATTCCTTTGAAGCCACAATTAACTTAAACCTTACTTGCACACGTTTCTAAACTCCTTAAAGTGTCTTAACTTTCCAGACTCATTAGACATTATGCCTGTTTCTCCATTCTATAGTACAGTTAATTACCTTCTCTCTCCTTTCCTTATAAAAAGCACTTTATTTCCTATATCCATGCCTTTGAATTGGTCAGTGGAACAGGAATGAACTTCCTTCTCATCTCAGCTGCCTCACGGACTCAAGCAGCAATGTCAAACTCAAATAGAAACAAGGCACACTAAACTATACATAAAGATCCCTGTGGTTGCGTATTGAATTGCTTTTTAAATGTAATATCATCTATGTTTTATTGTATTTTAATTTATTTAGTTAAATATTTACCATTTACATTTTAATCTGGTTCAGGTCACATTGTGAAAGGTTGCAGCAGTCTACCTGTACATGTCTAACACCTTTGTTCTATATGATGACGCTTGATTCCCTAATTGCTAGTGACCAGCTTCCCTAATTACCTGTATATACACATACATACGTACCCAAGACTATGTATGTATTCTACATTCATATAATGGATGTATTCTCTCTCAGTAGAACATTTTAAAAGAGTGACTTTTGTCTTTACGTCTCCAACACCCAGTCTAGAATCTGGCATATAAGAGGTACTTAATAAATTCCTATTGATTGATCATAAAGGCCATAGGAAAGTAGTAGGATGTAAAATAAATCCATGGAAATAATCATTAGCATTTCTATGCATATAAAAAAATCAAGAAAAACAACAAGAGATTCTCCATTTTAAAAAAACCACAATGTATAAAAAAATCTGGGAATTAACCTACCAAGATACACATATGAGATTATTTTATATAAATACAATAATAGACACATCTTTTCAGAAATAAAAGAAGATTTAAGTGACTGGAAAGAGTCAGTGCTCACTGTTGGGCAAATAAAATAAAATGACAATACTATCTAAATTAATTTACAGATTTAGTGCTGTACCAATCAAATTACCAAAAAGATCTTTTGTAGAACTATACAAAATAAAGTTTATCTGGAAGACAATCAGTCTAGAATCTCAAAAAAAGTAATGAAAATAAGTAGGAATGAAGGAAGCATATAACAATACCAGACCTTGAACTATATTTTAAAGCAATAATCAAAACTATCTGTTACTGGTTAAAAAAATAGAAAAGTAAATTAATATAACAGTGTACGTGTATGTGTGTGTGTTTATGTATACATATATATACTCAAACACACACACACACACACACACACATGATCCAGAAGCCATCTAAAACAATAGTTCAGTGTTAGATTAAAACCCAAGAATATAAATTATTGGGAAAGAACTCCCAATTTGACCACAACTACTGGGAAAATAAGGAAATTTGTCGCATATTAGGTTTAAATTGGGGGCATCTTAAATTACATACTATAATAAGCTCCAAGTATCTACATGGCCTTACTATAAGAGGGATCACATCATAAACAAACAAAAAAAATTCAGAAGAGACCAGAAGAAGGTACCTGGAGTCACTGACTCATTTTTGTGAGTTCAAATCCAGCCTCAGATACTTACTAGCTATGTGACCCTGGGCAAGTCACTTACCCCTGTTTGCCTCAGTTCCTCATCTAAAAAATGAGTTGGAGAAGGAAATGGCAAATCACTCTAGTATCTTTGCTAAGAAAACCCCCAATGGAATCATGAAGAGTTAGATCCAACTGAAATGACTTAACAACAACAACAACAATCAAAAAATTATAAATATGAAAACTTCAGAGAAACATCTATATGAGCTGGTGTGGAGTGAAATAAGGAGAATCAGAACAAGATATATAATGGCTACAAAAATGTAAATGAAAATGTCTTTAAAAGAAAGGCAAACTGATTTAAAACTAGTCACAATCCCCAAGAACTTTAATGAAACATAACTCTCTCCCTGATAGAAGGGAGGTGACTGAGTAGGAAGGAAGAAAATTGGACATACCGTTAGGTGGTACCTACTATTAAGTTGTTTAGATTTAAATGCTTTTCTTTGTTAGTGAGGGTTCACTAGGGGTAGGGAAGGGTTTTGTGTATGTGTGTGTGTGTGTGTGTGTGTGTGTGTGTGTGTGTGTGTGTATCTCTAGAAGTGATTGTAATAAATAATAAATGAAATAAAAGACATCAATAAAATTCTTTTCTAAAGGCTACAGATATATCAAAGAAATTTTGATCCATTTTATTTGTGAGTAATTTTAATGAATTACAAATATTTAGTTCTTTTTCCCCAAAATAACATGAGATTAAAAGGTATCCCCGCTCACAGTGTAGAAAGCCTAGTGGATAAAAATAGCTGATGTTAAAAATAGGTAAACATAAACAAATGAGAAACTTTATTTTAATTGGATTATGAAAGAAATTAACGAATGAGCTATCTGTAGGTAACTTTATTTTATCTTTTATAGCCATTAAAACAAGAACAATCTTTACAGCATAGTTCTTCCCCAGTTGGTTTTTTTTTTTTACAATTGTCTAATGGTTAATGTCCTCTCACCTTCCTACTTCCAGCATTAGATTGATTTTTCTCTTTTCAATTATTTGAACTTCTGTAGTAGCTGATGAACTCAATTAACCAAGCTGGTGATTCAATGGTATGTTAAATCATCTAAATAATTTAAAGTGTGTATCAGAGGCTGCAAGGGATCCTCCTAGGAAAATGTGCCCCAATCCCCCCTGGAAACTTCCAAAGACTCCAAAGACATGGTGACTCACCCTTTGGTTCTTCTGGGGATAGCAAACTTTTTTCCAGCCTGGAAAGGCTGGCTTGGCACTGAAAGGTTTGTACTTTGAGATGGCAAAGAGTCTCTCAATAAAGTGCCGAGCCAGAGAGGCTGATAACACCATGGATACATAAAAGAGAGCAGCCCACCCTTCACTTCTCTTTTTCCAGCAGTAAAGTGTATGAAGACTATTTTGAGGTATTTTCTGAGTGGGTGAAGGCACAATTTTCCAAACTTCTACTAGGCATCCATGCCACCATGAGCATATACCCTACCTGGGCACAATGGATTAGTTTCTGAACGAATGAATCAATCATAAGAACACATTTAAATTGAACTTCATTCAACCTGCACCCTTCAGTAAAAGTAAAGGTTTGCTTTCTTTTTAAAGATATATATATATATATATATATATTTTTTTTTTTTTTTTTTTTTTTTTTTAATTTCTTACCGTAGTACTTCAGAAATGAAGACTTCCAGAGATTCCTTTCTAGTTAGGCTAAGTTTCCTTAGATATGTCAACATTGCTATCCTTATTTTCTCCTTACCTGTGTAGCACTGTTCTTCTTCTTCTTTTTTTTGCTATCATAAAGAAAATTAACTGTTACAGTTTTCTATCTCAGAGGAATTCTTATCTATCTATTCTTGATTTGAAAACTGAACTCCTTCTGTATAACTACAAGTGAACGAATGAAAATGCACTTTAAAATATGCAAAGCACTGTGCTAAGGATTAGGGATACCAAAAGAAAAGTAAGAAAGCCCCCGCTTTCAAAGAGATCATATTCTAATAGGAAGCCACAAAGTATACAGGAAGTTTCAGCTTCAAGTCAGATGGTAATGCATCTTCTTTGCTGTCATTTTGTTTGACAAAACCATGTCTGTTCTTGATGTTGAACTATTTGATAACACTGATAGTACTTTGGTATACATAACTCTATCTGATCACCAGATATCTAGATGAAGAGCACACCTTATAGCCTTAAGTAGCAGCTCTTCTGTATCCTCAAGCAGTAGCTAGTTCCCTGACTGTGGGGGGCGGGGGGGGGGGGCGGGGGAAGGAATGCGTTTGTGTATGTATGTATGTGTGTATGTACATATGCATGCAAGCATGTATGTCTGTATGTACCTATTACTATGAATTACTTATTATATATTGTATGGTATATGAAAGAAACACCAGAGGCACCCAGGAATACCTGGGTTCAAGTCCTACCTTTCTCTCTTTTTCTCTTTCTCTCTCTCTCTTTCTCTCTCTTCCCCCCTCTTTCTTTCTCTCTCCCTCTCTCTCTCTCTCTCTCTCTCACACACACACACACACACACACACACACACACACACACACAGCTATATGACCCTGAAGAAGTCACTTAACCTCTTGGTGTCTTACACAATTTTCTAAAACTATAGACTCCAGTTGCAACAGTAGAAAATTTCCTCATCTGGAAGTGTCTTATACCAGTGAAATCACAGGGCCATTCCCTATATCTCTATTTTGTATGAATTTATACACATATATATGTATATGGGTACACATATATACACATATCCATATATAGGGGGATGTTATATATTTGTACATGTACATGCCTGCCTAAACTATGCCTCTGATGCAATGATTCCATAGCTTCTTTAATGCCACTGTAGAGGTCTACACAAAATGCAAAGAAATGGAGCATTTTGAAGTAAACTCAAATCGGAGATAGCCAAACTAGGAGAAATCAGATCAAATTCCCTTATTGCTCTTGAACAAATTGAGCAAAAAAAAAAAGTTGTTGTTAGTCAGGATAATTTTAATTCTATAAATATAGTACCAAAACATCTGAGAGATCATATAAAAGTAATCATCTAATAAATAAAAACAGATTTCAAAGGTATTCATTAGTCCAACAGTAGTAGATCTAAATTGAGGGCAGAGTCCAAAGGAAACTGAGAACAAAGCCCAGTATGGGCCTGCTGGGAAAGGGGGCACCTTTTTAGTTTCAGGATGTGTCACTAGAGTTAAATAGTGAACAGACACACAAGAAGTGACAAAGAATAAGACAAATAAACAATTAAACTGAAAGTCACAAGGAGCTCTACTCCATCCCAGAAGTATTTATCTAGGGTCATCTCTAATGAACCTAGAAGAACCAGCAGATTTCACAGAGGCAAAATAAAACTTTTTTTAAAGGTTAGCAAAAACATATTTATGTGGTAAATGCCTCTGAACAGTCTTTTAGTGGGTGGATTCGGCACATACCAGCACCTTTGAGCCTAGTCCAATTTTGAATTAAGCTTCACAGTTCACCTTTAAGAAACAATGAGCCCGTTTTAAAACAAAATCCTTTATTAATAAGAAACAGGGAATGAGAAATTTTTTAAAATAAGATATGCATCAGCTGAATTGTCTCTAAATAGAATGTTTTACAAAGTTTTCCATTAGCCATCAGTGGATCTTTAAAACACACAACCTTTTTTTAAACTTGTTAGTCATTCATCTGTAAAATCTAGCTTTTTATGTGCATGCCAAGCATAAAATTGCCCCATGCTAAATTTAACACAAATCTCACATTACAGAGTTATGTGCACTTGCAATTTAACATGCCTATGACAAAGGTGCGGGTTTATACATCCAAAGTATCCACGTTTGGAGTAAGGAGGAAAGAGCATGATTTTCAGTGCCTTTTCAGCTGAAAGTACATTCATGAAAATCTTCAAAAAAACAAAACAAACCTAGTTCTATAATTTAAATCTGCAGGCAATCAAGCTAGGAAAATACATAGAGGAGCCAGGCTGCGTAATCACTAACACTTGCAAAACCATTTAAACTATTCTTCAGTTGTAATTGCTAGCAGTCTCTTATGACTGTAATCTCCAAAAAAAATCTTCCATTAGAAAAATCAAACACAGGTGTATATTAACTTCCTGTCCATTTCTCATCAGGTGTCACACAAATCTTAGCCATGCCACATTAAAATTTATTTTATCTTTTAATGCTACATCATTTCTCTCTTTTTAGATAGTGGAAAGGAGAACAGCAAGAGTTCCTAGAGCACAGTGTCACTGTCACTGACTAACTTGGGGACACCAGAGGAAATGAGGACATACGTGCCTCCAGTATGGCCTGTTTTCAAGATAGTTCCATAGCAACTAGTGGACAGAGGATTGGACTTGGAGAAAGGAAAGACCCAACTTTAAAGACAGCTTCAAACACTTACTACCCGTGTGACCCTGGGCAAGTCACTTAATTTTCCTCAGATTCAGTTTCCTCATCTGTAGAAAATATTATCATATCTGCCTCCCAGGTCTGTGGTGAGGAAAAAATGCAATATTTATAAAGTACTTTGCAAACCTTAAAGCACTATGTAAATGCTAGCTATTATTATTATTAGCATCGATTCAAATGAACCTAGACTTTAAAATGTTCTCTTTTTAAGTAAGGATGGAAAAAGTACACTTCATGAAAGAAACCTATATGTTTAAATACTAATTCACGATGACATTATGTTTATTTTGAAGTAAAAGCCTGCCCCCTCTTTATGGTATCTAAAGATGGTAAATCATTCTACAAAAGTTTTTTAAGGAAAAATTCTTAACTCTTTACAATACACAAATTCTAAAAGATGACTAAACTGAATCATCATGAGGCAAAGTGAAGTGTCCAAAGTCTCTTTGGTGCTCTTTAGCCAGCATTTAGCACCTAGAAAGCAACCCTCTAATCACAAATGCACATTTTTACATTTGAAATATTAACAGTGTACACATTCCCTCACTCTACACAACTTCCTATGACAGAAATCCGAGCTCATGGAACTGATTAAGTAGAGTAGACTTTGTTTATGTTACCTTAAGATCTGAACTTACATAAATATATAGGAAAAAAATAGATGTTATTCCCAAAGTTATTAATTTCTAAGCAGAGACCAGCTTTTTATTGTTGCTGTGTTGCAGCAAGACCAATCTAGTCCCAGAGCCCTCCAGTGTTGCTTAGAGGAAAATTAGCTGAGTAACGATTTCTTGGAGCTGGACTCCCTCCTCCCTGCTATGGTACTACAACATAGTGCTAGTCATTAATAACATTCAGTGTTAGTGATGCTTGTGATGCAGAGATCCCTTTCAGTTCACCATCTAAAACCAGTACAGACGGAGTGATCATGAGGAATGGGGGGCCGCAGGGGGTGGTGGTGGTGGTAATTCTTCCTCTAAATTTCAACATCTTAAGCAATACATGCTATTGTTCTTTTCATGTTTGATTCTGTTTCTTTTTTCCCATTGTTCACTCATTGGTTACAACCCTTCTATACAACCAGACTGTTGTACAATGTGAAAGTATTTGCAGATCCTATACATGATAGCACACCACCATGGGGGAGGGGAAAGGGAGGGGAGAAAATCTGAAACTCAAGTGATTGTGGAACTGAATCTTGTAAACTAAAAGTAAATAAACAAAAAACAAAATTTCAACATCTTGCGTATTGTTCCTATCGTGGAGGTCCAATCCCTAAAACTTTGTGATTTGGTTAGTTAGGGCTTTTTTGTTATTGTTGTTTTTTGGCCAGACAAAAAACACCTTTTACCACTTCTAATTTTACATCCAAGGTTAGACTTTTTTGTACTTTTCTAATTACTTGGTCTTTTTGCTTAAACAGACAAGTAAGCAAAGATATAAAATATCTAAGTTTTATTAAAAGAACTTGAAAATTAGTTTTCTCTACTCTATTTTAAAGTTAAAATGTTAATAATTTATTTGCATCTTACATCATATTCCTTCCATTATCTATGGTTTCTGTTAAAGCTCAACAATTATGTGTATACCTGGACACCATGTTTGCGATAGAACAAAATGGGAATAAATAGTGTTTTGATGGAACTTCTAAATAGAAAAAGCATCCATTTTCATGAAAAGAGGATTAATTTGAAAATGACTGACTCTGCTAATCAATCTAATGTTTCTATTATTTTTAATTTAATGTTTTTCAAATACTACATTAAAGCTTCCATGGATTAATATGAATCTTGAAGAAAATTATGGGGGAGGGAAAGAGGGGGGAAGTCAAGATGGTAAAGTATCAGGAAGCAGTACAGTGAACTACCCCAGGTTCCCCCACCTCTTATTCCCCCCTAAAAAAAACCAAACTCCTTCAGATACTTCTAGAAAATGCACAAGACTAAATCTTTTTTTTCTTTTTGGAGGGGGGAGGGCAGGGCAATTGGGGTTAAGTGACTTGCCCAAGGTCACATGGCTAGTAAGTGTTAAGTGTCTGAGGTCACATTTGAACTCAGGCCCTCCTGACTCCAGGGCTGGTGCTCTATGCACTGTGCTACCTAGATGCCCCTAAGACTAAATCTTGATGGTGAAATACAAGAAAAAAAAAATCACAAGTTATTTTTCTAGCATGGAAAAGTCTGCAGATATTGGGGAAGGGATCTGGCCAGGAGAAGCCATGTGCAGGGCTCCTGCAAGCAAGGAGAAGCTGTGTACCAAAGAAAGAAAGGATCTCGGTTTTATAAGGGAGGACTAAAACTTTGCAAAGGGAGTGGGAGCAGTTGCCAACTGGCAAGTCTTTCACTCACTGCCCAGTTCTGGGTCACAAAGTCAGAGTAGAATTAGGATGAGACCTGCACCTAGGAGTACCACTGCATGGTAAGGAGTAGCCTCAGGCCAAAGGCTGCATAGCAAAAGCAGCAAGTTCTGAAGTAAGTAGCAGCAGTGTGGCTAAGACCCAAGGAATAGAGTGGGGTCTCAGTTCCAGTCTATAGCTCAGTCCAAAGCCTGCAGAGGAATAACTAAAGTCAGAATCCCTGACCAAAGAAGAGAACTATGGTTCTGTTACTCTCAACTAGCAGGATTCCCAGTGGCTGAATTCAGTGGTAGCTTATGGTTGATCAGACCCAAACCCAGGTCAGGAACTTGGAGAACTCAGACCAGGAAGGTCTCAATCAGATTTAGCTACGGATTAGACCGAAAACTTTGAGAAAACTGAAAGCTTACAATTCCCCAGCTTCAGCTGTGCCTGAGACCTTTGAACAATGCAAGAAAGTAGTAAGTGAAACAGCCTAGACTTTCCCTCTAGAAGTGTGAAGAATCCAGCTAACATTAAGTTGGAAGTCAGGAGGAAGTAGGCTAGGAGAAAAAACTAACAAAAAAAATCCCACCACTGAAAACTATCATAGCAACAGGGACACTCAAGACACAAACCCAGAAAAAAAGAATGAATACAAAACATCTACAAGCAATGCCTCAAAGAAAAGCGCAGCTTGGATACAAATTCAACTACAATTCCTGAAAGACATGGAGCAAGAGTTTTAAATGAGTTGAGAAAGCATTTAAAATGAAATGAGAATTCTAGAGGGAAATTTTTTGAAAAGAGATGGAAGAAAGAAATGAAAAAAAAATTAGAACTTCTAATTTGGCTCAGCAAAAGAGGTTCAAAACCTTACTCAAACAACAATTATAATGGACCAGATAGAAGCTAATGACTCCTTGAACAATAAGCAATATTAAAACAGTCAAAAGATAGAAAAAAGCAAAAGAAAATATAAGGTATCTCGTGACCTGGAAAAGAGATTGAGAAGAAAAAAAATAACAATATTGGACTACCTAAAAGCCATGACCAAAAGAAGAACCAACAAATCATATTTCAAGAAATCTTAAAAGAAAACTGCCCAGATCTCTTAGAACCTGTGGGTAAAGCAGAAACAGAATCCACAGGTCCACTCCTAAAAGAAAATGAAAACTCCCAAGAATATTACAGCTAAAATTCAGAGCTTCCAGGTGAAGGAAAAATATTGCAGGGGTAGAACCATGATGGTAGAGAGAAGTCAGGAAGTTGCCTGAGTTCTCCTATTTCCCTCAGAAACAATGTAAAATCAAGCCTCTAAGAGAATTCTGGAGCAACAGAAACCACAAAAAAAAAATGGAGTGAAACAATTTTCCAGTCCAAGATAACTTAAAAGGACTTCAGGAAAGTTCTATTTCACTTGGATAAAAGTGGAGCACAGCTCAGCATAGGCAGTGTCCAGGCAAATCAGTGGGAGGATCTTAGCTACAATGTAGATCAGCATCCAAGGTCCTGTGGTCTGGGCTCAGCAGGCCAGCTGTGAGGCCTCCAGTCAAAGCACAGCAGGCAACTGCCAGTCCTAAAACTCAGGGCCCAACAGGTGTGACTAGACTGGGCTACCCTAGCACAATGGGCAAGTCACCAGACTCAGAGGTCTCAGTACAGAAAGCAAGAGACCAGACCTCTGGCCTTCAGTGCAAGAAGTTTGGGGCAGTGTCCCTTGTACCCTAGGAGCAAAGCTCAACTTTAAGAAGAGTAAAAAACAAAAAAAAAGGCCCTGATTATAGAAAGCTGCTATGGCAACAGAGAAAACCAAAACACAAACACAGAAGAGGACAGCAATGTCAAAATGCCTACATGTGAAGCCTCAAAGGGGAATATGAATTGCTCTCAAGACCAAAAAGTCCTCTTAGAAGAGCCCAAAAAGGATTTGAAGAATCAAGTAAGAGAGTTAGAAGAAAAATTGGGAAAAGAAATGAGAGTTATGCAAGAAAATTCTGAAAAAAGAGTCAACAACTTGGAAAAGGAAGCACAAAAATTGACTGAAGAAGATAACTCCTTAAAAAATAAAAGTGGTCAAACTGGAAGCAGGCACAGAGGTGATCCACTGAAGAAAACAACTTTAAAAGTAGAATTGGCCAAATGGGAAAGGAGGTACAAAAGCTCACTGAAGAAAATAATTCCTTAAAATTTAGGATTGGGGAAATGGAAACCAATGATTCCATGAGACATCAAGAATCAATCAAACAAAATCAAAAGAATGAAAAAATAGAAGAAAATGTAAAATATCTCACTGGCAAAACAACTGACCTGGAAAACAGATGCAGGGGAGATAATTTAAGAATTATTAGATTATTTGAAAGCCGTGACCAAAAAAAAAAGAGTCTGGACATCATCTTTCAAGAAATTATCAAAGAAAATTGCCTGATATCTTAGAACCAGAGGGTAAAATAATCATTGAAAGAATTCACCAATTACCTCCTAAAAGAGATTCCAAACTGCAAACTTCAAGGAATATTGTAACCAAATTCCCGAACTATTATTAAGTCAAACTGCAAGTAGCCAGAAAGAAAAAATTCAAATATCAAAGAGTTACAGACAGGATTACACAGGACTTAGAAGCTTCTAAATTAAAGGACCAGAAGGCTTGGAATATGATATTAATTTGTTATTTTTCTAGCTTCATATATTGTGCACCCAATTCATTGATCTGCTCTTTCTCTTTTTAATTCACGTAAGCATTTAGAGATATAAAATTTCCCCTAAGTACTGCTTTGGCTACATCTCATAAATTTTAGTATGTTGTCCATGGCTTTTTATTACATGTAATTTTTATTGTATAATGATCTGAAAAGGATGCATTTAATATTTTTGCCTTTCTGCATTTGATTGTGAGGTTGTTATACCCTACTACATGGTTAATTTCTGTATAGACCTTTTCATGAAGAGTCAAAAGATCTTGAATTATAACCAAAAATCAACTACCCAGAAAAATGGAGCATAATTTTTTAGGGTAGAAGATGGATATTCAATGAAATAGGTAACTTTCAAAATCTCTTCATGAAAAGGCCTGTACAGAAATTAAACATGTAGTAGGGTATAAAAACCTCACAATCAAATGCAGAAAGGCAGAAATATTAAATGCATCCTTTTCAGATCATTATACAATAAAAATTACATGTAATAAAAAGCCATAGACAACATATTAAAATTTATGAGATGTAGCCAAAGCAGTACTTGGGGGAAATTTTATATCTCTAAATGCTTACGTGAACTAAAAAGAGAAAGAGCAGATCAATGAACTGGGCACACAATTTAATAAGCTAGAAAAATAACAAATTAAAAATTCCCATTTAAACATCAAATTAGAAATTCTGAAACTCAAAGGAGAGATCAAATAAAATTGAAAGTAAGGAAATTATTGAACTAACAATTAAAACTAAGATCTGGCTTTATAAAAAAAACCAATAAAAACAGACAAACCTTTGGTTAATTTGATTTTTAAAGAAAGAAGAAAACCAAATTACCAGTATCAAAAATGAAAAGGATGAATTCACAACCAATCAAGATGAAATTAAAGCAATATTAGGAGTTATTTTGCCCAACTGTAAGTCAACAAATCTGACAATCTAAGTGAAATGCATTAATATTTATAAGAATGGAAATTGCCCAGATTAACAGAAGAGAAAGTGAAATACTTAAATAACCCTATTTTAGAAGAAGAAATTGAACAAGCCATCAATGAACTCCCTAAGAAAAAAACCTCCAGGACCAGATGGATTTACAAATCAATTTACTGAACATTTAAAGAATAATTAATTCCAATACTATAGAAACTATCTAGAAAAATAGGCAAAGAAGAAGTCCTACTGAATTCCTTTTATGACACAAATATGGTGCTGATAATTAAATCAGAAAGAGCCAAAACAGAGAAAGAAAATTATTAACCAATTTCCCTAATTAATATTGATGCAAAATTTTTAAATAAAATAATAGCAAGAAGATTACGGCAATTTATTATAAGGATAATACACTATGACCAGGTGGGATTCATACCAAGCATATGGGGCTGGTTCAATATTAGTAAAACTATTAGCATAACTGACCATATCAATAACAAACCAACAGAAATCTTATGATTATCTCAGAAGATCCAGAAAAACAGTACCTATTCCTATTAAAAACATCAAAGAGCAAAGGAATAAATGGAGCTTTCCTTAAAATGATAAGTAGTATCTTTCTAAAGCCACCAGCAAGCATTATATGTAATGTGGATAAGCTAGTAGATTTTCCAATAACAGAGGTGAAACAAGGATGCCCATTGTTACCACTATTATTCAATATTGTACTAAAAAAGTTAGCTTTAGAAATAAGGGAAGAAAAAGAAATTGAAGGAATTAGAATAGGCAATGAAGAAACAAAACTAGCACTCTTTGCAGATGATATGATGGTATACTAAGAGAATCCTAGAGAATCAACTAAAAATCTTCTTGAAATAATTAACAATGTTAGCAAAGTTGCAGATATAAAATAAACTCACATAAATCATCAGCATTTCTATATATTACCAACAAAGCTTAGTGATAAGATATAGAAAGAGAAATTCCATTTAAAATAGCTGTATACATTATCAAATATTTCAGAGTCAACCTGCCAAAACAAATCTTGGAAGTATATGAACATAATTACAAATCATTTTTCACACAAATAAAGTCAGCTCTAGACAAGTAGCAAAATATCAATTGTTCATGGGTAGGCCAAGCTAATATAATAAAAATTACAATTCCACCTAAATCAATTTACTTATTCAGTGCCATACCAATCAAACTACCAAAAAATTATTTTATAGAGCTAGAAAAAATTAATAACAAAACTCATCTGGAAGAACAACAGGTCAGGAATATCAAGAGAATTAGTGAAAAGAAAATGCAAAGCAAGATGGCCTAGACTTACCAGATCTAAAACTATTTTATAAAGCAACAATCCTCACAACTATTTGGTACTGGTTAAAAAATAGAGTGGTGAGAAGTAGCTAGGTGGCACAGTGAATAGAGCACCAGCACTGGAGTCAGGAGGACCTGAGATCAAATTTGGCCTCAGACACTTAACACTTACTGGCCATGTGACCCTGGGCTAGTCACTTAACCCTAATTGCCCTGCCTTCCCCCTCCAAAATGAAAAAAAAAAAAAATTGAGCGGTGGATCAGTGAAATAGGTTAGGTATACAAGACAAAGTAGTAAATGATTATAGTCATTTACTGTTTGGTAAATCCAAAGACTCCAGCTTGTAGGATAAGAACTCAGTATTTGACAAAAACTGCCGGGAAAACTGGAAAATACTATGGCAGAAACTAGGCATAGACCAACATCTCACACTGCATACCAAGATAAGGTCAAAATGGGTACATGATTCAGAAATAAAGGGTGATACCATAAGCAAATTAGGAGAGCAAGGAATAGTTTTCCTGTCAGATATATGGAGAAGGGAAGAATTTATGACTAAAGAAGAGATAGATAACATTCTGAAATATAAAATGGATAATTTTGATTACATTAAACTAAAAAGGTTTTGCAAAAAGAAAACCAAAGCAACCAAGATCAGAAGATGGGAAACTTTTTTACAGCCAATATTTCTGATAAAGGCCCCATTTCTCAAATATATAGAGAAATGAGTCAAAGTTATAAGAATAAAAGTCATTCTCCAATTGATAAGTGGTCAAAGGCTATGAAGAAGCAGTTTTCAGAGGAAGAAATTAAAGCTATCTATGGTCATATAAAAAATGCTCTAAGGCACTACTGTTTAGGGAAATGAAAATTAACTGAAGTACCACATTATATCTATCAGATTGGCTAATATGGCCAGAAAAGGAAAACGATCAATGTTGGAGAAGATGTGGGAAAATTGGGACACTAATGCATTGCTGGTGGAGCTATGAACTGATCCAACCAGTCTGGAGAACAATTTGGAACTATGCCCAAAAGGCTATCAAACTGTGCATACTCTTTGATCCAGCAATACCACTATTAGGTCTGTATCCCAAATAGTGCATAAAAAAGGGAAAAGGACCTACATACACAAAAATATTTATAAGAGTTCTTTTCATGGTGGCAAAGAATTAGAAACTGAGGGGATGCCCATCAACTGGGGAATGGCTGAACAAGTTGTGGTATACAAATATAATGGAATACTATTATGCTATAAGAAATTATGGACAAGTAGATTTCAGAAAAACCTGGAAAGATTTACATGAACTGATGCTGAGTGAAGTGAGCAGAACCAGAAAACAATGTACACAGTAATATACTGTGCAATGATATGATGATTCACTTAGCTCTTCTCAGAAATACAGTGATTCATGACAATTCCAAAAGACTCATGACAGAAAATGATATCCAAAGAAATATGTATGGAGTCTGATCAATTCATATCATTTTTACTTTTTTGTGTTTTACTTTTTCTGCCTTTTACCTTTTCTGTTTCTTCTTTCACAACATGACTAATGTGAAAATATGTTTCCATGATTGCATATGTATAACCTATATCATACTGCATGCCATTTTGGGGAGGAGGAAGGGAAGGAAGGAAGGAAAAAATTTTTGCAATTAAAAATCTTGTAAAAATGAACGTTGAAAACTATCTTTACATGTAATTGGAAAAAATAAAATACTATTTACAAAGAAGGAAAAGGAAAATATTGCAAGATGTCAGAAAAAAATTCAAATATGGAGGAAACACTGTCAGAATCACACACAATTTAGCAGTCATCAGTATAAAAGAGTAGAACACTTGAAATACCCTATTCCAGAAGTCAAAGCTTAGGGACTTAATACCAAGAATAACTTACCCAAGCAAAACTGAGTATAATGCTGCTGAAGAAAAAAAAAATCTTTAATGAAACAGAAGTCTGCTAAGCATTCCTGATGGAAACTGTATTGAAACTCTGAAGTTCAAACAAAGGAGTAAAGAGATATATAAAAAGGTAAATGTGAATAAAAATCACAAAACTAAACAGGGACAAACTCCTTAATTCAAATCTGGGAAGATAATACAAGTGCCCCCCATCGAATTCAATCATCATCAAGGTCAAAGAAAAAACATGGTGCCTAGAGGCCAAAAGCCTCTTTGTTTTCAGGGATACTATACTGTTCAAATATATGTGAAATCAACACAAATATATATTTTTCAAAAAGCATGTTCTCCTATAAGGTACACATAATGGATGAATGAATGAATGAATGAACGAATGGTGTTTATTAAGCACTTACTATGGTCTAAGCACTGAGGAAAAAACACAAACACATAACAGCCCCTGCCTTGCAGGTAGTTTGTATTCTAATGGGGTAGAAAACACAAAGAGGAAATGGTAGCAAAGGCAGTTGTGGTCAAAGAAGTCACTAAGATGGGGAGTGGAACAAGAGAATAAGCTATTAACGTATGTTTTCCAGAGGCAATGGTAATAGTAATTTGATTTCAGTTCTGCAAGAAAGAGGAACAAAGGAGAGAGAATAAGAAGAGGATACACAATGGCCCAAGTGAAGAAGGGGACTAGTGTCTCAGGCAATAGAGAGCCCAATGGCTCAGCTTCTCCTGGCATGGTCATTGGTTCAGAGGGTGGAGCAATAGCAGTAGCAGAAACAACAGAGTGGAAAGTGGAATTTGCAGCATACAGGCTGTGCCACTTATAATTTTTGAGTCCTTCATAGTAACTTAATGTAACATTTTGAGCCCAGTAGGTACTCAATAAATATAAATTAAACAATTGATTGACTGAAGCAATATACAAATACAGAGAGCCTAAAAAAAAGTGAATACTTACTGTTACTGGTTGTTTCAGGAAATCCAATCTTTTGGCTATTCCAGCCTTTGTTTTCCACTGTCTAGAATATTAAACAGACAGGTTAATGCAGAGAAATCACCTTTTTTTATTTATTCAAAACTAAAAATATTGACTGAGCATATTCATTAAAGACCAGGATCTCTCACACACTCCTTTTATTATATTTCTCTAAACTCTGGTGTCAACAGATAGATACAACAGCACTAAATGCATATACACCTGGGCATTATTTCATCACTTTCCTTTAATCAGGATGTGTATCTCCTTGTTTTATTTTCTCATTCTCTAAAGTTAAGGTAGCAGGGTGGTTAATACAAGGAAAATTATCATCATCATGAAAGCAAAAGTATCTATGAGACTATTATTGGTCCCAAGTTCTTATTAACAATAATAATAACAATAGCTAAAATTCCTATACCATTTCCTATTTAGCACGGTGCTAAGCACTTTGAATAGAGTATTTCTATTTTAATTGTGAATTCTATTGTTAATAATAGAATTGTTCATTCTATTTTCTATTTTAATTGGTCAGATTTGCATAAAATCAACAAATATTGCTAAGAAACACATATTTTTGAGCAAATACTGGTTACATGAGCTGCTGACCACTGCTAGGTAGCCTAGTCTGAAGAAATATGTATTTGATTCAAAATATGTCCTAAGACATATATTTTATCACACACAGTATTTAGAAATGAAGATAACAACACTCCAAAAATGTAAATCTTAATTCTTCCTACTATAATTAGCCTTTGATTATTCATGCTAATGGTATCTAGATATAATTTTTAAAATCTATCTTCAGCAACTACTTTCAATCATTTTGACTTCTAATATTTTACTAGTGATTGTAATAAGTGATAAAATGGGAAAATTTGTAATTCACTTTCTTTTGTTTCTCCTAAATGTTTTCTGTTAACAGAATTAACAAGCAAAGGAAGAAGAAAAAGGAAAATGAAAGAGTTTGGATGATATATAAAATAAATCATCACACTCTGAAAAATTAGAAATTGATTATGTTTTAGAAACTATCAGCTTCTTTTGAACCAGTGATCCTCTCTGTTTTTAAATACTTCCTTAAAACTCATCTCTTATTGACAGACTCCCATATTTAGTATTCTTAACATTGTCTTGGGACTCAGGAATTCTGAGTTCTAATCCTGGTGCTGTCACTGACTTGATTTATGCCAGTTAATCCTTCTGTGCCTTAGTTTCCTCACCTGTAAAATTTTAATACATCCTAGAAGTTCAGTTGCTTATTCTTCTGATACTAATAAATATTCAATTTATATTAAAATTGGGTGAACATCTTTAAGAATTAAAAAATGGAATAACTTGACCAGAATTTTTAAAAAAAAGATATTTCTAAGTGCTTATTTATAAACCTTCACCCAAATAAGAAAAATCACATTTTTATCAAAATATCTGTTATCAAAATTCTATTTTTTCTGATGTGCTTAAAAAATGTAAAAATGAAAGTTAAATAAAATTCATTTAGCTTGTAATACATTCATCTATATTTTAGAACATGACAAATTTTGCCAATAGTAAGAAGTTAGAAGTATCTAATCTAAATTATCAAATTTTAGCCTTGAAAACAAAATTTTTAAAAAGATTGTGTGGGGGGGGGAGTCAAAATGGCAGAGTAAAAACAGGAACTTGCTTGAGCCCCAGCTCTAACCACCTCCAATACCTGTAAAAAAATAACTCTAAACAAATTTTAGAGCTATAGAACCCACAAAGTGACAAAGGGAAACAAATCTCCTGCTGAAGGCAGCCTCGCAGGCCGACAGGAAGGGTCTGTTGCACCAAGCTGGGAGCTGAGCACACTCCAGCATGGGCCCAATAAGCCCAAACCCAGGGTGACCCTGACCAGCAGCACAGACCTGCCAGAGCAGACTTTAGGGGAGTGAATCACAGGCAGCTGTGGCAGTTTCCAGACTTCTCAACCCATAAACTCCAAAGAGAAAGTAAAAGGTCAATAGGGAACTCTGTTGGAACTGGGTGAGAGAAGAGCACGGTCTGGCCCCTGCCCCCGAGACAGCAGAGGTGACCATGGAAGGGTGGCTGCAGCTGCTACCATATGGCTGCCTCTAGAGCTCCTGGCCTACAGATCATAGGGGAACCAAGTGACCATTCATTTGACCTGCTTGGATCTGGGTTGCAGTCTTGGGTGGTGGTCCGGGGGTAAGGAATGCTAATGTGCCAGAGCTTGTAGTGACTGTAGAGAGCGCACCCTCCTCATAGCTCTGACAATAGTTCTGACAACACCTGTGAAAACCTCAGCAATTTGGGACACAGCTCTCTCTACTCTGGAAGCAGAGCTCTACTGTGGCAAAGAGCTCAAAAGTCAAGTAATTGGCTGGCAAGATGAGCAAACAGAGAAAGTGTAATCAGATCATAGAATCTTTTTTAGGGAACAAAGAGGATCAAAACCTGAAACCAGAAGAAGACAACAAAGTCAAAACTCCTGCATCAAAAGTTTCCAAGAAAAATATGAACTGGTTGCAGGCCAAGGAGGAGTACAAGAAGGATTTTGAAAATCAAGTAAGAGAAGTGGAGGAAAAACTGGGAAGAGAAATGAAAATGAGGCAAGAAAATAATGAAAAATGAGTCAATAACCTGACTGAAGAAAATAACACCTTAAAAAATAGACTAACTCAAATGGCAAAAGAGGCCCAAAAAGCCAATGAGGAGAAGAAGGCCTTAAAAAGCCGAATTTGCCAGATAGAAAAAAATTTCAAAAGCTCACTGAAGAAAAATAATTCCATCAAAATTAGATTGGAGCAAATGGGAGCTAATTACTTCATGAGAAATAAAGATGGAAAAACCACTGACCTGGAAAACAGATCCAGGAAAGATCATTTAAAAATTATTGGACTACCTGAAAGCCATGATCAAAAAACGAGCCCAGACATCACCTTTCAAGAAATTATCAAGCAAAATTGCTCTGATATTCTAGAACCAGAGGGCAAAATTGAAATTGAAAGAATTCACTGATCACATCTTGAAAAAGATCCCAAAAAGAAAACTCCGAGGAATATTATAGCCAAATTTCAGATTTCCCAGGTCAAGGAGAAAATATTACAAGCAGTCAGGAAGAAATAATTTGAGTATTGTGGAAACACAAGCCTGGATAACACAAGATCTAGCAGCTTCTACATTAAGGGATTGAAAGTCTTGTAATATAATATTCCAGAGGTCAGAGGAGCTAGGATTAAAACCAAGAATCACCTACCCAGCAAAACTGAGTAAAATGCTTCAGGGGAAAATCTGGTCATTCAATGAGGTGAAGGACTTTCCAGCATTCTTGATGAAAAAAACAGAGCTGAATAAAAAGTTTGACATTCAAATACAAGAAGCATGAGAAGGTAAACAGGGAAAAGAAATCATAAGCAACTTATCAAAGTTCAACTATTTACATGCCTACATGGAAAAACAATAATTGTAACTCATGAGACTTTTCTCAGTATGAGGATAGTTGAAGGGAATATATATGTGTGTGTGTGTGTGTGTGTGTATATACATATGTATGTATGTATGTATGTATGTAT
>CM053587.1:142965037-143005100 GCA_028646515.1 Pseudochirops corinnae | reverse complement strand
CCCCCGGCTTTGAAAAACCCAGATGTTGGTGCTTCCCTCTCTGGTAACTGACTAGGTAACTGATGTAATGATCAGACGCTGGAAGCCGTCTGTCTGCTGATCTGTTTTTCTGTTTGTTTGTAACTTTTGTTTGTATTCTCTGAAGTTCAGGGTGCTGACTTTTCCTCCTGAACTAGGTAAATGATATGTTTGATTAAAGCAAGATTGTTAACCCATTTTGAGTTGCTTTCCTTTAGAAAAGCAGATCTAAGAACCTGTGCTAGTAGCCGCCCTAGGTATGCTAGGGTGCTTGCTGTTACAGGGGTAGGGGGGGAGGATATAAGAGAGAACAGATTGAGGGAAGGGGTATTCAGTAGGCTTGTTATCTTGGGGTGGGTGTAGGGGAAAGACAGGGAGAAAATTTGTAACTCAAAATCTTGTGGAAATGAATGCTGAAAACTAAAAAGAAAGAAAGAAAAAAGAAAAAAGATTTGTAAGAAGTGACCTGTTCATGTATTTTGATATTATTTTGATAAGGAATTTCATTATGGAATCTAATAAAAACTTAAATATGTAAGCTATATGTAGTTCAGTGGTCAAATTCCAGAGAGTTATTGACTAACTAGAGAGAACCCATATAAGAACAACAATTTATAAAAAGTTTAATTGAATTAATTTCTAAGGAGTAAAAGAAATGGATAGCAATAGTTTAAGTAAATGAAATGTAAGTTTAAAATACCTATGTTTAATAAGTAGAACATAAATAGAAAATTTATACATAAAAAACAAGCTATACCCCATTCATATCATAAAAAAAAAACCCTGGCCAAGCCTGGCTGACCAGTTTCCTGCAACCCTTACTCTTCATTCCTAATTAAAAGTCATGGAATAGTAGGACAAAACTGAAACAGTGAGGATTACCTTTTTGTCAGATGGTGGGATATTAACTTGAGGGTCAAGATGAGCAACTATTCCTTGGATGTGATAATTGTTGTAAACTATCATAATATATTAGAGTAACTAGATGGACAATCTCACAGCTTCTAAACTTTATGCTTCAAATCTACATTTTCCCTCCTGTCATTCTCTCCCTTTTCTCCAATTAAGCCCAAAGAGTAAGCTTCAGGAACATTAGGATAATTAAATACTTCAAGGATCTATTCTTTCACTGATATGGGCACAGCTTCCATTGATGCAAGCTGCTGCCCAACTATGCTCTAGTATGAACAATAGTCATGAGTTGCTATGGCCAAATATTTCATCATCCAGTGGCTAAGCTTCCACAAATGAGGTTCTTCTAGTATCTGAAAGGTTATATAGCATGGAGATATTGGATTTGTTCTGTTTGGCTTCAGAAGGTTAGAACCAAGAGCAGTGGGTAGAAAAAGCAAAGAGAGCAATGTAGGTTGAAAATCAGAAAAGTCTTGCTAAAAACTGGAGTTGTTCAAAGGTGGAATACACTGCTTTGAGGCATGGTTCATTTCTCTTCCTTGAAGGTCTTCAGGCTGAGGCTGGGGACTGCTGGGGACTTTATCATGAGGATTTCTTTCATGTTGGGTTCAAGTAGATGGCTCTGAGGGCCCTTCTAGCTTTCAGATTCAGTGCTTCTGCAATTTTTCTGATCTTTATATGATGTCCAGTTGATAGACTAGCTTAGTAGTATTCCCTTAAATTCTTCTGACCTGGCTTTTGAGATGCCATGGGCACCTCCATACTGTGATGCGACACGAGAGTGGGACATTAGGAGACTAAAAGTAGCATTAAATTAAATCACCAAAAAAGAACTACTTCTGTTCTCTGTCTGAAATTGAATTTTTTAGAATTTATCTCTATGGAGAGCTCTACATTCTACCTTCTCACAATTTTCAGGTAACTATGGTCAGACAAATGTATGAATTATATTTGAGTGATGCAAAGTTGTATGAAGTCATCAGGATCAGTTTCACTCTCTCTTTCAGAATCACTGAAATCTAATAGCAAGACAAAAGTCTAGACAATTGGCAATGGCCTGGGATGCAGTGAATGACCTTGGTATCTTCAATACTGGATCAAGGTCTAAG
Source organism: Pseudochirops corinnae (assembly GCA_028646515.1). NCBI lineage: Eukaryota > Metazoa > Chordata > Mammalia > Diprotodontia > Pseudocheiridae > Pseudochirops > Pseudochirops corinnae. The sequence continues at coordinate 143,003,061 of CM053587.1, read as the reverse complement.
TGTTCTACAGAGCCTGCTTCCACAACCTTTATGGCCATTGAAAGAAATTGTTCTCATTTGCCCATTCCACCAGGGAAGTCTTCCCATACTTGAGGCAGACACTACCCTAACTCATTGGCAGGTTTGAGACCCATTGGTTACCCTCAACCTGGTTTAGCCAATCTGCTGAAATGGTTTTAGTGGGGTGTGGCCACTGTTCATACCAGCCAACTTCTTGAAGCCACAGGTGATAGCCAAGTGTCAGAAAGACACCAAAGGTGAATGAGTAGCCCTGAAGAGGGCCAACAACCCTCACACTAGAACTAGAGGTTCTAGTCCTCCTTGAACACCCCATATGCCCCAAACACAATAAAATAGTGCCCTCACTTAACCTACAGTCAGAATTCTGGCAACTTCAACTGTCTAGAACACAACCACAAACTAGAAAGTAAGGACCTCCGAACAAGGGGAAATAGTTGTCACAAGACTTTACTTTGTGATACTTTACTCTGAGATGAAAGTGCCTCTAAGACTTCAGACCTCAGCCTCTTTTATTATTTTAACTATGTGTAAAAATAAGGGTACAGATCTCATAATTTAATTTTCTAAAGGTAGAGTATGATCTAGCTATTTATCTCTGCTTACACAGCATAAGCTATCAAGGAAAGACAGGACCGTGCAAACCAGACCTCGATGTACAAAGTGGTAGGAAGTACCAACCTCCCCTATCCCAAGACCCAGATGCATTCAATAATGAAAATCAGTGTTTTCCCTAAAACTGACTCAGTTCTGAGTACAGGGATAAGTGCCTCATTTCTGAGTTCATCTCACTGAGTTGCCAAGGAACAACTAAACCTCAGTCAATCCAGATTTAGAAGTCACTGCTAAGGAGAAGGTTGGTTTGTCTCCTGCTTAGGAGTTCAGATATAATATGATGATATACTTAGAGAATCCTTGAAGATCAAGTAAAAATCTACTTGAAATAATAAGCAACTTTAGCAAAGTTGTGGGATATAAAATAAACCCACATAAATCATCAGTATTTCTATATATTACTAACAAAGTCCAACAGCAAAGAGATAGAAAGGGAAATTCTGTTTAAAGTTTCCGCAGACATTATAAAATATTTAGAAGTCTACCTGCCAAAACAAACCCAGGAACTATAAGAACACACATAACACTTTTCACACAAATAAAGTCAGATCTAAATAATTGGGAAAACAGCAATTGCTCATGGAAAGGCAGAACTAATATAATAAAAATGACAATTCTACCTAAATTAATTTACTTATTCAATGCCATACCAATCAAACTACCAAAAATTATTTTTCACAGCTAGAAAAAATAGTATCAAAATTCATCTGGAAGAACAAAAGGTCCAGAATATCAAGGGAATTAATGAAAAGAAATGCTAAGGAAGGGAGCCTAGCCATACCAGATTTTAAATGGTATTATAAAGCAGCAATCATCAAAACTACTTGGTCCTGGACAAGAAATAGAGGGGTAGATCAATGGAATAGGCTAGGTACACAAGACACAGTAGTCAATGATTATAGCAACCTACTGTTTGGTAAACCCAAAGACACCAGCTTCTGGGATAAGAACTCATTATTTGATGAAAACTGCTGGGAAAACTGGAAAATAGTGTGGCAGAAACTGGGCACAGACCAATATCTAACACGATATACCAAAATAAAGTCCAAATGGGTACATGATTTAGGTATAAAGGCTGAAACTATAAACAAATGAGGGTAACAAGGAACAGTCTGTCTGTCAGATTTATGGAGAATGGAGGAATTTATAACCAAATAAGAGATAGAGAACATTATGAAATGCAAAATGGATAATTTTGATTACATTAAATTGAAAAGTTTCTGCACAAACAAAGCCAATGCAACCAAGATTAGAAGGAAATCAGAAAACTGGGAAAGAATTTTTACAACCAATGTCTTTGATAAAGGCCTCATTTCTAAAATATATAGAGAACTGAGTCAAATTTACAAGAATACAAGTCATTACACAATTGAGAAATGGTCAAAGGATATGAACAAGCAGTTTTCTGTAAAAGAAATTAAAACCATATATAGTCATATAAAAAAATGCTCTAAATCATTATTGATTAGAGAGCTGAAAATCAAAACAACTCTAAGGTACCACAACACACCTATCAGATTGGCTAACATGACAAAACAGGAAAATGATAAATGTTGGAGAGGATGTGGGGAAGATGAAACACTAATTCATTGTTGGTGGAGCTATAAGCTGATCCAACCATTCTGGAGAGCAATTTGGAACTATGCCCAAAAGGCTATAAAAATGTGTACACCCATTGACCCAGCAATACTGCTTCTAGGACTATATCCCAAAGAGATCGTCAAAATGGGAAAAGGATAAACATGTACAAAAATATTTATAGCAGCTCTTTTTGTGGTGGCCAAGAACTGGACATTGAGGGGATGCCTATCAATTGGGGAATGAGTGAACAAGTTGTGGTGTATGAATGTAATGGAACACTATTGTGCTATAGGAAACAACAAACAGGCAGACTTCAGAAAATCCTGGAAAGACATATGAACTGATGCTGAGTTAAGTGAGCAGAACCAGGAGAACACTGTTCACAGAAACAGCCACAGCATGTAAAGACTGATTTTAATAGATTTTGCTCTTCTAAGCAATGCAAATACCTCAAACAATTCCAAAGGACTCATGATGGTAAATGCAATGCACATCGAGAGAAAGAACTATGGAGTCAGAATGCAGAGTGAACACTACCTTCTTTTTTGTTTGTTTTGCTTTTTCTTTCTCATGGCCTCTCCCATTCATTATAATTCTTCTATGCAACCTGACTAATGTGAAAATTGTTTAATAGGAATGTATGTGTAGAGCCATATCATATTGTATGCTGACTTGAGGAGGGAGGTGGGAGGGCAGGAGAGAAAATCTATAAATTATGAAAGTGAATATTAAAAACTAAAAAACAAATAATTTTTTAAAAAAAAGAGTTTTGATCTAAAATGTTTAATGTTTCTACTTTCTGAAAATAGCACTCAAAAAAGAAGCAGTATTTTAACATACCAATGGAACTTGCAGATGTCATTGATGGAGCTATCAGTAATCATGGAAGAATCAGGAAGAATGGGAGATGTATCAGAAGGCTAGAGAGGGAAATCACAATTTTCAGAAGAGGAAAGAGAAATTCCCTAAACTACCTAATAGAATTTGATGTTTGTCCTTGGGGGAAAAAAATCTAACTACAAATTATTAAATAGAGAGTCATAAAATTTAGAGCTAGAAGAGACTTCAGTTATATTTCAGTCCAATTCCCTCACTTTAAAAAAAAATATTCTCAATTTAGCAAACACCAAATAAAATTAGTACTTCCATATGCAGAACTGAAGAGAGCTGTGCCTGAAACTTATGAATCTTTGCTATGTACAGTTTACTTTTCTTTTTTTTAGTATACTATAAATTTAACATGCAACTTTCAAAGTTATCCTGCTTGTCTTCCCTCACTTTTCTTAAAATGCCCAAGGTCAGATAGGAATTAACTTACAGAGTTGAATCTGAACCCAAGTACTCTGATAAGAGATACTTTTCCCACTACACTATCCTGAAAACTTAGGCAAGCAGTGATCACTTCTACCTAGGTTTGCACTTGGTTAACAACAAGTCAAGCCAACTTAACCACCTTACTGTTTTTGTATAGAGTTACTACCAGGGTGAACCAGGGAATAATATAGTTATAATGCATCTCAATTTCAGTAATTTACATTTGACAAAGTTTGTTTTGGTATCCTAATGGAATATTTAGGAGAATGTAGGCTACTTGTCACTGGGGACACAAAAATTTTTTAAATGACAGTGTATCTACCATCTTGGAGCTTATATTCTATTAGAAAGTACAACAAAAATAAGTAAAATATGAGAGAGTATGATCAGGCAAAGGAGAAATCTAACCAAAGAGCTCAAAGAAAATTGCAGAAGGGAGAAAATACACTAAACTTTGGGGGACAGAGAAAACTTCAAAAAGGTGGTGGTACTTAAGTTTAACCTTGAACAAAAGAGATTTTGACAGGTGGAGATGAAGAGAGAATGAATTGCAACACAGGGCAATATTCATGAATCATGAGGGCAGGGGATAGTATATTAAATTGGGAAACAGTTCGTAGTTTAGTTTAGCTGAAAGATTATTTTTAAAGTATAATGTGAAATAAGGCTGGAGGAGTAAAAGTAGCCAGAATGTGAAGGGCTTTAAATGTCAGAATAACTAAACCTCAGAAAGAGATGGAACCTCAAAATCTCAACTCCTGGATCAGAACTGGGGTCTGTAAACTTGGTTTCCCTACCATTTTGTTATGTTTATTTCAACAAAACTGATTTTCTTTGTATTCTATTTTATGCACTTAAAAAGATTGTTCGAAGAAGGGGCCTATATGCTTCTCCAGACTTCCAAAGAGATCCGTAACACAAAAAAAGATTAAGAATCCTGGATCTAGTCCACCTTATATTTGAAAAAGGATTTTCCTCTGCAAAAGTGGTTATCCAATCTCAATTTGATGACTTCCAGTGAAGGAGAAGTCAGTCTTTTGAAGCAGCCTATTCTACTTTTAGATAACTCTCATTATTAGGAACTTTTTTGCTTACATTATATAAAATTGCCCCTACCCATTTCTCATACTTCTGCCCTCTTGAGTAGAATGAGTTTAATCTAGCTTCCAAATGTTGGCCACATGTACTTGAAATAGCTATCATCTTCTTACATCCACTGCAGTCTTCTATTCTGAAAGCTGAATACTCATATGGCATGATCTTGTGGCCCTTTTCTGTCCTTGTCACACTCCTCTAGAAACTCTCCACATTATCAATATTGTTCCTAAAATGCAGTGGTAAGATTAAACATTAAATTTCAGATGTGGCTTTACCAGGACCAAATTCAGTGGGAATATCACCTCTCTGACATTAATGCAATCTTAAGGGGCTTTTTGCTGCTGTATCATATAGTTGACTTTTACTGAGATAGCAGTCCCTTAGATCTTTCTCAGACAAATGCCATCTAGCCATTACTCTTCTATCTTATACTTGTGAAGTTGATTTTCAAATGCAAGTCTGACTTAATAATCAGAGTTTTTTCTGTCATGTCTGTCTCTTTGTGCCTCCATTTGTGGTTTTCTTGCCAAAGATACTGGAGGGGTTTGCCATTTCCTTCTCCAGCTCACTTTACAGATGAGAAAACTGAGGCAAACAGGTTTGGGTGACTTGTCCAGGGTCACACAGCTAGTAAGTGTCTAAGGCCAGATTTGAAGATGAGTTTTCCTACCTCCAGGTCTGGCACTATCCACTGTGCCACCTAGTTGCCCATGACTTTGTATTGCATTTACATTAAACTTTAACTTAGATAACACTGATTTTTTAATGGATCCAGTCAAAACAGTTCTGTGACTCCCTCCAGTAGTACTTAGCAATTAGTGAGTGGGAGCAGAGAGTGGGTGGTATAGGTGATTAAGGGTTGAAAATCAGCAGGGTGTTAACAAGGGTAAGACAAGGAGTTAAGAGATTCAAGGGTGGAGGACCGTACCTTTTTGAACTGGTTAATTATATGGTTGAGACAGTGATAGGAGTAAAGAAAGGTAAGTATAGAATTGAGAGACTGGGAAAACAGGGAGGGACTGAAGGACCAGGGGTCATAGTAAGGATGATAAACAGGTTCAGAGAATATGAGCTAGCAGAAGAAGAAGAGAGAGAGGATCAAAGAAGGGTAATTTTAGAATCTGAGATAATGTATATGTAAAATTTAAGAGTAAAGGTGAGGTCTAAGGTGTGACATAAAGCTGTCCAAACCTGAAATGGGTTTTGTCTTGGAAAGTAGTGAGTGTCATGTTACTGAAAATGTTCAGAGAGAAAGCAAATGCACAAACTACTAGTTTTACTGTGAATTCATAAATTCAACTTCAGTTTCAAAAATATTTATTAAGTATATATTCTACGAAGTACTATCATAGTCAGTGGGTAAATAAAAAAGCTTAAAGAAAATACAGTCCTTGCCTTCACTAAAGAAGCATTTTCTTTCACAAAAGCAAGAGCAGAAGTCCAAGTATTATGGTATGTATGAGGATCATTGATAATTGGGACGAGGGATGAATCATAAAGTATATGGCATGTGAACTGGACATCAGAGGACCCAGGTATAATTATAATAGGCAGAGATGTATGCATGAAGGTGTATTCCAGATATAAAAAATGACTTGAGCAAAGGCACAGAGGTAAGAAAATCTAGGATGTACAGAGGAGAAGATTAAAGAATCAAGTTTGGTGTAAGCACCTGAAAGTAGTAAGAGAAAAGTGAAGTAAGAAAAGAGTTAAAGGTAGGAAGATGAGGTAGTAGCTGATTGTTCAAGGTCATAAAGGCGGACTAATGCAACTGAGTTATAATCATTAGGCAAAAGGAAGCCATTGGAAAATTTTGAGTAGAAAAATGGCACGATCAAATACATACAAAAGGAAAATTAATCAGGGAGAAATATGGAGGATGAACTAGAAGTAGGAAGAGAGTTAGGAGATTTTTGCAATAGTAGAAGCAGGAGATAATGGGGGTAGGTATGCCTTCCTTTCACCCAAGTATAAAATCAACTATCATAAAGTAGTCTTGGTCATTTAGTATAAGAATAAACAACATTTAGTCACTCCTGGGGTAATTGTAGAGTAATGTGATCATTGGAGCTGATAAGGATGATTCTAATATATTCAGTATACTCTTAACTAAGATAGAATTAGTGCTCTTTTGCTCAAAGTTTCAAGAGAAGTCTGAAGGCCTGTTCCCTACCCCCCAAAAGTGTTGGCATTTAAAAGGGTATGTCAATGACTTAGAAAATTCATTTATGTGGAACATCCCATTCCTTGATAATACGGGATAAATGGGGCATTACTTTATTGTAAAAAGGAATTCATCTCAACCAATTTTTTTTTACTAATAATATAAATTAATCAGGAATGGAATTATACAGAATCCAAAGTGGGGGGAAACACAAACACTGAAAAAAACCACCTCTTCTGTGATTCAATCTGGTCACTCAGAAACATCTGGATGTATCACTAAGAACTGGATGGAATTCTACTCTTTATGTAACTTCTGGGGAAATCTAATATAAGTTTATGGCAGATTCTTATTCTACCAAAGAATTTTATATATACATATATATCCCCCACTGAGTTATAGTTGCTAATTAATATGGAATTCTCATGTCAAGATACAATATTGCCAAACTTCAAGAGAAAATGCATTTTTGTAAGGTTTACTAAAAGTTATACATTCCCCCATATTTGAAACAAACATACCACAAAATTGTGGGGCATAAGGAAAGGTAAGCCTTCTCCAATCCACTCCTTTCCCAGAGTCTGCTTTTCCAAAGAACTTCTCAGTTCTGTGCTTCTCTCCCCAAAAGTATTTCATTTGAAGCAGAGTTTTTGTAGTAGAAAGAACAACTTGTTCTTTAGTTTAGTATAGTTTAGTTTAGTATGGCAAAAAGAACCCTGGATTTAATATCAGAGATTCTGAGTTCAATCCCATCTCTGTTGACGATACTTGTGGATTTAAGTTAGTCAGAGGACCAGCCTTTTTGACTTTGGTTTCATTGTCTGTAAAATGAAGAGGCTGGATTCCATGACATGTAAGGTCCCTTCTAATTCTGTTAGTCAGAAAACCTGAGTTCTGAGCGTTAGCTACACCTTCTGTCTTGGAAAAGTCATTTAAAACTAAGTTTTGCTTTCTCATTTGTAAAGTGCACCTACCCTTGGGTAAGAGTCACATGGCCACTGACTACAAGACTTCCATTTCTTCTGATATGGGAATATCACACAGAGTTGGGAAAGGCCCATAATGTGTGGTCAGCTTTCTCTGACCTTGTAGCAGAGTGTCACTTCATACTGTCCAGCATTATTCTGGAGCACTCTATGCCTAAGATCTCAAACAGCATATAGAGCAGAATTCGTCCTTGGATCCACACAATGCAGGAGAACACAATGTACTGGAGGGTACAAAAATCTTGTCCATTACTGCAAGTCTTTCTTGGAACAGTTAACAACACCGGGAGGATCTGCCTATTAAATGAGATGATAGTTATAAAGTGCTTAGCTTAGCATAGTGTGTGGCAGGTAGTAGGTGCTGTATAAATGTCTGTTCCTCTCTTTGTCCCTCTCCTATTTACAGCACAGACTAGGATAATTTACTTAATGGATTTAAGAGGCACGTGGGAGATGGAAATTCCAAAGGAAAGAGAAAAACTAGAGAAGCCCAAATCTCATCCTTTCCAAACACTCTAGTAAAATTCTAAAACTAAACCAAAAGGGACAATGATAAAGAAAACCAAAGAGAATTAGCAACAGGACCCTTTATCCAGTTCAGAGCCACACAAAGAGGCTGCCAGAAACACTGAGCATAGGCGTGAAGCATCCCATCACAAGGCAGTGAAAAGGGAAAGAGCAGCACTTAGGGGTGACCCAGTGACCCTGCCCTGATAAGAAACAGGGAGAGGGCAGGGGAAAAATGAAAGAAGAAATCACTTTTCAATCTGTGAATAGGAGAAAAATATGACCAAAATAAGTGATAAAAAAGGATCACAGAAGACAAAAGGAAAAATTTTGACTAGACAAAATTGAAAAGATTTGCATAAACAAAATCAACAAAACTAAAATTAGAAGAGAAGCAAGTAACTCAAAAAGAAAGCCTTTGCAACAAGTTTCTCTGATAAAGATTTAATATCCAAGATATATAAGGAACTGATTCAAATTTATAATGATAACTATTCTCTAATAGATAAGTAGTCAAAAGATAAATAAGCTGTTTTCTAAGAAAGAATTTCAAGCTATCAACAAGCATAATGCTCCAAATGAGCTCCAAATTATTAAACTCAAATTAAAGTAACTCTGAGGTTCTACCTCAAACCTGTCAGAGCAGCAAAAATGGCAAAAAAAAAAAAAAATGGAAAATGACAATTGAAGGAATTACAGAATTATAGATAAATAAGCACATTGATGCATTATTATAGGAGTTATAAATAGATCCAGCCATTTAGGAAAGCAATTTGGAATGATACCCAAAACTATGCATACCCTCGGACCCAGTTACACTATTATTTGTTTTATACCTCCAAAGAGATCAAATAAAGATGAAAAAAGACATATTCACAAAACTATTTATAGTAGCAAAGAAATGAAAACTAGATAGGTTACATATCTTTTGGGGAATGGCTATGCAAATTATGGTATATGAATATAATAGAGTATTACTATGCCATAAGAAATTAAGAAGGAACCAATTTCAGAGCAAAGTGGGAAGACCTGCATAAACTGATGCATAATGAAATGATCAGAATCGGGCAAACAATTTATAAATGACAACATGATTTTTAAAAAATAACTTTGAAAGACTTGAGAACAATGTAAAGACCAACCATGATTACAAAGGACTGATGATAAGGCATAATACCTATCTCCTGACAAAGAGGAGATGGAGTCAAAATACAGCATAAGAGACACATTTTTGGGCACAGTCAATGTCAAAATTTATTCCGTTTGCATGCCAGTATAGGTGTCACAAGAGCATTATTTTTCTTTTTTTTTTTTCCAATGTAGAAGACAGGATGGTAAAGGGGGATAGGGATAAGAAGGAAGGAAGGAAGGAAGGGAGGAAGGAAGGAAGGAAGAAAGGAAGGAAGGAAGGAACAAATGAATGAATGAAAGAAGGAGAGAGGGAGGGAGTAATTGAGGCATCTTATTAAAAATGAAGAGAAAAATAAAACAGAAGAAAGGTCAAAAAGAAGTACGAACAGGTTAGTTTTGAAAGCTATATCATGAATTTATTATGTTTTAAAAGAAAAGCAAATTGAGTATATCAGAGCTCTGCAGTTTTGTTTATAATCCTTCAGTTCTACAGTATACACAAAAATGTCCATTTTATTTGGAGCTTAAGTTCAGAATTTTAAAAAAATAATTAAGAGAAAATGAGAGCATCCTTCTGAACTCTTCAAAGACTAATAATGATAGAATGGGAGGCATGAAGCACAGGCACCAGCAAGTGAAGGAAGTAGTGGGACAGTCTAATCTAGAGCAAACTGGGAATGGAAAACAGAAATTCACTGGAATAACTCAGAAAGAAGCATTTCCTAAGCCACCAGAGGAGACCTTTTGTATAAAGGGTCTTGCTGTGGGATCCAGATGTTCAGAAACCAGAAAGTGTAAATAGCCTATTGCCATTCCGGCCCCAGAGGCATGAAAGAGTTGTAAAACTGGCAACTAAGGCTCTAGTGTAATCTCTCCATGGGCCCCTGCTCAAAAGTTAGCCCCCAGAGTTAATAAGTGCTCTTTAGAGTGGATTGAATTGGTGCTAACTAGCACCAACTGCAGGGGTGCAGTGAGCAGGGTAGAAGTTGGGGTGAGGGAGTGGGGGAGGGAGGTGAAACAGTTTTTCAGGGATCTAGAAAAGAAAAGAAGTTATCAGGGAAGCAACCCTATAGCGAGCTAAGGCAAAGGAGAGATGTCAGCTAAAGAGCCATATGACGAGATGAGCCCCAAGCCCTTCTGCCTCACTGAGGCCTCACCCCAAATAGAAGTATGAGTCATAATAACTCCATAGGTCGCTTAGAGGGAAATAGTAGTTGATTTGAGGGGTCTCTGGACTGTCTTAGGCTTCACTATGCCCTTTACTGAGTAAACAAAAAATGTTCTGTTTTGAAATCTTGTAAGCCTGAGTGACTATAAGGAGAGCTAATGGTTACTCTTAGAGTACTGCCAGATGTTGACATTTCTGGGTGCTATCTACAAAGGAAAAACAAGGTCCCCCAAATGTAGACTGACCCTCTCTGCAACCAGAAGAAATCTCTGGCATAGGGGTTACAGTGAAAGGCTCCCATATAACCACATTCCCCAGAGGCACAATGCTTTTTTGTAAATAGGTCTCACCTGGCTCTTCTGCTGACTGCTGCCATATGAAACATACAGTTCTACTACTACGGTATATGGGCCAAACTAAATAGAAACCCTGAAGCCTGGCCTCTAGATACTTTTTCCCTTGGAGGAATCAGAAAAACCCTCATGTAGGAGGTGGCATTTGAGCTGAACTTTAAAAGAAACTAGGGATTCTAAGAGACAAGGGTAAGAAGAGAATGTATTCAGGACACAGGCGGACAAGAGACTGGGGACAGAATGTAGCATATAGGGAAGACCAGGGAGGTCAATTTTGCTGGAATGTAGAATGTGTGAAGGAGAATACTATTCAAAAGCCTAGAAGTTAGTCTGGAGTCAGAGTGATGGGGTCTAAATGCCACATAGGAGAGATGTAATATCTGCTCTCAAGGAGCTCATGATCTAATGCGTGAGTCAACAGGCAAAAAAATATGTACAAACAGGATACAGATAGTATAAACTGGTAATAATGTCAGACAGAAGGCACCAAGATTAAGAACTGTGAAAGACATTTAGCAAAAGGTGGGACTTTAGCTGAGGCTTAAAGGAAACCAGAAAAGCAGGAGGTGGAGACGAGGAAGGAGAGCATTCCAGGCATGGAGAACAACCAGGTGAAATGATAAGGGTCAGGAGATGGAGTGTTACGTACAAGAAACAGCAAAGAGATCAGTGTCACTGGATCTCAGTACGTGGAAGGGAGGAAGGTAGAAGAAGCCTAGAAAGGTAGAAAGAGGCCAGGTTATTAAGACTTTGAAAGTCAAATAGCATTTTATATTTGAGCCTGGAGATAATGGGGATTCACTGGAGTTTATTGAATGGACGAGGCACGAGGTGATATGGTTAGTTGAAGTGAAAAAAAAAAAAAGAGGAAGGGAGTGGTGATACCAAGGATTTTTGAGATATGGATTAGGAGAGAAGAGAAAGCTCATGTTGAGTGATCTATATTTTTTTTTAGTAACCTAGGAGGTGAGATCTGCTAAGGAAAGGGGAATGGGGACTAGGAGAGGCAATGGGGAATAACACAGAGAATCAATTGAGGAAAGGAAAGATTGCCTTGTGACAGGGAAGGCCCAGGTGAGATCAGATGAAATGTTTGGAAATCGGCCCAGTTCACATGATTGTGTGACTTCTTTTGTACAACAGCATGTAAGCAGAAGCCTCAGCAAACAAATATGCAATCTCCTTGCCAAAGAGAGAGACAAAGCAATCAAGAGCAATACCAGTTTAGGATATCAGTTTCTTTGAAAAATCTTACAGGGCCCCAAAAAAGTCAAAGATGGAAGCCTAGATCTAATAGTTATCAGAATATTCAGTACAGGACTTTTTGTGGCAACAAAGGCTTTGAGGCAAAGTAGGTAACCAATGACTGGGGAACAGTTAAAAAAGTACAGTATACAACAAATATAAATGTAATGGGGTATTATTATGTAGCACAAAATGACGAATACCAGGAATTCAGAGAAATATGGGGGGGAAAACTGCACGTACCAATACTGAAAGAAATAAGGAGAAGTTTTGTGTATAGTGTTCTTTTTCCAATCTACTATGTGTATGGTGGGCAGTTCGGTAGTATAGGTGGATAGAGCACCAAGCCTGGAATCAGGTAGAACTGAGGTCAAACCCAGCTTCAGACATTTATTAGCTGTGTCACCCTGGGCAAGTCACTTAACCCTGTTTGCCTTACTTTCTTCATCTATAAAATGAACTGGAGAAGAAAATGGCAAACCAATCTAGTATCTTTGCCAAGAAAACCCCAAATGGCATCACGAGGAGTTGGACACAACTGAAAACAATTGAACAAATAATAATAATAATAATATGCTCATTTTATTTGGTGTTTGTTGAGTTCATAACAAAAATATAAATTTTTAAAAACACAATAAACACATAACAACAAAGGCATTGTGCTAGTTGCTGAAGATCCAAAGATAAAATCAAACAGTTCCTGACCTTAAGGAACGTATATTCTACTTTGGAAAATATATCAAACAGTGTATATAAATAAATAAAGGTAAATTAAGGCAAGAGAAAACACTAACAAATGAGGGGATGAGCAAGAGCTTTGCACGGGAGGTGGTACCTGAATTTATCCATGAAAGAATTTAAGGATTCCAAGAGGCAGAGTTAAGGAGGGAGCACACCCCAAGTTGGTTCGTCAATAAACATTAATTAAGCGCCTACTATGTGCCAAACACCGTGCTAAGAGCATTCTATTCATGGAGAAGAGTTTTGGGAAGGCATAGAGATGGCAGACAATAAATAAAAGTTAAGAAAATAGCTAGCACTCCAGTGTGTTAAAGGGAATGATAGGAAATTACTCTGAAAGGGTCAGATTATGATAAACTTTTTATATCAGGCTAAAGCACGAGTATTTTATACTAGAGTCAACAGGAAAGCTGCCTTTAAATTTTTTGAGCAGGAGATGGATGAGGTCATCCAAGAATAATGGATTTAAAATCAGAAGACTTGGTTAAATTCCCAACTCAGCAATTTACAACTTACACATTTGCTTTGAGGAAAAGCTCAGGGAAACACTAAGTCACTATATTATGAGGAGTAGCCCATCAAAGTGATATTACCTAATGTTGTTAATGACAATAATACTGAAACTGGGTCTAGTATCCACAGAAAGAGTTATGAAAAGAACTTGGAGTGATGGCTGAGCACTAACAGGCAATTTATGAATCAGTCTCCTTCTCTATGACATCGACTGCTACAGACAAAGTCGACCTGGCTTTGAAAAATTCTCTCAAGCTATTCTTGTAGAAAAGGTGAAGAAACCGTAGCAAAATAAAGGAGATTCAGAAGTGGTTGAAGTGTTGGAATGAAAAAATTGTGACTTAATGGCTTCATGTCAATATACAAGCAGGTCACTAGTGCAGTACTTCAAGAATATGGGTTAAGTCTGGATTTTAAAAACACCTGCACGTGCGTGCACACACGCACGCGCACACACACACACACACACACACACACACTTTTATCAAATTTACAGATAATACAAAGCTGGAAGGACACTAGATGAATCAAGATTCAAAAAAGATTTGGTTTAGAACAGTGGTGCCAAATTTGAAAAGAAATGCGGGCCACTTAATCCATACATAAGGATGGATCCCTGCAGGGAATATACTGACTTAGTTTTAAAATGTGATATTATCTATGTTTTATTGCATTTTTACTTATTTTGTTAAATATTTTAGAATTACATTTTTAATCTGGTTTGGGCCCCAATTGGGAGTGTTTTGTGGACTGCTCCAGGCCCACATGTCATGTGTTTGACACCTCTGGTTTAGAACACTTGGTCAAATCTACTCTAAGTTACTCAAATGGATATACAATCTCATCTATTTGGAAATCCCTCCAACAACTCAGATCCAGATCACAATGCATACACACCTGCCCATCCCCTAGGTGACTTTTTTCTATGGACTCCCAAAAATTTGCCACAGGAGATTCCACCCAAAGGTACAAAAGGCTTCTTCATTTTCTCTTTACATTAGGAGGGCTGTGAAATATTCTGGCTGTCAATTTGTTGTCATGACAAGTCCATCTTTTCTTCCTAACATACAATTTCTTGATGGCTTCTTCTTTGCCACTTTTCAAGGCTCCTCAACAGTTACATACTATAGTTTGCTTGCATATACAACTCACCTTTCCATTATTGTCCTATAAGTGATGTTCATTTTCAATTCTTTGGTGAATGAAGTAGTTCATGTCTTGAAATGCTGCTGCCACATGACAACAACAGTAGAAGAGTAGTATTAAAAAAATATTGGCCATAGCATTGAGGACGTTGAAGGACAGAATAGTGGCACAGTGAATAGATCACTGGGCCTGGAGTTAGGAAAACATGAGTTCAAATCCAGCCTCAGCCACTAGTTGGATGACCATGGGCAATTTACTTTTCTGTCTGCCTGAGTTTCCTCAACTGTAAAATGTGGATAATAACAGTAGCTACCTCAAAGGGCTGTTGTGAGGATCAAATGAGATAATGTTTGTAAAACACTCAAAACAGTGACTGGCATGTAGTATGTGCCTAATAAATACCTGTTTCCTTTCATGGGAAACTTGAGGCCAGTAAATAAGTTTTTAAATTTGCCAAGGATTGCCACTCTCTTCTGCAGTTTCAATTCTGCATCCAACTCATTGACCATCTATAGAGTTTCTGTCCCAGATAGACATACTGATAGATAAGTACTACGGGTTATTTAATTAAATAGACATCTGGGCATTAGTTATTGTTCATCCATTTGGTCTGTCTGAGTGGATGGTCAGACCAAATTCCTTTGAGTGATTCCAGATCTAGTCAAAAAGACTCTGTGGTGTTCTTGGGCTTGATGCCATCAGCATAATGTTATCTGTAAATAGAAGCATCTGGAATATCTCAGCAAACGCAGGGAACCCAACATAGACCTGAATTCTATCCTGGATCTCCTCCATTCTAGTGTCAATTGTCTGGTAAGCATACATCTGTTTTATGCCTCACCTGATGTTTATGATTAGAGAGTTATTAACCAGGGATATTTCTGTTGTTATAATTTGCCAAAGGATTTTTAATATTTTTGTTGTATAAAGGGAGAGATCTTTTAGCCACTGAATCTTTAAAGGTAGTGTTTTGTTCTAATAAATCAAAAGAACAAAGCATAGTGAGTTATAGTCTCTATATCTTTCAGGCAATTATGAAATGGTAAAGATGTGATCCATTGCTGAATGTCACTTACAAAAAGTTCCACCTTAATTTGTCTATAAATGACTCTCAAAAATTTTGTAGAGATGGAAGAATAGGGATATAGTGTGATAGATGCATTTTCAATATTAATTTTTTAGTCCAAGACTTTTTTCATGTCTGTAATAGTTTCTACTTCTTCAGATACTATGTATATCTGTTCCTCAGTGCTCTCACAGCTGAGTTGCTGTGAGCATGGATCTCCACTATATATACTTGGTCCAATCTAGCTGGTTCCCCACCAACCCCAGTCTTTGTTTTCTTTACTCATTTCTATTTCCTTATAGGCATGTATAGGTCCTTTTCTTTTTTGTTTGTTATCTTTGAGATAGAGATCTAGTAGTGGTATTTCTGAGTCAGAGTATGCATGCCCTTTGCCTAGTTCCAAATTGCTCTCCAGAATGGTTGAATCAGTATACAACTTCACCAACAATGCATTAGTGTTTTAATTTTGACACATCTCCAATATTTGTCACTTTCCTTTTGTATCATATTAGACAATGTGATAGGTGTGGTAGTAACTCAGTTGTTTTAATATGAATTCTCTAATCAATAGTTATTTAGAGAATTTTTTCATATAACTATAGAAAGCTTTGATTACTTTATTTGAAAACTGCCTGTTCATATCAATTGACCATTTATCAATTGAGAAAGGGCTTATTTTCTTTTTTTTTCTTTTTCTTCAGTGAGATTTATACCTTTTTTCCATTTGGCCAATTGTACTTTATAAGAAGTTCTCTACTTTTTCCATTTGGAAAAGTCATTCTTTTTCAAGTCATTCTTCTCCTCATTGGATTTTTGTACCTCTTTTACCATGTGACCTATTCTATTTTTTAAGGTTTTGGTTTCTTCAGTATTTTCTTGTGTCTCCTTTACGAAGTCTTTGACTCTTTTTTCCATGATTGTCTTGCATCATTCTCATTTCTCTTCCCAATTTTTTCTCTCCCTCCCTTATTTTATTTTTAAAATCCTTTTTGAATGGGAGATGTCTACATTCAGAGAAAGATCTAGAAAGAACAGAGTTTAAATGGAGACTGAAGCAAACTACACATTCTCGTTCTTTTCCATATCTGGTTTAGTTTCTTCTTTCCCACTGTTCACTCCAGTGGTTACAACCCTTCTTTACAACCAGACTAACAGACAATGTGAAAGTATTTGCAGATCCTATTGCTTGATTTCAAACCACCACGGGGGGAGGAGGGGAAGGGAGGGGAGAAAATTTGAAACTCAAGGGATTGTGGAACTGAATCTTGTAAACTAAAAGTAAATAAACAAATCAATTTTAAAAAATAAAATAAAATAAAATCCTTTTTGAGCTCTTCCATGGCTTGGGGTCAATTCATATTTTGCTTTGAGACTTTGGATGTAGGAGTTTTGACTTTATTGTCTTATGAGTTTGTGTTTTAATGTTCACTCTCTTTCTATAGTCAGAATAGTAACTTTCTATAGTCAGAATCTTTTTCTGCTTATTTGCTCATTTTCCAGTCTATTTCTTGACTTTCAACTCTATGCTAAAGTAGAGCTCTGCTTCTGGAGTAGAGGGGGCACCATCCTAAGCTTCAGATTTTTTGTACATCTGATTTCAGAGGTAACTATTGATTAGAGAATTCAAATTAAAACAACTCTGAGTTACCACCAACACCTATCAGATTGACTAATATGATAGAAATGGAAAGTGACAAATACTGGAGATGTGGGAAAATTAAAACACTAAGTTTGCAGTTCTTCCCAGGTGGTATGATCTAGTGAAAGGCATATTTACTACTCTCCTGACCTGTGCTCTGGTCTGTAAGCAACCACAAGCACTGTTTTCCATCCTGGAATTGTGATGAGGGTTTTTGCTCCCCTGTAGCCCACAAACTTTGGTGTGCTAGTGTTCCTCCTTGCCCTGGGATGGAGACCCAGGACTGCAACACAGATCCAAGTATGGGCAATGCAAGAGCCTGCCCCAGTGCCAGCAAAGGAACCCCTGTAATCTCCTTCTGACAAGCTGCTGGATCTGATTACCATCTGGAGGATGAGAGGTCTGGAGAAACTACCACTACTGCCATGCCACTGATTCAGTTGTCCCCAAAGCTTGCTCCTGTTTTGAAGGCTAGTCTATACTGGTGTGCCTGCACTGGACTGCACTCCACTCTCACTCTGGTGCAAAAGACCTTTCTTGTTGACCTTTTGTGGGGCCTGCCACTCCAGAATTTGTTTTGAGGCATTACTTAAAGGCATTACTTAAAGGTTTAGGGAAGAGCTAGATGAATCCCTGCCTTTTCCCCACCATCTTGGCTCTACTTCTTTGCTGTTGTTTTTACACTGGGGATAAACCTGTGTTCTCAAAGGCTATGTCAACAGAATGCAAACTGACAATTTCTATCAGGATGGACAGGCTTTGAATATTGTATTGTGTACAGACTGTTTCTACTGGTTCAGGACAGGTTTAGCTAATCACAGAGAGGCTTACCATCAGTAAGCTGACCACTACATTGTGAACTATTTCTTGATGACAACCAATGTAAAAACAAAAATACAAAAAAATCCTCAATTCTATAAGTTCCCTACAACTTCTGTAGTCGTGGTGGCAGTATAATTAAAGAGGGGCCAGAGAGTGTTAAAACAGTTTTTTTATGTCTATAGATATTTATTTAACTGTCCATACTCAAAATGTATAGTCCTTGTCCAATGACTAATGTGTTGCTAGATTATTAAGGAACCGAACCATCTCTACATAGACATTCTCAATATAAATGAAAACAGATGGTATAAGAAAGTTACTACCAAATGCCTCACGGGTTCTCCTTGGAAAGGCAAATAAAGGAATTAGTGTAGTTAGTTTCATTCATCATCCAGGGGCAATAAGAAACATCACTTTGCAGCACATTGCTCTTCATGCAGTATGCCTGTACTCATTTTGAACCTTGCTCCATTCCTGACACTCCAAATGTTTCTATCTCAGCCCTTGTGGGCCCCTCCTCTGATTGGCAAGTTCCTACCTGAAACTTCCACTTGAGGACATGTCCCAGTCATGCTCCCCTCAAATCCAGTCCAGTTCCTGACTCTCTGGACTTTTCCACCCTGTCCCCACCTGGGAACCTCTCCTAGACCCAAACATTTTTAATCTCCTTTATGTGTCATCTTCCCCTATTAGAATCTAAGCTCTAGAAGTTAAGTGTAAGAACTTTCTTCTTTTTCTGCTTCTATTTATGTTCCTGGTGCTTAGGAATCAGACTGTAATGAGCTTTAAAAAGAGAATGACTCTCCTCTCACGGAGCTTATAGTCTGATGGGAAGACAACATGCAAACAATTATGTACAAATAAGATAAACTGGGGAGAGTCTCTGAGGGAAGGGCCTAAGATTACAAAGGGCTGAGAAAGGCTTTTAGCAGAAGGTGGGACTTGAGCTGAGTTCAGTTGCTGCAAGTTCAGTGATATGGCAGCTGAAAACCTAATGAAATCCTGGGCTCCCTTAAGAAAAGCAAAGTTTTCAGGGACAAAAGAAAGTCCCTTTTCTGCCATAATTATACTCATTATGTGACAGGTAATTTTTTTCTCTCAGGCTTTCAGTTTTCCCATCCATAAAGGAAGGCATTGGATTAGATGTTCTCTAAAGTTCCTTCCAATTTAATTTTCATTTCGTTATTATAGTGCCCTGTGCAGAGTATGAATTTAATAAATGCTAACTGAATTGAACTCAACTGCCTACTAAGTGCCAGGATCTATGCTAGACAAAAAGAATTCAAAAATAGGTAGTTTTACAAACCTTGCTCTCAATCTAAATGAGGGTAACATGCGCACGAATAACTATGAGAAAGGAAATACTAGCAGAGATCTAGACTCACAATATGAGAAATCTGAGGTGCTGAAGAACTGTCACACAGAAATGGGGGAGGGGAGACAAGCATTTGATAAGCCCCTACTATGTGTCAGGCACTGTGTTAAGTGCTCTACAGACCTTATCATTTGAAGAAAAGAGACTAATTTTTTTTTCTGATTAGCCCCAGAAGGCAAAATTAGGAGTAATGGGCAAAAGTTACAGAGGCAAATTTATGCTTAATCTAAGAAAAAATTTTTCTAATAATTAGACATATCCAAAAGGGAAAAGGGATGACAAGGTTTCTCTTCTAATGAGACTCTGAGCAAAGGCTGGACGGCCACTTCTCAGGTATGTTCAAGTGTGGGCGGGACCAGACACCTCCAAGGCCCCTCCAACTCTGAAACTCAATAATTTTCACCTGTGAGAAAGGGATAAAAGCTCAGGGAAATGTTCATATTGGAGGTAACAACTGAGTTGGACTCTGAAGGAATATTATGGCTTTTGGATGGCAGCAAGATTCATCCCCTCTCTGTAGGGAGAAAGAGTATGAAAAGAATAACAGTGAGAGAGAAGACTGCTCTAATAAGGAACTGGGCCAGAGAAGGGGGATACAGTCCAAGGTGAGATCTTTAGTTGGAGTTTGTAGGAACTGAGGGACTTCAACAGAAAAGGGTAGGAGGGGGCTCAGTGAGTATAGAATGTTCTTTCTAGAAACCTGAAGGTAAAAGGGGGGGAAAAGAGTGGATAATAGCTTGAAGTGTTGCCAATGTCAAGAAAAGGGATTTGTTTGTTTAAGGATATAGTGGATATTGGAGTATATTTGTAGCATTCTCCAGTTCTAACAGTGGAATGTTATGTTTATGGACATTAATCACCAAGTTAAGCATTTAGTTTAATCTAATGCTGGTACCTAAACACACCTCCTTTCACAAATTACTCTTCATCAAAGATGAAGATGGGAGAGATGAAAGGTAAAAAAATTTAATTACCCCACAAACATAGTCTTCTAGACATAAAGCATTCAATGTGTTATGTGGGCCATGGATCATGACTACAAACTGAAAGCAGATGACCTGTTCAAACAGGGATAGGTAACATATTTAAGTCTACAGACTTAGAATATTGTTGTTCTAAAATAAAATAATGAACATTATTGTGAACTAGCAACAATTTTTGTTTAACTCATCACGCATAAAAGGACATTAATATTATTGGAATAAAGTTGCTTTTAGGAGATAATGTCAAAAAATATGAATGGAAAAGACCAACAAACATGAAAATCTTACTAATAACATAGTTAAAGTTTACAATTATTTGCATATAAATTATTCTCACTTTATGAGATGGCCTGGTTCCAAACAAAATGAAAAGTTGCCATAAATAATTTCAGTTCCTCAAATGATAGATAAATTTCATTTTAACTACTGTATTATCATTGTTCTGAATAGAGTTAAAGATATCTTTGGTATTTTAAATAATGTGAAATAAGCTTATAGATTGCTTATAATGTGAAATACCAAAGAACTAATTTTGCATTGATTTTATTTCCTAGAGTAGTGGCCACCTGCTTAATATATCTATAGGTAATGTTAATTCACATAATAACTTGTTAAAGCGGCCCAACAGTTCAAAATGAATTGCAGTACTTTCATAAGACATAAAATCTTTAAAAATAAATTTGGCTCCTGGGACTTTCAGGATATGAGGTAATCACTAAAATATGACCCCAGGAGTAGTGGGACACTTTTTAGATGACATTAAGAGTCAAACCTAGGAAACATTTTAAATCGGCAAAATCTGTCTTCAGAATTCTTTACCTCCATTCAAGTACCCCTCTTTCTCTTCTCATTAGCACCCTTAATTAATGCCCTCCTCTCTAACTTCTTAGAGCCTCTTCTTCTCCTCATGGGGTAACACTGATGCCTGTCTTCCCCAGAAGAAACGTTTCCCTGAAACTACCCCTACCTTTTCCAATATACAAAATAAATATACTTATTCATGGTCCCATTCTTAAAGGAATCTGCTTTAACAAAGCTATGAGGTTTGAAATCAAGTTGAGAAACCAGTTCCCACTAAGTTTAATGTATTACCTCAGTGCTCCTCTTTCCCTACCTCCTTTCTCACTCCACCAGAAATATTTGCATTTTAACAAAAAACACAATGCCTAAAAAAAGGAACAAATTTTCCTGGAAAGGTATAACTTTTAGGGCCATGTAAGTAGCCTATCTCTCAAAAAATACTAGAAAGCAGACAAGAATTAATGGAAGCCATAATTAAAGGGAAATTCCTAAAATACTCTATGAAATCTCCTCAATAAATTCATTTCTGGAGTGATTTGTATACCTCATGGGAACTTAATGATTATGTAGATACAATGAAGCTACCCAAACATTCAATTGCGATGACTGTACAGAATGTAAAAATCACAATTAAAAGATGACATTAATATTGTATTGTAATATATTATTACTTCAAAAATAATTTGACTTTTAACATATTTGACTATAGAATATTAACTGTAATAGAACTTTATTTAAAACCATCTTTTGGAAATGCTTTTCTATAAATTAGCTACTATAACAATAATAATAATAACTGACGATGCCACAGGCATCTTAAGTTAAAAATGTCCAAAACTGAACTCATTCTCTTTTTACCACAAAATTGGGGGTGGGGATGCTAGAGATACCAGCTCATGCCAGCTCACAAGAGTTGATTGTTAAATTTTCAGTGTGAACAATTAAACTACCTACACTATAGACTTGAGAGGACCACATGAGATAATATACATAAAGTGCTTTACAAATCTTAAAGTGCTATGTAATTGGTAGCAATGGTATCAGTGATTATGATAGTGGTGGTGATGTTCCCCCTAATTTTCTTTTCTCCACATAGAAAAATTAAAACGAGCTCTTTAACTAATCCTTATGTGGTATAGTCTACAGTTCTCTCATCATATGGGATTCCCTCCACTGCACAGGCTCCAATCTGTCAATATTCTGGTCAAAATATGGTAACCTAGAATTGTGTAAAGTTCTCTAGATCTGGGCTGACCTCCTTAGCTCCTATTCCCATCACTGCCTAACTAGATCACTGCAGTGATTAGCTAGGTGACCCTGTGGATGGAGCACTGGATTTAGAGTTAGGAAGACCTGAGTCCAAATCCAGCCTTAGATACTTACTAGCTTTGTGACCCTGGGCAAGTGACTTAACCCCTTTGCCTCAGTTTCCTCATCTATCAAATGAGGATAATAATAACACCTCCTTCCCAGGGTTGTTGTGAGGATCAAATGAGATAATAATTAAAAAGCACTTTAGCAGTAGAAAAGGAGTAAAGCTTCTGGTACCTTGGATATACCCCCTGTGGTTAACTTATGAGAGGATATAGCCAAGTGGTGCATGAGATGGGCAGGCAAGGGTGGGTTATGGGCATCTCACAGAGGGACTTTCCAAGTCAATGAAATCACAAATCCATTTGAAAATTTGAGTACTGTTAATTATTCCCAAATTCTGCTCTGAGTATCCTGGAATATGTGAGCAAATCTATGGAAAACAAAAAGATTTAAGAGAGTAGAAAATTATCTTTAAGGAATGAGGTTGGTCACAAAATTTTCTATTCTGAGATCAATTCCTAAATTAAGAAAAGACTAATACACATTTAAAAAAAAAAAGAATTTACTGAGCAAAGACAGAAGAACTTCTAGCCAGATATTCCACAAGGTAGTCTTGAAAAAAAGAGCCCTCTGATCATCTTAAAAAAGAAAACTTTCCACCTTCTTTTTTGTAGGTTATGAAATATCATAAGAGGTGGCGATAAGAGAGATAGGGTGAGAAAGTGTGTCATTAAACTTAAAGCAGGGGGAAATGTCAGATAATAATATAGTGTGTTATGGAGTCATATTAACAGGCTTCATGGACTAAATATAATGATTTTCTTGCTGCTCACTTTTCTTAGTCTGAAACTTAATTGTTTTTACATTTTTTTAGTTGTTTCTTCAGGAAGAGATTTCCTATGGTAGGAAACTCCTTTGTAGGTACCAATTATGGATAAATTCTCAGATGATTTAATTTCTCATTTTTCAATCAGATGTTTTAGCAAAGAAGAGACAACACCATATTTTGTAGACCTGGGTTATCTAGTTGACTTTTACCATGTTCTGTTGCTTCTAACTTTGAAATATTTCTCATATATCACCTGTCCCAAACTTCCCACCAGTACCATAGCATAGGCTATCATTGCTGCACACAAGGACTATATTACCACAAGCTCCTAATAAAATCTTCCTGCCTCTACCCTTTTCTGCCCTCATATTGCTGCCAGACTAATCTTTCTTATGACTAGATCTGGTCATATTTAAAAATCTGCAAGTAACTGGAAATCAGGAACTGACTTTCAATTACCTATAGATATAGATGGACTTTTCTAATTGGATATCACTTAGTATTGTGAATTTTACCACAAAACCTTTATGATAATCAACAAATCAAGTCAACAAACATACTGATTTGTCATGACCATTGGCCTTCTGTTCTCCTGATCGGATCACCTGGTATTTACCCAGCTCCATGGCTAATAAACTCCTACTTCCTGCTCCTCTAATCCCTATAATTCAGAACTGACATCTTCTAAGGCAAAAACTCTCCTTCCCCACCCCCAACTCTCTCTGCACATTTCTAACTCTACACAGCTTAATCCTACATCTGTTTTTTTTTCCAGTCACTATTTTCCTACAACCTTTACTACATCACTTCAAAACAAAACAAAATAAAAATTCCCTGCATCTAGTTCTCCTCCTTTCATACTATCTCCCTCTTCTTACTGTCAAAGAAATTTAGTTCCCTCTATAAGACACCTCAGTCCTGGATTCTCTCCCCAGTATTGGATCCTTTTTCTCTCATGCCCAACAATTTACTAGACTAGGAGCTTAAACAGGGCCATACTCCTTAATACCCTATGTCACACCCAGACTTTCCCCTTTGCCGCCATCACTCAGAAACCTTTCCACCTTTCACTCTATCCAACTACATCACTCTGTCCAAATCATTTTTTATTTGTCAACCACAGACCTCTAGGTCACCTATGCTCTTTCTCAGGGAATTCAGTACTTGATTCACACTTTTATCTCCACCCTAATCCTTCCCATCCCAATTATCTACTTCAATATTCACAATGATGTGCCATTAAATACCTTGGGCTCCCAGTTTATCATGTTCTCAGTTTCCACGACCTATATCTCCACTCTACATTAGCTACTCACAATGACAATCATGCTTTATCATCACCCAAAGCTGTCCTACCTCCATGATATCCAGTATTTTGATATCTTCTCTTTCAAAAGTTACAAATGGTTTGAGACAAAATCAGATAACCATGTTTTAGTCTCTGTCTTCCTTGATCTCTCTGCAGCTTTTTACACTTTTGATCAATCCTTCCTTACGGACATTCTCTTCTCTCTTGAATCCCATAACACCATTCTATCCTAGTTCTCCTATCAGAAGTCTATTTATTTATTTACTCTTCAGTCTCCTTTACTTGTCTTCCCAAGGCTCTTCTCTGTTCTATCCACACTCTCTCCAAAATGATCTTCTCTGCTTCTATAGGTTTAACTATGATCTTTACACAGATGATTCCCAAATTTTATATATATTTACATATATATATGCACATATATATATATATACATATATATATATACACACACACACCCTAATCTTTCTCTTGAATTTCAGTTCTATATCACTGACTGCTAGACACCTCCACTTGGATATCCTGTCAATATCTCAAACTCAACAAGTTTACAATGGAACTTATTATCTTCACCAAAAAAAATCCGCCCCCTGGGGTGGCTAGGTGGTGCAGTGAATAGAGCATGGGCCCTGGAGTCCAGGAGGACCTGAGTTCAAATCCAGCCTCAGACACTTAACACTTACTAGCCATGTGACCTTGGGCAAGTCACTTAACTCCAATTGCCCTGCCCTCTCCCCTACAAATAGCAAAAAATTTTTTAAAAAAGAAACCTCTCAATTTTGGGGTGGCTAGGTGGCACAGTGAATAGAGCACCAGCCCTGGAGTCAAGAGGACCTGAGTTCAAATCTAGCCTCAGATACTGAAAACTAGCTGCGTGACCTTGGGCAAGTCACTTAACCCCAACACCCAGCATTATAACCTGAAAGCCATCTTTTATAGATTAAAAAAAATAAGAATAATAAATAAAAGATAATGGGATAGGCAAGCATAGAGGTTGTGAAGATTAGGAAATGCTTCATGCAGCGATAGACCTGCGGTTTGAAGCAAACTTGGGAAGTTTAACAAGGACTGATAAAAGATTATAACCCATAAATGGAACACAGCCTTTGCAAAGACACAAAGGTAAGAACTGGGATGCTATATGTAAGCAACTACAAGAAGGTAAGTGTGGCTAAATGGAAGAATTCATGAAAGGGAATAATGTATGATAAGATGGGAAATACAATTTGAAACACAGTTATCAAGAGTCTTAAATAACAAACGGGCAGGTCTGTATTATATCCTAGAAAAAAACAGAGATCTACTGTGGTTAACTAAGCATGGGAAGGGACTAGGTTAACCCTGGGCTTTAGGAATATCACTCTGGTAGCTATGTGGAGAAAAGGATTTTTGAAGGATGGAGACCAATTAGGGTACTGGTATAATAGTCAAGGCAAGAGATGAGAAGAGTCTAAATTAGGGTACTGGCTCTCTAAGTAGAGAGAAGAGATGGATGTGATATAGGCCATGGAAATAAAATTAATAAGACTTGGCAACCAATTGGATATGATAAGTGAAGGAGGGTGAGGAGTTGAAGATGATTCCAAGGTTTCAAGTCTGAATTCCAAAAGGGATGGTGGAACCATTAACAGAAACAAGGAAGCTCTCAGAAGAACAATGGATTTCTGAGAAAGGATAATGAGTTCTGTTTTGGACACATAGAACTGTCCAAAAAGCATTTTGTTATGCAGGACTGAAGCTCAGGAGAGAGACTAGCACTGCATATATAGATCTGGTATACATTTGAGTAGAGATAACCAAGCTCATGAGAACTGATGAAGAAATTTATGAAGAAAGAATATAAAGAGAGAAGAAAAGAGGGCTCAAGACAGAGTCCTGAGGTACCTACAGTTAGAGACCAAGAAATAGATGGAGATTCAGCCATCGAGACTGAGAAGGAAGAAAGCACTGCCAAGAAAACCCAGAGAAGACAGTATATCCATCCAGGAAGAGAGGGTAGTCAACATATATACATATACACATACACATACACATGCATGCACATACACATATACATACACATACATATATACATATGTACATATATAATATACATGTACACATACACACGTACACTATATATATAGTACACATGTGGTCTCTCTCTTGGCAAAGTAAACTCCTTAAGAGCAAGGGCTATTCCTTATATAGGCAGGAGGGGAATAAGAAACTATAACACCACAATTTAAAGAGATTGGGGGGAGGGGGAATGGAGACTAAAGAAGAGGGAATCTTCCAAAGAATGTAGGAGGGAATAGGAACAAAGGTGTGAGTATTTCTCTTGGCCTTGGCAAGGAGAAGGGTCAGCTTTTCATCAGAGACTGGAAATGGGAGGAGAAAACAGGAGTTTTCAGACATAGAGTAGAGAAGAAAAAGAAGCTTATTGCAAATGGCCTCTATTTTTTCAGTAAATTATAAGTTAAGGTCTTCTACTAAGAGGAAGAGGAAGGAGTAGTGTGGGAGAAATTTGGAATAGCTGTTGTGGAGACTGTGATGTAAAACCATCAGGAAAGGTACAGACAAGATTGTAGAGAAACAGAAAGTAACACAATGAGCTACCCCCCCCCCACACACACACATACACCCCAACTCCTCCATACAGATTTAGAACATGCATCAGACCAAATCTTGATGGGAAATCAGAGAAAAAGTTACAGTGAGTCATTTTTCCAGTCCATGTTGTCATGGGGAGACAGTCAGGGGTCTGTGGACATTGGGGTTAGAGTCTGACCAGGAGTGGCCATGCCCAGGGTAAAGCTGTTCATCAGGGCAAGGGGATGTCCCATACCCTCAATGAGTACAATGACCTTGCATAGGGAATGTGAACAGGAGACAGCTGGCATCCACGTCACTCCTTACCAAGTTCTATGTCTCAAATCCAGGGTAGAATGAGGAGGGAACATGCAAGAGTATTGGAACATGCATTCCAGAGTAAGGAGGTATTGCAGGTCCAAGGCTATGTAACTAAAGAGGAGCTAGTTCAGAAGCAAGTATCAAGAGTGTGGCTCAGATGTCAAGAGCAGAACTCAATCGGTTCCAGTTTCTAGCCCAGTCTAAAGCCTGTGGAGGAATAGTCAGGGCAAAAATTTCAGATGAAAAGGGAGACTACAGTTCTGTCACTCCAAACCAGCAAAGATTCCCAGCTGGTTGAGAAAAGCTGAGTCCTGCAGCATCTACTGATGCTGAGACCCAAAGCCAGATCAAGAATTTAAAGAGCTCAGACCAGTGCGGCAGTGATCAGACTTGCCCTGGATCAGACCACTCTGGGAGTTCGGAAAGTTTACAGGTCCCCAGCCTGAGCTATCCCTAAGATCCTGGAATAACACAACACTAAAAACCCTAGAAAAACAGCACCAGAGTCAGCTCAGACTTTCTCTCCAGAAGTGCACAGAGCTCAGTCCTAACATCAAGTATTAAGTCAAGAAGTAGGTTAGAAGCCCTAACAAATAAAAAAGAATCCCACCATAAAAGACAATTATAGTGACAGGAACTGTTGAGACACAAACCCAGAAAAGAATAACCCCAAAGCATCTACAAGCAAAGCCCCAAAGAAAAATATAGCTTAAGCTATATTCAATTAAAATGCCTGAAACATATGAAGCAAGAGTTTTTTAAAAAGTTTAAAATGTTTTAATCAATGAAATGAGAGGACTAAAGGAAAAGAAACAAGAGCTATGGAAGAAAGGATTAGAAAGAGTTAGCAACTTGTAACAAGAGGTTCAAAACCTTGCCCAAGCAACAAATTCCCCTGAAAATTAGAATGGAGCAAATAGAAGCCAATGATTAAAATAATAGAAAAAAAACAGAAAATATCTCAGAGCAAAAAAATTGACCTACAAAACATACTAATGAGAAAAAATTTAAGAATTGTTGATTTACCTAAAAGGAACCTACACATCATATTTCAAAAACTTTTTAAAGATAACTGTCCCTATCTCTTAGGAACAGGGGACAAAGTAGAAATAGAATCCACAGGCCACCTCCTTAAAGAAATAGCAAAATGCAAACTCCCAGGGATATTTGGAGCCAAAATCCAAAGTCTGCAGGTAAGAGAAAAATATTGTAAGATGTCAAAAAGAAAGAATTCATGTATAGAGAGGATCACAATCAGGATCACAATGATTTAGCAGTCACCAATATAAAAGAGTAGAGAGTTTGGAATATGCTATTCCAGAAGGCAAAGCATGTTACAGCCAAGAATCACTTACCCAGTAAAATTGAGAATAATTTTTCAGGAGGGGGGTGGAAGGAGAAGAAATCTTTAAAGGAACAGAGGATTTCCAAGAATTTCTGATGAAAAGAAAGAACAGAGCTGAGTAGAAATTATAAAATTCAAACACAGGACTTAAGCGAAACATAAAAGGTAAATATGAGTTAGCAATTCTAAGGAACTAAAAAGATAAACTGCTTAAATTCAAATATTTGGGGTGGGGCGCAAGGCAATTGGGGTTAAGTGACTTGCCCAGCATCACATAGCTAGTAAATGTCAGATGTCTAGAGGCCAGGTTTGAACTCAGGTCCTCTTGAATACAGGGCTGGTGCTCTATCTCTTGCACCACCTAGATGCCCCTTATATGGAATGATGATAACGTGTCCCCTATGAACTCAATTATCATTTGGGCAACAGAAAGAGTCTAATTAGACAAGACCTGAGAGTAGCTCTGTTATGTCTTATTGACCGTAAGAAAAGAATGAAAAGAAAAGAGAAGTGGGATATACTGGGGGGTAGGGGAAGGGAAAGGAAGGTTAGGGGAAATGATCTCACATAATCATGGTGCACAAGTAGATATCTATACAAAGAAGGAGGACAGCTAGCACTTGAACCTCACTCTCATCTGAGTTGGTCAAAGGAAAAAGAATGCACACACATAGAACTGGGGACAGAAATACATTTCCTTCAACAGGGAAATAGGAGAGAAAAGGGGGAAATGAAAAAGGGTGAATGAGAGGGAGGGTAGATTAAGGGAGAAGGCAGTCTTAATATAAACTCTAAGGATGTACAAAAATATCTTTTTTCAATGCAGCAAACAAAATGGGAATCAGAAAGGGTGCCTATGATGTGAGGGATAGCTAAATAAGTGATGGTATATCCATATGATGGAATACTGTAAGAAATGGTGATAGGGATGGATTCTAAGAAACATGGGGAGACTTATATGAACTGATGCAGAGTAAATGAATAGAACCTGGAAAACAATTGACATAATGACAACACAATACAGGCAAACAAATTTGAAAGAATTAGAGACTCTGATCAATGTAATGACCCAACTATGCTTCAAAGAGGGCTAATGATGAAATATACCACTAAGCTACTGACAAAGAGGCAGACTTAAGAGCAAAAAAGTTATTTTTTTTTTCCTCTTCTGGACATGAACGGTGAGGAAATTTGTTTTGCTTGTCTATGTATGTTTTGTAACAGGAGTTTTGTTTTTCTTTTATTATCAAATGGAGGGAGAAGAGTTGGGGTCAGAGGGAGAAAAAGCAGACTTTTGTTTATTTTAAAAATATATTGTATAAAACTATATATAATTAAATAGTAAAATCCACTTAAAAAGAGTAAAAGGGATTGCTTTAATTCAGTGAAGGTCCCACTGATATTAGAAACATTGTGTGACTTTCCAGGTTATGGCTAAGAAGCAAGTAAACAGGAGCAACAGAAGAAAATGGTGAGAGCAACCTACAGTTGCACTTGGCAAGACATAATTGGCAACAGAAAAAAGGGATTGGGAATTTAAGAGTAGAAGATGGTGTAATTTTGAACTATAAACTATAGAGTAAAGATAAAGGAGAAAAATAAAGCCAGAGCAGAGGTGATAGCATAGGAGAATACTGAGGGCTAGAGGGACTAGAAGTTATGTTGAGGAAGAAGAATAGATTTAGAAGCAATGAAACATCGGGAGAGATGAAATGAGAGAAGATTATGTGAATGTCAGAATTCTTGATCATGGCAGTGGAACACCTGTGGGTAAGAGAAAGCTCATAGGTGTATTTGTCACTGTGTATGGTTGGCTGAGGTAGACCATGTAAGCTTAGCAGAATAAGGAACTTGGAGGCTAAGATATCTCAGGGCATATCAGGATATATTTCGAAATACCCTAGAATAAGAGAAGGGGTTGAGGTGAACTTCTTAAGAAAGGAAGGAAGATAACCTGGAAGTCAGTAGACAATTGATTGCCATTGGGATTTGGATTGGGTGATATATCTGGACAGCGTAAACCTCAGAAGAGGATAAATTGCTGAGTGATTGTGGGAAAGGGAGAATCTGGAAGCAGCAACAGGAGTAAGGAGTATGCTAACTCACCCTCCAGGACTCATGTGTCAGGGGGCATGAGAGAAGATGCAACCAGTACTGGAAAAGATGGTCAGGGTCGCAGGGATCATGTCACTTCCCTGCTCAAATTCCTTCTGGGACTCCTTATTGCCTGTAGGATAATATACAAACCCCTCAGGCTGGTTTTTCACGTCTTCCACAATGAGACTCCAAACTAATTTTTTTGTCTTATTTCACATCACACCCTTCACACACTCTGTTTCCAGCCAGGCTGGCCTGCTAGCTGTTCCTCTGTACTTAATCCTTGACATTTCATCTTCCACCTCCATATATTTGTACCAGTTGCCCCTCAGGCCCAAACCACGCTCCTTTCTCACTTCTGCTTTTTAAAATCCTTATCTTTCTTCAGTGCTCATCTCTGCCTCCATCAAGCCCTCCCCTATTCCCACTACATTAGTATAGTTACCCTCTTTAAACTATTTTACATTTATTTACCTGTGTATGTATTATGCATCTCTCCACCCCACAGCAGAATGTAAGTTTTCTTGAGGCCAAATACTGTTTTGGTTTAGTATGCCTGGTGTCTAGAACAATGCCTTGCACAGAGTAGGCGCTTAGTGCAAGCTTGTTGAACTAAACTACATTGATCTTTGCAACCATCTAGTAGGGCAGGGGCTGTAACTAAAGCTATTACCATTTTATATATGTGAAAGCTAAGCTTCAGTGAATTTAAGTGTCTTTACCAAGGTCACATGGCTAGTAAGGCATGGAAAATGGACTCAAATCCAGGTTTTGTGACTCCAAGTACAGTGTTCTACTACATTAAGCTTTCTTTTAAAAAGAGTTAAGAGATAACAGTAATAATTGATATTTAGTATAAAAGTAGAAAATATAATCTTATTTTGCATTGCTCACATTATTTAGTTTTCCTCAAGAGCAAAAAATAAAACTGAAACTTAGGAGGTTGTAGAAGAATCTATGTTTACTTTGGGGGATTTTTTTTTAAGTCACAGGTGTTTTTCGAAGGGACTTATTTTAAACTATGCATTTTTAAAATCACAATTTTAAGTTGATATAAAGTATAAAGTTAAAATAACACATACAATGTAAGAGCAACAAAATATCTTAACAACATATGTTAGGTTTCATATTACAAATATATTTGAAAGAAAGGAAATCATTGGCAAACTGGGTAAAGAAAACAGAACTAAAGTCTCTAGAGATAGTATTTAGGCAAATAATTCTTTGAGAACTAAAGTTAATTTTCTAAAAAAAATCAATACCTTAAAAATAAAGAACAACTGAATCTTACTTTAAAAGTGATTCTATTTCTTACTTTACCCTCTAAAACTTGAGCATCTGTACTCTTAGTACCAAAAAATATCTCTGAAACAGGATTCTTAAGTGGTAAAATTACCCAAACACTAAACCTTTTACTTTAATGATTATTAAGCTCGGTTAAAAGCAACATGAATCTTTCAGTCATTCAAAAAAGTTTAATAAGAAAGCATTTGTTTACCTGTGCAGATAGCAAAATTAATAATGAACAAATTTTAAGATTAAATTAACTTTAATTGGTTGTATCTAGTTTACATGCCAAGACCTGAGTTCGGGGTTCTGTTTTTCTCTTGCAATAGAGGGAGGTGTTAGTGATGTCATTAAGTGCTACAGAAGAAATAGGGAACCATGAACAAGGCTCTTGGCAGAAAAAACAACAACACCTTTTTAGTTTACCTTCCAGTTTAAAGGAAATAGAAAAATTACTTTATAGAGTGTCTGTCCAATATATGCATGCCCTAAAGGGATAATCCAGGCCTTTTATTTCAAAAGTTTTCATCTGGGTTCCAGAATTCAGGCTAACAACACTGGCACAAATCTGTGTACTTATGAGAAAAACTTAATGGTCTAACACTAGGTTTATGGAGTAAAAACAGCAAGTCAATTCCATTTTAAAAGGAAAACAGCAGTGTGCAATACAAAAACTAAAATGAATTTTAATTTAATTTTTCACTTTTCAAATGACAGAATGACAGGGACAAAAGTCAAAGAGGATAACAAAATATAAAAAGGTTGAAATTTCAACCTACATAGTACCTATGTCAATAACTCAGAGACCTATCAAGGCAGTAAAGAAACAAATTTTTCATCTCATTATATTTATACCACAAATATGGAAAAATTTACCGTAAGATTCTACTCTTAAATGAATGAAAAGTAATAATTGATTTAAGTTTTAACAAATCTCCATGATGTATAATTAGGTTTCTAGTTTCTAATTAGGTACCTGTAGCTTTTATTTTTAATAATACATAATAAAAATATACATGCCTCATGAACATTATCATTGTCTGCCTCAATGCCACATCAGAAATTATCTAAGGCCAAAGGTCAGGATTTTTTAATACCTTTGGTAATCTGCAACATAGAATGGAATGCCAGTATTTAAGCTTAACTCTCACCTTTTCAAGTTGCTCTTGCACAGGAGTGGAGGTTTTATATCCAAGATGTAACAACATTGCCTCTGCTGCATTTCTTTTAGCTATCTTCTTACTGAGGCCTATTCCAGTAGCAACTGCACTGCCAATCTTAACCTGGTAAAATGAAAAGAAATAACTAACTATTAAACAAATGTAACTTCCTGACATCCCCACACAATAAGCTCTGAAGTGATTCAATTAAAACTACATTCAGTTTCAAAAATCCCTAAAATTCATAGAATTTTATCTTAGAGATGGATAGAGCTTAGGAGGTCATCTAAACCAAATATTTTTATTTTTCAGATGAGGAGGCAAGGCTTAAAGACTGA
Source organism: Pseudochirops corinnae (assembly GCA_028646515.1). Classification (NCBI taxonomy): domain Eukaryota; kingdom Metazoa; phylum Chordata; class Mammalia; order Diprotodontia; family Pseudocheiridae; genus Pseudochirops; species Pseudochirops corinnae. The sequence continues at coordinate 142,969,227 of CM053587.1, read as the reverse complement.
CCTAAAATCATGCTGCTAAATGAGTGACAGAGCTAAGACTAGAAGTCTAAGATCTCCTAACTCCTGGGTTAGTGTTTTTATGCAATTCAGAAAGTGTTTAAAGTATATTTCAAATTTTATGTTACTATAGTTCCTCAAGTAGAATTCCTATCATTTGTACTAAAAAGTAACCTTTTGGGGTTCCTATGTTTCATGGATTTATAGGCATATCTCATATGCACAAAGTAATAAATATTGATCTTTGTCAGTAAGTAAAAATTTCAAGATAGTAACATAAATCACTAAATTTCCACATTGTAAAGTTGGGCAATTTTGGAGAGGCATTATCAGCTCTTTTAAGCCAAAATATAGGTACATTTATTTACTTATTGGGGTTGGAGGTGGGGGATGAGTTGGTGAAGGATGCAAACCTGTTATTTCATAGGTATAGAAAATGCCCTACATTAAGGAAAGCCAGTAAGTGAGCCACAAATTAGTTTTAGTGAGCTGTCTGGGACACTGAGACTAAGCAATTTGTCCAAGGTTACATAGTCTGTATATCTCAGCAAGAAGACTTGAACCCAAGCAGTTCTGACTCCAAGACCAGTCATTTAACCACTACATCACACTTCCTCAATACCAACCCAAGAAAGTTAATTAACCAAAAAGTCTAACTAATACACAAAAATTAGTTGATTAACTGACAAGAACTGGTTAATTACTTAATAATGGAAATGAAATAAACATTGTATATATGTACATTTTTAAAGTAAAATCTTTTGATAAAGCTCACAAATTCATTGTTTTAAGAATAAGATTTTTATTTAAGTAATGGTAACATTTTTAAAATATGCTTCAACTATTTTGCTACTTGGGAAAAGTAATATAAATACGGGAGAGTTTTTTTTTTAACTTCACATATTATTTCAGTTAATAAGTCCAACTAAACTAAGGAATATGCAAAAGTCCTAAAACACCATTTACCAGTTAAATAATTTAGTATTTGATAAAATAATAAGCATCACACAATCAGCTATCATGTTAAAAAAAATGAAAGGAGAAACTTGTCATATGATACATAATAAATTAAAATCCTAATATTTCTAAAACTTATGAAACCAGGTTTTGGACATTGTTATATTCTCTATCAAAAGATTAACTTTTTTTAAAAAATCTTTCCAAAATTAGCTTTGGGAATAGAATACTCAAACAATGTCATCAGAGATTTTCTTCTGTTTATCTAATGGCCAATACAAGTAATTGGATCCATTTCATTACATTCAAATTTACCCTTTCTGTGACAGATAAAAATGAGCAAATTATCTCTAGATACTTTACTTCCACATTCAATTAAAATAAATGAAAACATCGCTTAAATAGTTTATACAAAAAGCCTTTTACTTTGATAAGGTTGCTGAATGCTATAATGAATCCACTGGGACTTCAGGAGGTGGGGGGGAAAGCAATATGAATTCAGTGTGAAAACATTTAAAAGCAAGGCCAAATGTCCCTGCTTAACTAGAATGTTTACGAATACCAATAAAAAAAAAGCTGCTTAAGAAAAATTCTGAGTGCCTCTTTCAAAAGGGTACTCAGTACACTCCTATAGAGAGAGAAAGGCTTGTTTTATTTTTTATAAGGCCAAAGAAGTTTTATATTTCTAATATATGTCAAAATTTTAGATCAGATTTTTAAACCTTAGGAGTTCAAAGAAAACTTTCTAGAAGTCTTCAAATCTAAGAAAACCAGAGTGAAGATGGTAAAAAGATTTCATGAATAGTCAACAAAGCAAAAATACTACAGTAGCACTGTTCTTTGTCTTAATGGCAACCAGTCAAATGAAGCCACCAAAAAGGAACCTTGTTTATTCAGAAAAAAATTCATTTCCAAAATCTAAGTAAACAAATGAATTAAAGATTTAGTTCTTGTAATTTGCAAAAGCAGGAGAGGAAAATTATGAACCAGAATGTGTTTATAGTCAGTTTCTCTCTTTCCACTTCTGATATATTGCTACTCTCTGTATATACTAAACTTTTTCAAATATAAACCTAATTATGAGGCTGTTAAGACAGAAAGTATTTTGTCAAAAGGACAAGCTCCACGTATAATAATGCAAACTCTTACATGGCAATCAGACTAGAAGAAATTATATCTATGCCTCAACACCTAAGGAAACAATACTATTTTAGTGGGCCAAAGTCTCTTCTAGAATTATTTCTAGAAGTACAACCCAAATTACAAAGTTCTAGAAATCTCACAACAAAGTCTAATTTTGCCAAGTTTGTATTTAATTTATTAAATAAAAAGTTTTAAGCAAATAAACTTAAATCAAAGAGACTGAACTAATAGCCCTTGGGGCAGCTTTCACACATGACATTCCCTTTTTCCTATTCCACACTACTTGTGGGTATATTTAAGAGTACAAAAGAAGTTGAAAATGTATTTCTTATGGGGGCTCCAAATACAGTGTAAACAGAAACTGAAATAATGAACAACTAACTCTGACACAACTGTAGGCACCACTTTGACCTGTGGCTGTGAATCCTCCATTCAACCTTACTCTTGTTTCTATCCACCCTTCCATTTTGGGTACCACCTTATCACATCATCCATAACTTAGGTTGCTATAGTAAGTAACTATCAGAAGTGTTATGTCCTTTACTTTAATACAAATAAACTAAACTCCTCTGAATTTCAAGAAATCTGTCCATCCTAAATGTCTACACTGCTAAGAAGTCAAGATAATACCTCCTCTAGAGATAAGGATATAGACTGTATAAAAGATAACATAATAATAAATATAAAGTATAAGTAAATTAGAATTAATATGCAACATTTCAAATAGACTAAAGTATGTCAGAAAGGCAAATCATTTCTTTTAGACATTAAGATATATTAAAGAAACTATTTTCATGAGCCAAAACAGTTTTATAATTATCTTTGTAACTTCTTAGTATAGTACAGTGGTTTATACATAGTAGGGGCTTAATAAATGGTTATTACTATGGTTATCATAAATAACCTGATCCTTCTTGATGTAATTTTATTTTTTTTTCCTCTCCAACTCTGCCCAAATATAACTGGTTGGAAAATGTGTTCAGAGCTCAGATCCTCAAAATTACTGAATATAGTATGTTACAGTATTTATGAATTACAAACATAAGTGAATTAGTGGTTGTTTAACTTTTATTTGATTGGATGCATCATTAACTGCTGGAGGAAAAGGTGAGAGGACACTCAAATCACCTTTGCCGAAGCCTTGGGGGATCAAAGGATACACAAAAGGGAAGAGATAGCTTGGTTTTTTTTAGCATTAGACATTTACTGATTGCAACAAGATTCATCCTAACCAAATTTCTACCTTCTTAGAAGTGACTACAAGTTACTTAAAAGCAGGATCTGCATCACATTTATTCTCGTATGACCAGCATTTAGCACTGTGTCTTGCGTCTAAGACTTAGACCAGAGAAAAGATCCCTCTATTTCTCTAAATGACTAAACTCTGCTAGGTCCTCTGGCAGTTAGTCAGAAAGTTAGTTCACCTTCATAGTTTCTTTCAAAATCCTTCCTCTGGATCCTGTTCTATGTGATAAGACCACCTGTTTGCCACTTTTATTTCTCAGAATAACAGATTCACAAAGTCTCAGCATTTGCATAGACCTCAAAGGCCATCTAGGCTACCCTGAACCTGAACAAAAATGCAGCCTCTTAGCCTCTAAGGGAGCTGCAGACCACCACCTCCTGAGGCTGCCCGTTATACTTTTGGACAGCTCTAATTATTAGAAAGTTTTTACAGACATCAAGCCTAAATCCGCAGAGCTGTAATTTGTCCCAGGTCTGCCCTCTAGGGACCCAAAGAACATGCACCCATCTCTCTTCCATGGGGCAGCTCTTCAAATACTTGAAGAAAGCTACCATGACTCCAATTCCCAGACAGTAAAATACCCCAGCTGCAAACTGCAACATAAATATGTTCAAGATGATAAATTGTGTCATAAATAACCTGTGTGAATCCCACACGGCCTTGAACTCCTCACACTGTCTATTATAAATGTCCTTGATGTTTCACCATATGTTATGGGAATCTAAAGATCTTCCCTGCCCCTAGGCCCTTTGCTAATGTGGCTACATGACTCTGAGGACCCTTGGATATTTGAAAGTATACTCTGTTCCTTAATAGGCTGAATGTGGTCACATGGAGCCTGTGGCGC
>CM053587.1:142951337-142964537 GCA_028646515.1 Pseudochirops corinnae | reverse complement strand
TTTTTCTGTTTGTTTGTAACTTCTGTTTGTATTCTCTGAAGTTCAGGGGGCTGACTTTTCCTCCTGAACTAGGTAAATGATATGTTTGATTAAAGTAAGATTGTTAACCCATTTTGAGTTGCTTTCCTTTAGAAAAGCAGATCTAAGAACCTGTGCTAGTAGCTGCCCTAGGCATGCTAGGGTGCTTACTGTTACACCATACCAAGCATGGGAAACAGGCAGTGAGAGGACATGTCATGGGCCCAAGTATATTTGTTTGACACTATTCATTCCTGTTTGACCTCTATTTCATAGTTTTACCCAAACATAAGGTATTCCATATTCCTATAATGTTAAAGGAATTTCCCCTAGTGAAATAGTCAGTTATACCTGCATCAAAAATTCTCGCCGGCGAGACTTTCCTCTGTCTGAAAGAAGAGAATAGTCTGGTTCCTTTTCCTTTTTGGCCTGCTGAATTTGAGCCAGACAGCTAACAGGGTTCATCCCTTGACCATATTCTGGGTCAGCCTAGAAAACAGTAGTAAAAATAAATTTCAGAATGTATTATTATTGGTTCTCCTAACTTGATATTTATCTATTTTTCGCTCTAAGCAAATTCCATGAATGGAAAGGTTGAAACTTTGGAAAGGATCTTTTATTAAAAACATAAAAATAAGTGAAGAGGTAAAATTAACAACAAAGAAAATATGGCTAATTATATTTTAAAGTAAGATATCTAATCATATATCTGGGTTGATGCACTGTATATAATGGAGAGGAAAGATACCAAAAGAAAGCGACAAAAAGAACACAGATATATGTACCTTTCACCCCTATACATAATATTTAAGAGTTATCTGTAAAGAGCTCTAAGCAAAAGAGCTGTAGACAGACTTCCTCAGCTCCTACACATCCACTCTCAAAACCCTAAAGTTCACCTGAGACCAAGTAATGTTCAAGAAATTCAATGATGGACTATTACAAGTGACATCTTCCTTTCCAAAGATGTGCAAGGAGTCAGACAGAAACCCAAGGGAAACAGGTTGCTAAGAAGCTTCTTTGCAAGACCAGAGATGAGCCAGAGATACACGTATCCTGCAAAGACTGATGTCCATAAGCAACAAGAACAGGGGGCTCAACTAAGAAAGCCAAAGGGTGGTCAGAAAGTCCCACAGTGAGAGCCTTGGAAGCCCTGCGAAATTGTTTGTGTGTGTGTGTGTATGTGTGTGTGTGTGTGTTTAAGAAAAAAAGACAGAGAAGCATATATACATGTATACACATACATGGTTATATGTACAGGAAGAACCTTATATATATGTAATATGTAATGTCCTTGACACTTTACCAAGCATGAGAAGCAGGAAGGGAGAGGAAGCCAAGATCATGTCATGGGCCTAACTGTATTTGACACCATTCATTCCTGTTTGACCTCTATTTGACATTTTTACCCAAACCTGAGATATTTCCTATTCCTGTAATATGAAAAGAATTTCTTCTAGTGAAATAGTCAGTGATACTTTCATCAAAAACTCTCACCAGTGAAATAAATATAATATGTGTGATATATTACCTCCCATTTATAATTATATATAGGTAACACATACAGATATGAATAGATGCATTTATGTGGAGATATGTGTATATATGCATACACACAAGTACATACATGCATACACACATACATACATACATACATACATACATACATACATACATACGATAACTTAGGGCCGCTAGGTGACACGGTGGATAGAGTCCTGGGGTCAGGAGGACCTGAGTTCAAATCCAGCCTCAGACATTTACTAGCAATGTAACCCTGTCTGCATCAATTTCCCATCTATAAAATGAACTGGAGAAAGAAATGGCAAACCACTCCATTATCTTGGCTAAGAAAATCCCAAATGGAGTTACAGAAAGTTGGACACAGTGTGTGTGTGTGTGTGTGTGTGTGTGTGTGTGTGTGTGTGTGTGTGTGTGTAGGCAGCTGTTTGCATGTTGTCTCCCCATTCTTTGAGATCACATTTTTGCCTTTCTTTGAATCCCTTTTCTTTGTATCTCTGTGTAGATCTAGATCTTGATATAGATGGAGATGCATATAAAGCAAATGGGAGGTAATCTCAGAGGAAAGCAGCCAGCAATATTGGGGGTGCAGGGAAGAGGGAAGTATCAGAAATGCATCTTGAAGAAAGTGGGATTTGGGCTGAGTTTTTAAGCAGGCCAGGGAGGACTGGAGGTAGAAGTGAGTCGAGAGAGAGACAGTACTTCTGGAATAGGAGACAGCTAGTAAAAGGGAGCAGAGTTGGGAGATGGGGTGTTATGTGTGAGAAAGAGCAAGAAGGTCAATGTTAATGTATTTTAGAGCACAAGGAAGGGGGTATATCATAAGAATACTAGAAAGGTAGGAAGAAGGCAGGTTGTAAAGGTGTATTGGAATTTATTGGGGTGGGGGGGTGACATGGTAACACCTCTGTTTTAGGAAAATCACTCTGGCAGCTAAGTGGAAGATGGACTGGAGCTCAAAGAGACTTGAGGCAGGAAGACCAAGCAGAATGCTATTATAATGGTCCAGGCATGAAGTGATAAGTGCCCATACCCTGGTAATAGGGTGTGAGTGGAGAGAAGGGGACATATATAATAGATGCAAAGGTAGAAATGACAAGTGTTGAAAGTAGATAGGATGTACGGTATGAATAAAAATAAGGCGCTGAGGATAACACTAAAGTAGTGAACCTGGGAGGCTGAGAGGATGATTGTGTCATGGATAACAGGGAATTTCAGAAGAGAGAAGGGTTAGGGGAAAGATAACAAGCTCTGATTTGAACAAGTTGAGTTTGAGATATCTATAGGATATACACACAGTGAGATAGATATAGATATAGATGTGTAATGGTAATGAAATTTAAAGATCCTTTGTATTGGAAAACTAAGAGGTACTTAGCACCTAGTTCAAAATAGGCCTCTGTTAAAGAAACAGAAGGTATGAACTCCTGTTGCTGATGTAACAGGAAGGGTCTGAAAAGGGAGGAACAATACTGTACATAAGGAAAAGCCCCAGAGAGGGAGAGTCAGAACTCCTTGGGAGAAGCTTTGTGGAGGCAGAAGCAGCTGCTGTCGAGGAAGCTGAAGAGTAAAGGCCCAGGATGGAGAGAATGATCTTGATTTTGGGAACCTGGGTGAAGTGATTTTGATTCTGAGAACCAGCTGGAGCTTCTGCTAGGGTGCTACCAGCTTCTCCTGGGAGCTGCCAAAGACTGAGGAAGCATGACTGTGATACTGGTACTTTGTATGCACCTGATTGTGGCTTTGTTAAGCCTTGACTTCCCAGGAACAGAGACTGTGAAGGATTTAAGGTGGACTGGACACTGTGAGCTTCAGCATGGAACAGAACAGCATGGAGAGCTGGACAAGAAACTGGGAGCTGTCTGCCTTTGAACCCAGGTGACAGTTTGGTGAATCCAGGTAGGAGCTGGGACCATGGAAAATCTGAGAGACTACCCTGAGTCAAGCTGAAAGAAGACTTTACTTGGATACTGTGTATTGACTGGGAAGATTATAACTTATTTGTGACTGAGGGGTGGATGGTCTGTGTATTTTTTACTACCCCTTAAGAGAGTGCTGAGTAGTGACTGATATTGTAACTTAGTGTGCCCCATGAGTGAAGAACTTTGACTTTCGTATTTTGTGACCCATAAGGAGGTAAGCCTCCTTAAGGATGATTGAATGATTGAGTTACTAAGTGATTGATTGACTAAATGACTGTACTTTGTTCAAAACTATATGACCATCGTGGTGAAAACTATATGGCCATCTTAGTAATAAGTTGTTGTGAATGCTGTATTTTTATTTTCTGTGATAAGCTGTAACACTGTGAATGCTGTACCTTGATTTTCTGTGAATGTTTTGCTCTGATTTGTTATTGAATAAACAGAATGTTCACTATACTATGTAATCAGAACCTTGAAAGCTGTTCACAGCAGCCATCTTTTGGAAAGCTGTTTGTGCTTGGCTTTACAAAATATAGATGTAGATGTAGATATAGATAGCTACAGATGTCCAAGATGCAGTTAGTAATATGTCCTGAGTACCATAAAGGGCCCTAAACTAAAATCTTACTTTCTATAGGAAGCCTTCCTAAGAAAATTCAGTTCTCTGAACCACAGAGATCCAGGGGTGCTTAACCTCTGGAGGTAAAGGTCAGAAAAGAAACCCAAATGACTCAGGTTGACCCCAGAAGGGCCAAACATACCACCCAAAAGCACACCATAGGATGAACCATGAGCCTGGTACAAAGCTCAATTCAGGAACTAAAGCTATAGAAATAAATAAGTGGAAAAAAACACCAATCACTAAAGATAGATAGAAGGCTTCCTACAGAACAGTGGTTCTCAACCTTCCTAATGCCACGACCCTTTAATATAGTTCCTCATGTTGTGGTGACGCCCAACCATAAAATTATTTTCATTGCTACTTCATAACTTTAATTTTGCTACTGTTATGAATTGTAATGTAAATATCTGACATGCAGGATGTATTTTCATTGTTACAAATTGAACATAACCCACAGGTTGAGAACTGCTGCTATAGAAAGTGAGATTTTAGTTGAGACTTAAAGGAAGTCAGGGAGGTCAGTTGTTGGAGTTGAGAGCATTCCAAGCATGAGATAAAGCCAGAGAAAATGCTCAGAGCCAAGAGATGGAGCCTTGTCTGTGAAACAGTCAGGAGGTCAGCATCCCTGGATCAAAGACATACTGGGGGGTAAAGTATAAAAAGCCCATAAAAGTAGAAGGGGGCTAGGTTACGAAGCACTCTGAATGCCAAACAAGTCTTTTGTATTTGCTTCTGGGGGCAACAGCAAGCTACTGGAAGGAAGGAAGGAAGGAAGGAAGGAAGGAAGGAAGGAAGGAAGAAAGGAAGGAAAGAAGGAAGGTAGCCTTTAAAAAATTTTTTAAATATGTACAGAAATAAGAAGAAAGTTCAGAAGGAAGCAGACAAGAATGACAGTTTTGAAAGTAAGATGTGGAATTTATTACATACTTTAAAAAACAAGTGATATGAAACAGAGATTCATGGTAGCATACAGAATTCTCATTTAGCGCTCCATTGTGTATATGGAAATGGTCTTATGTGATGTTTAAGTTCAGAATTTTAAAAAACTAAGAGTCATCTATGCCCAAATCAAGAGAACCCTCATTAAGACTATTAATAGGAAACAAGAAGGCTTTGACAAACAATACTAATAAATGGACTCCATCTTTACTATTTTGCAACTGACTGAAAGATGCAGAGAATACAAGATCCTACATGCTTACCATCTTTCCATTAAGAAAAGGCATTTCATTCATTAGAGCAAAATGTTTTTTTAAAGACTTTCACATCAAGGTGTCTTCCACCTATACTTTAAAATCATTCAAGATTTTTTGAAGGACATCATAACAGAAATAATGCCACTCAATTAAATTACCCTCTGATCATAAATATCAGTTGAGGAATAAAAGGGGGAAGTGTATGATTGTTAAAGGTGTTTAGCACTGCAATGTAGCACTCAGCACAGAGTCCTAGTTAAAGAATTCTCTATAGAGAGCGAGGTTCTCTAGAGACTTTTGTTTTTATTTTTATTTTTTGCTTTTTGGAGGGGGGAGGGCAGGGCAATTAGGATTAAGTGACTTGCCCAAGGTCACATGGCTAGTAAGTGTTAAGTGTCTGAGGCCAAATTTGAACTCAGGTCCTCCTGACTCCAGGGCCAGTGCTCTAGTCACTGCACCACCTAGCCGCCCCAGATACTCTTGTTTTTAGAAGACATTTTGCTAACTGTCAAACCTTAGAGCACTCTGGAGCCTCCTGGAAGAGATCCATAATTATGCAAATGTTTTTACACTGACAATCCAAACAAGAAAGACAAAAATCAATGAAGAATGGCTATTGTCCAGATGATAGTATGCATTTGAATAGATAATTTATAGAGCTTGTCCATCACATATGTATATCTGTGACAGTATAAATGTAGAATAACTTAGCACAGAGCTGAAGGGAACAGAAGGCAGGATTGCCTTGTGGAGATTACAAAACTTCTTTAATGACTCCAAGTTACAAAGATCTATCTTTTTAATATCAATAGTCTAGCAATTTTGCTGTATGCCCGTAAGATAAATCATTAAATAGTCTCTAAAGAATTAAAAATTAATGTCATGAACAAGGTAATGAAGAAGCATGTACATATAAGCAGATTGCAACATTTAGCCAATGAGAAACATCAAAGAATAGAGATAAAGATGTTCTCAAGAAATTGTAAGAAAGGAAAAAAATAGGGGTAATGTGGCAAGAGTAAGAGAATATCTAGACATTCAAAGCACTCCACAATCACAGTTGGGACATCAGGAGAAAGCAAAAAAATTACTGTGGCACAATGGATAGACGCCATATGGTGAACCTATTGGACAATATGGACAGAGTTGTATGAGACATTTAGGACAAGGGTTACAGAGGATGGGCAGCTATGAATGGGTTGTGATCTGTATATTCTAAGGGAGCATTCAAAAGATTTTGAATCTATTTCAATTTCTGAGAAAGTGACAGTTACAGGTTACCCATATTAGAGAAAACTCCCATGATGGAGAGGATTACTATGGAGCTTTCTGAGATCCTTGTAGCCCAACTATCACTTACTATAGTGTCAAATATCAAACATGAAATTCCAGGATGGGTCCTAGATTAGGGCTACTGCTGCCTCAGGTTGATTTGTGCCTAAGGGGATCCTTCAGGCAGTGAATTCAATGGATATTTTCTTGATGCATATGAAATTCCAAAAGAGCATTTCATTTAAAGCTACCTTTTGGGGAACAAACCTGGCATAGAGTAAATTATATTATATAGAAATGAACTATTAATTTCTCCCTTAAAAAAAATTCAGAACAAAACAAGTACATTGTTAATTTGATATGTGACTGTTTTAAAATTAGCAAAAAGAAATGGTGAAGGAAAGAAAAAAGAACCTTTTAAAGACTAGGTTTCTTTTGACTTTTGTGTTTGCATGACTTACTGATGGAGGCAAGGAGTCCCCAAAAGTTAAGTAATAACAAAAATTGCTACATAGGGTAAAATAAGCTATGATACAACTTTCAAAATATGTAGAGCAAGCTCTTCTGTTCAGAGAGATTTGGGGGTGCTTATAGCAAATGGAGAGAATTACACCATCTCTATTTCTCTATTTCAACAAATTCTAGTCCCATATAGAAGAGAATGAATATTTTAAATGGGTTTTTGTATCATTTTGTATTATTTATTTTCTTAGACCAACTTATCCTTCAGACTACAAAAAGGTAACTATTTCTCCTTGCTCTGAGAAATAAAGCTCTCAAAATCATGCAAAACTTTGCACAGATTCAGTCATTTCAAAAACATAATTACTTTATCAAAGAGCCCAAGTAAATGGTTTCCTTGATAATTTCCTTATTAATCCACTGAAATTGTTTACCACTACCATGAGAAAAGGCAGGATGTTTTGCATAACGCATGGCTCTTAACTATCTCGGTGCATAAAAGGTCACCATTATCTTCATTGGGAAGTAATATTATTATTATTTTATTAAAAGCAACAGTATTTCTAATCTGACCTTTAACTAATCCTGACCTTAAAGTGACCTTCTAACTATGCAACTCCTATCCGCAGGCAGATACAACTTTTCCAGGATAGCAACATTTAGCATTCCTTTTGTTAAAAGTTCTACCACTTCCTAGCTCCTTGTTTCTTATAAAGTGAAAGTCTCTCTCTGCCAAATCCGATTTACCATTTGTCTGCCTGGATGTTCTAGATACAATTATAACCACAAACATTTGCTAAGAGCATACTAGGTACAGGGTGCTCCAGGCTACGTGCTAGAGATAAGACTGAGAATATGAGCACAAAACTGAGAATCTAGGTTTCTATGTCAGCTAAAGTCTTTCACTGCCATTAGCCACAGTAATCTATAAAGGGATAAGAATACTTATTCTTCTAAGGTAAAAATCAAAATAAGCACTTTTAATTACCACCTCAGAGAAGCTAAGTATTTATTTTCGTTTATGTGAGATTTGCTGCCATTAAATCAATGTTTAATTTTTTAAAAATACACCCTAATTCTTCAATACATGAAAAGATTCCTATTTTCATTGATATAAATATTCGCTCCAACAATTCAAGTTGTGAACACTCCATGCCTTAAGTAATTCTCATGAATAGCTCTGGTTTTATATCTGTCTATAGATAGAGAGACAGACAGATAGATAGATAGATAGATAGATAGATAGATAGATAGATAGATAGACAGACAGATAGACAGACACAGATAGACAGATAGACAGACAGACAGACAGACAGATAGATAGACAGACAGATAGACAGATAGACAGACAGACAGACAGACAGATAGATAGATAGATAGATATAGATAATACATACACACATACATACATATATGTGTGTATATGTATGTGCGTGTATGTATAATAGCCAGTCTAATGATAAGTGTGTATAGTTTTAACCTCCTTGATGTTGTCACTACTTCCAAGACAGTGGATCACAACCCGTCTATGCCCTCCCATCCTATGACTTTTGATATCTTATAAATCTGCTTTAGGAAATTATCCAGTGTGTTGGACGACTTCCTTTAGTCCTTCCACACTACCCAGGTACCAATAAAACATTCAGGCTATCTCAGACTCTTGCTACACAAGGAGCCCACCTTGTTTTTCAATCATACTTACCCTCAATAACAGCTTTTATGCTACACCTTGCATACAAGTCATCATCAAAAATTTGTCATGCCCTCCCTCCAGATGGATTATTCCATTGACCTACAACTTAGATTGTTTGGATATCGTAGTGTTCCATTCTTTGCACACATATGCTATTATTGGGTTATTTTAGGGGGAAAGCGCAGATATAACATTTTACTGGTGCAGAGGACTCTTGGTGAGGAAACTCCTTACAAAAATATGTAACAGCAACTACCCTACAAATGACAGCCTTGGAGAGCTGCCCAGGACAACTGCTTAAGTGACTTGCTCAGAACCACAGGGCCAAACTCTTGAGTGGTTATGGATCACATTTAAGAAGTACTAGAGTATTCCAAGCTTGACACAATTAATATATTAACCACAGGGATAAGCAGCTAGAGAAAGTCAGAATCTATATGGAACCTACATTTCATTGGGACTTGACAGTGGAAACAGTCTATGACAAAGGTATATACTTTTAGCAAGCATACATCCTCCTGGGTTTTGTTTTGCCTCATTTAATGTTAATGGATTATATTCATATTAACACATTAATATTAATAGGGTTAGCACAGTTTAGGGCCTAAGGAGCTGGCCTCAGGAACAGGAATAGCTGGGTTCAAGTCTCACGTCTGGCATGTACTAGCTGTGTGGTCTTAGGTCTCAGTCTTAATTTTAATAGACTATGGGTTGCAGAGAAGGTGCCAGTTTGCATAAGTAAAGGAAGCTTCCTAATCCAGGAATTCTTTATACCCATGAAATCATGTATCTAGTCCTTATTTCTATCCTTGTACTATACTATATAACATACTATATGAACTATATTATATAATTCATTATAATTTGTTCAGTTATTCCACATTTGACAGATATCTTTGCTACAACAAAAGCTGCTATAGTTTTATACATATGTGACCTTTTCTTCTTAAAAAATATAGGTGTATATATATATATATACATATATATGTATATACACACACACACACACATATAGACATATATATATGTATGTGTGTGTATATCTTTGGAGTACAGACCTACTAGGAATATCACCAGTTTAAAGAATATGCACTTTAGTTAAAAGGGTAGTAACTCTCTAGAACAGCTGGACCATTCTAGCTCCACCAAAGCAGGCATCATCATTATACGTGTCTTCTTGTAGCCTCTCCAGTAACTATCACTTTCCTGTTTTGTTATCTTTGTCAATCTGATGTGAATGAAGTGGAACCTCAGAATTGTTTTAATTTGTATATTTCTAATTATTAGTGATTTTATGTCATTGTTGATATCTTGAAATTCTTCCTTTCAGAACTACCTGTTCATATCTTTTAAATATTTATCTTTTGGGTAATGTCTCTCGTTCTTATATTTTAAATCAGTCCTTGATTTATCTCTGATATCAGATCTTTTCAGAGACTTTGCAACAAGAATTTTTTTATTCTCAGGCAAATTCTCCCTTTGATTTTAACTGCATTAATTTTTTATTTTAACAAAACATTCAAATTTTAAGTAATCAAAATTGTCTATTTTCTTCATCTCTGCTCCTCTCAGTCCCTATCCATAGTTATGAAAATTATTTTTTCTTTGCTCCTCTAACTTGTTTATGAAGTCATTTTTTATGTCTCAGGTCATATACCCATTATGAGCAATTCCTGGTATATAGTGCAAGATGTTGGTTTAAACCTAATAACTGCCAGATTGCTTCTAGCTTTCCCAGTTTTTGTCAAGTAGGAAGTGCTTATTCTAATAGCTGGGGACTTTGGTTTTATTGAACATTATTCCACTTATGTTTGCTTCTGCATATTATGTAACTGAATATATTTCTATTTTATAACCAATACCAAACTGTTTCGATAATTACTACTTTGTAGTATTGTTTGAGATTTGATATGAATAGCCCCCCTTCCTTTTTTACTTTTTTCATAATTTCCCTCAAGATTCTTAAACTTGAGCTCGGCCAAATCAATCTTATTACTATTTTTTCTAGCTCAATAAAGTAAACCTTTGGTAGCTTGATTGATACGGCACTGAAAAGGTAAATTAGTTTAAGTAGTATTGTTATTTTTATCATATCTTCACAGTTCAACTAGAAGCAATTAATATCTCTCCATTTCTTTAGGTAAATCTTTATTTTTATATTTTATAGTTGTATCCATATAGTTCCTAATTGTGCACTGGTATGTGGACTACAAAAGATTTCATATAATCTCTAGCTATTTTGAATGGAATTTCTCTTTCCATCTCTTGCTGATGGCTTTATTGGTAATGTGTAGAGAGACTAATGATTTTTGTGTTTCCTTTATATTCTATTACTTTGCGTGAGTTATAGTTTCATTTAAATTTTTGTCGACTCTATGAGACTTTCTAAGTAGATCATTATGCCATCTGCTAAAAGTGACAATTTTATTTTCTATATCAATGCTTACTCGTTCAATTACTTTTTTTGGTCTTATAACTATAGCTATCACTTCTAGTACTATATCAAATAATACTGTTGATAATAAATCTTCTATTTATCTTTTATCATATTAAAAATATCTCTAGCTTTTTACTATATAATGCCAGCTCTTAGTTTGAGACAAATACAACTCACCATACTGGAGAATGGTTATTACTCCTACGCTCTTTAGTGTATTTAACAGAGATGGGTGCTGTATTTTTTTTCTTCTTTTTTTTTTCTTTTAAATGACTTGTTTATTTACTTTTAATTTACAAGATTCAGTTCCACAATCCCTTGAGTTTCAGATTTTCTCCCCTCCCTTCACCCCGCCCAAGGTGGCATGCAATCATGTATAGGATCTGCAAATACTTTCACGTTGTACAATAGTTTGGTTAGATAGAAGGGTTGTAACCAATGAGTGATCACTGGGAAAAGAAAAAAAAAAGCAAAACCAAACATGAAAAAGAATGATAGCGTGTTTTGCTTCAGTCTCCATTTAAACTATAGTCTTTCTATATCTTTCTCTGAGTTTAGATATCTCCTTCCATCCTGAGGCTTGTAGAGTTGTCTTTAGCTGTGCGTTGTTGAGGCTGTATTTTTTTTAAATACTTTTTTAGTTGGCACAATGAATAGGTGGCCCTAGAGTCAGGAGGTCCTGAGTTCAAATCCAGCCTCAGACCCTTAACACATACTAGCTGTGTGACGTTGGGCAAGTCACTTAACCCTAATTACCCTGCCTTCCCCCCCTCCAAAAAAAAAACCTTTTTTCATCTATTCATATAATCAGTTACTTAGTACTGTTTTTATTAGTAGTATGTTATAGTTAAACTTGTATGTATAGCATATGCATATTACTTGTACTCACCATTTAACTAATATTGAGCCAAATCTGAATTCTGCATACAAATCCTAGACATAGAATATAAACTTTTTTGGTATGTTGCTTTAGTGTCTTTGATAATATTTTATATAGAATTTCTACAATTATGTTAATTAGAGAGATTGGTCTACAGTTTTCTTTTTGGATGCTCTCAGGTTTATTGGATATCAAGAACATTTTTCTATCACAGAAGGACCAGAAAAATTTCTTCTTTTTCTGTCTTTGCAAAGAGCTTATATAATACTTGACCTAATTTTTTTTAATGTTTCACATAATTCAAACAACTTGGTCTTGGGGTATTTTTCTTTGGAATTTCCATTACATTTTATATAATTCCTTTTTTCTGAGACTGGATTGTTTAAATTCTCTATTGCTTATTAATCTGGGTATTTTATATTTTTAAACATTCATCTATTTAGTTTTAGTTTAGGTTATTGGCATAAAATGTGCAAAAATTTCTAATAATTTCCCTTATTTCTTCCTTATTTGTGGTGAAATGTGCTTTTTTCATTTTTGATACAGGCAATTCATTTTTTCCATTTAAAAAAAATCAGTCTAACTCACAATGGCTTATCTAGTTTATTTTTTTAAAACCAGCTCTGACTTTTCTTTATCAATTCAATAGATAGATTTGTTAATCATTTCCTATGTGTCAGGTATTGTGTTGAGAGCTAGGGACATGAAAACAAAAAATTAACAAAAAAAGACGATTCCTACTCTAAAAGAGCTTACATTCTAATAAAGGAAGACCAAACATAAAAAGGAACTGAAAAGGGGGGCAAGGGGGAAGGGAGGAAGAAGGAGGACGGCTTCAAGAAGGTAAAAGCAACCAGTATGGAGGGGAAGCAAACCAGACAGTGAGCAAGAACTGAAGTGAGTAGTAGCTGGGGTAGCTCATATGGTGTTTCCAGGCAGGGACTTGCAAGTCATTGAGTAGGTGTCAAGGTAGAATCATTCCCTGGCAGGCAAAACAGATTGTGTGAACATGAAACAGATCAGAGAGTGGCCTAGAAGTTTGTTTGTTTTGCTTTCAATTTTGCAAATCTCTCTTTTGATTTTCAGAATTCCACTTTGATATTTAGTTCAGTTTGCTTATTTGCTGCTTTTCTCATTTCTGTTTCTGTTTTAGTCTCATGCCCAATTCACTGAT
>CM053587.1:142938744-142951237 GCA_028646515.1 Pseudochirops corinnae | reverse complement strand
GTCAAAGGATATGAACAGGCAATTTTCAGAGGAAGAAATTAAAGATATCTATAAGCATATGAAAAAATGCTCTAAATCACTATTGATAAGAGAAATGCAAATCAAAACAACTTTGAGGTACCACATCTCACCAGTCAGATTGGCTAAGATGACAAAACAGGAAAATGACAAATGCTGGAGAGGATGTGGAAAAATTGGAACACTAATGCATTGTTGGTGGAGTTGTGAATTGATTCAACCATTCTGGAGAGCAATCTGGAGCTATGTGCAAAGGGCTATAAATAATTGTATACCCTTTGATCCAGTAATACTACTTTTGGGGTTGTATCCCAAAGAGATCATAGAAGTGGGAGGAAGACCCATATGTACAAAAATATTTATTGCAGCTCTCTTTGTGATGACAAAAAATTGGAAATAAAGGGGATGCCCATCAATTGGGGAATGCCTAAACAACTTGTGGTATATGAATGTAATGGAATACTACTGTGCTATAAGAAATGGGGAGGAGATGGACTTCATATTTACCTGGAGAGGCTTATGCAAACTGATGCTAAGTGAGAAGAGCAGAACCAGAAAAAATTTGTACACAATCACAGACACATCATATGTGTGATGACCAACTTTGATAAACTGGACTCTTCTCAGCAACACACAGTTATAAGACAACTCTACAAGTCTCAGGAAGGAAGGAGATATCTACATTCAGAGAAAGATCTAGAAGGAACAGAGTTTAAATGGAGTCTGAAGCAATCTACATGCTATCGTTTTTTTCTGTTTGGTTTTGTTTCTTCTTTCTCATTGTTCATTCCACTGGTTATAACTCTTCTATACAACCAGACTAATGTCCAATGTGAAAGTATTTGCAGATCCTATACTTGATTGCATGCTGCTATGGTGGGGGGGGGGGGGGAGAAGAAGGGGATAAAATTTGAAACTCAAGGGATTGTAGAACTGAATCTTGTAAACTAAAAGTAAATAACCAAATCAATTTAATTTTTTAAAAAAAGGTATCATGATTTCTACCACTATGATATTCAGTTTACCTGAAGTATAGTAAACTTTGCTCCTTATTTTAACTTTGTGAATCCTTCTTTCTCAAGTTAGTTTTTGCTAAACATATAATTAGATTATGCTACCCTCTGTTTTATTGGTGAGTCCATCCAGTTGTTTTTCACAAGTATGATTATTAATTGTGCATTTCATTCTATCCTGTCCTTTTAACTTTTTACCTCTTTCCCCCTTCCTGCCTCTACAAGAAACAGAGAGTGGAAAGAGAGGAGTGTGTTTAACAGGAGTGATCTAAAATCGATCTGCTTCTACCTCCTTATACTTTTTTCTTCCCTTCATCCAGTCCCTGGGCTCTTATTCTTTCTTTCTTTTCCTTTTCACCCCATCCTTCACAATCCATGCTTTAAAGTTAAGATTTGGGACCAACCAAGATGTTGAAGTAGGAGAAAGCTGTATAGGCCTACATTCTACTCTTCAACAAAGGTTGAAGAAGAGTTCAGATTAAGTAATGGATAAGGAGATCAAAGCAGAAAACATGGGGGCAGGGTGGAGGTAGAGGGGGAGACTTCTAGCCCTAGCCCAAGTTTATTACTTCTACTCACAGTAGGACTGCAGTTCTTTCTCTAATGACAAAGAGGGGTCAGAAATGGTTGAGGTAAACAGCTCTCTCTCTCTCTCTCTTCTCTCCTCTCCTCTCTCTGACCCCAGAAAGGAATAAATAAAATCTCTCTGTGACCCCAGAGTGGATAAGTATCACAGATGCAGCCTCCAGTCTCAGAATATCCGGAAAGGAAGACTGAAAGATTGAGTAAAAAAAAATAAAAACAAAAACTTGTGTAATAAAAGAAATATCATGTGCCAAGGATGCTCAAGACACAAATATAGAAGAGGAGGATAACTTTAAAATATCTAATGATGCCTTAAAGAAAAACAAAGCTTGGAAATATAGCCCTATCCTAGAAGAAATTAAGCAGGAATTTTTAAGAGTCTAAAATGTTGTTTCTTTATCTGTAAAATAAGCATAATAATAACATCTATCTCCCATGGTTGCTGTGAAGATAAGATGAGGTAATACTTATAAAGAATTTAGTGGGTGCTATATAAATGTTAGTTAATGACAATAATAATAAAGAGTCCTGGTGGGAAGATTTGGAAAAGAAATGAGAGCTATGGAGAAAAGAGTTAGGAAAAGAAATAACAGAATAGCACAAGAGGTATAAAATCTTACCCAAACAACTGATGCCTAGAAAATTAAAATGAACCAAATAGATGGTAAAGACTTCTAAAAATTAAAAAAGACTAAAAAAAATTAAAGAAGAAGAGGAAGAGGAGGAAAATTTAAGGTACTTATTAACAAAAACAACTAACCTGGAAAACAGATCAAAGAGAGATAAAATTATTAAAATTCTCAAAAGTCAAGACCAAAAAAAGATCCTAGACATCATATTTTGAGAAATCATGAAAGAAAACTGCTCAGATGCCTTAAACCAGAGGGAAGAATGAAAATCAAAAGAATCCACTGGGTCACCTGAAAGAGATCCCCCCCAAAAGTTCACAAGAATGTCTTAGCAAACTCCAGAGCTTCCAGGTCAAACTAAAAATACTAAATCAGTAAGCATGAAAGGGTTCAAATAATAATCAGGATCAATTTTAGTATCTAGCAATTTAAAGGAGCAGAAAGCATTAAATACAACATTCCAAAAGATACGGGTGTAAAATCAATCATCCAAGGGAAAAGAAAGGGATCTTTAATAAAATAAAAGACTTCCAAGAACTCTTGGTGAAAAGACCAGAGCTACATAGAAATTTTGAAATACAAACAGATATCAAGAGAAACATTAAAAAAACGTGAACAACTGGAAGGAACTACACAAAGATGAACCATTTATATTTTAATTGTTGTTAATGATACAGGGAACCCTCAGAATTCTAATGTCATTAGGAGTCATAGAGGGAGTTAAATTAGAAACACGGCTTAAAAAGGTTTCTGTTATATTTTGAAGATGATTAACAATAACAACAATGACAGCAGTTAGCATTTATATAGCACTTTAAGATCTGAAAAGTCCTTTACAAATATCTCATTTTATCCACACAATAACCTCAGGAGATAGATGCTATTACTGTCCCCATTTTACAGATTAGGAAACTGAGGCAGACAGAAGTTAAGTGGTTTGCCTAGAGTCATTTAGTTAGTGTCTGAGGCTGGATTTGTACTCAAGTCTTCCTGATTTTAGGTTAAGTGCTTGTACTTATTACCTCGTCTAATCAAGGTAAGTAAAAGTCCATATAAACGAGGAAGTGGTAGGGCGAACAGGCATTATTTAAGCCTCACTTTCATCTAAACTGGTCAAAGAAGGACAAAAAATACACAAAGGCAAATATTTTGCTGTAGAAAAATATCTAAATTCAACCAATAAACAAATTAGGGGAGGTAATAAGCATTTACCAAGTTCCTATTATGTGCCAGGCACAGCTTTATAAATATTATCTCACTTGATCCTCACAACTCTGTGAGCAAGGTCCTTTTGTGATTCCCATTTGATAGATGCAGAAACTGATGCAGAGGTTAAGTGACTTTCCCAGGGTCACACAGCTAGTTAAGCATCTAAGTCCAGTTTAGAATTCAGGTATTTGTGACTTCATGCCCAACATTCTATCCAATGAGACACCTGTAAGGGACCAGAAGGAGGGAAGAACAGGGAAAAAGAGGAATAGTAGAATCAGGGAAGAATTAAGCTGTGAGCAAAGCAAGCTAAAAGCTCAGAGTGGGATTTGTGAAGAAGAGGTTAAAAAAAAGGTAAGCAGAGTAAGGAAAGGTTATTAGCGTCTTGGTGAAGAGAAGAAAAGAGGGGCTGGCAGAAGCTACTGGCAACAAACAGAAAATACATAACTACAACTACAAAACACTTTAATTAGTATGTTGTGGAAATAAAGACACAATAAAATAAACTGGAAGAATATTAATTGTTCACAAGCCTAAACAATGTCATGAAAATGATAATACTAGTTTATTTCTTTAGTTTCATGCCAATTAATCTACCAAAGGATTACTTTATAGAGCTAGAAAAAGTAATAATGAAATTCATATGCAGGAAAAAATAAGGTCAAGAATTTCAAAGGAAAGGAGGGGGCCTAGTAGGACCAGATCTATAACAAAGCAGCAATCTTCAGAACAATTGGGTACTGGTTAACAATAGAGAGGTTGAACGGTGAGACAAATGCCATACACAACATATAGAAACACAAATCTAGAATGTATACTGAGGAAATCGAAAGACCTCCAGCTACTAGAGTAAGGGCTCACTTTCAACAAAAACTGCAGGGAAAACTAGAAAGCTATTTACATCTCACATCATATTCCAAAATCAGTTCTAAATGATATATAACCTAGATATAAAATGTCACTTCATGAACAAATTACAGGAACAAGGAAGATATATCCTTTCAGATCTATAGCTCTGGAAAATTCATGACAAAAAAGAAGAGAAAGGATAAATGAAGGCAAAATGGGTAGTTTTTATTACATAACATCAAAAAGTTTTCCCTGGGGCAGCTAGGTGGTGCAGTGAACAGAGCACCGGACATGGAGTCAGGAGGACCTGAGTTGAAGTCCAGCCTCAGATACTTAACACTTACTAGCCGTGTGACCTTGGGCAAGTCACTTGGCTCCAGTTGCCCTGCCCTCCCCCCTCCAAAAAGCAAAAAAAAAAAAAAAAAAAAAACTCAAACCCAAAAAACAAAAAAAGAAAACCAAAAAAGTTTTCCCTTCTACACCTAAACCACTGTAACTAAGATTATAAGGGAAAGTATTAACTGGGGTAGAGGGGAGGGGGGAATCTTTGTAGTAAGCTTTTCTGATAGAAGTTTCATTTCCAAGGTGTGTAAGAAATTGATTCAAATGTATAAGATTAAGAGTTGCTCCTCAGTTGATAAATGGTCAAAGGATATGAACAAGCATTTTTTCAAGGGAATAAATCCAGGCTGTCAGATGACATAACATTTGTAATGTGGTTAGTACAGTGCCTGGTATGTAGTAAGTGCTATATAAATACTTATTCCCTTCCCTTTCCCCACATTATTAATAATCATCTGAAAAAATGCTCTAAATTACTATAAAAGAAATGAAAACTAAAATCTCTCTGAGGCTCAGCCTTACTCTTAGTTTGGCAAAGATGACAAAAAGGAAATACCAAATGTGAGAGAGGCACAGGAAAAGCCAGTCACCTGAAGAGAGGGAAAGATAATCAATTACCAGCACTGGGGTGGGGCTGGTAGCTACAAAATTATGTAAGACTCAAAGGAAGCACTCTAACACATTGAAAGTGTCATCCACAGATGATTCCTGGGAAGAAATGAGTAAGAATCGCACGGGATGAGTGGGAATTCCTTTTCTCCACCATTCTATTTCCTCCATTGAAGGAAGGTACCCAGACCAGCCATCTCTTCATTTCCCACCAGGCTGTACTCTTCTCAACTTCTCTATCATGCCCCAGAAATTCTGCATCTTGGAAAATAACTTCAGCCCTAGAATTCACATGTTGGAAGTACCCTGTGCCCTATGGCCCCACCATCGGAATGGAGAGTGGAGGCTTTCAGCGAATCTACAGAAGACAGGCTTGTATTCAACACTTTTATACAACTTCAAAAATTAATCACTTTTGTAACAGTCTGCCGAACTTAAATAATAATCATAACAATAATGATAAACTAGCGTTTATGTAGTGCTTTAAGATTTTCAAAGTGCTTTACAAATATTATCTCAGTTTAGCTTCACAACAACCAAAGGATATAGGTGCTATTATTATCCCCATTTTATAAATGAGAAAATTAAGGCAGACAAAGGGCTAATGAATTGACCAGGGTCACACGTCTACAAGTGTCTACCACCAAATTTGAACTTGAGTCTTTGTGACAATGGGTTCAGGACTCTATCCCTTTTACTATCTAAGAAAAACAAGAAAATAATGATTTGCTGGAGGACTATTTCAATTAGATTAATGTCCAAAATAAAGATGAAAAGAAGGAAATAACAATGACAATAACAGTAATAATTTGCATTCATGTGGCACTTGAAAGCATGCAAAGCACATGACAACACATTATTTCATTCGATCCTCATAAGAACCCTATGAAGGAAATGCTATTCTCATTTTATAAGAAATTGGTCTCAGAGAAGTTAGTTGGCTTGCCTAAGAACACATTAACTTAAAGGTTCTCTTGCAACAATGAGTCTCTAACACACATGGTAAGTTCATCTAACATTCCTTCAAAAAAAAACAAACAACAGAATTTCAGAACAGGAGTGGACATCAGTGGTCCTCTCATCCAAACCACACTGGAAAAAAAAATACTCACCTGAAAATCACCAGTGAAGAAAAACACACTATCTACAAGACAGCCCATTACACTTTTTAATTATTACAGAAATATTTGCTGATACCACACCTAAATTTGCATCTGTAACTTCTACAAATTACTCCTGGTTCTGCCCTTTCTCGAAGCAAAAAAGAACAAGTCTAATCCTTCCTCACCATGATGGCATTTCAAGTACTTAAAGATAGCTATCACAATTTATATTCTCTAGACAAAATATGCCCCATTACTCTAACCAGTCCTGAAGGAAAAACTTTTTTGGTTTTCTTTTTTGTTTTTTGGGTTTGGTTTTGTTTTTTTTTTTTGCTTTTTGGAGGGGGGAGGGCAGGGCAACTGGGGCCAAATGACTTGCCCAAGGTCACATGGCTAGTAAGTGTTAAGTATCTGAGGCCAGACTTGAACTCAGATCCTCCTGGATTTGGGCCACATCATCATTCTCATTGCCCTCCTCTAGACATTACCCAGCTTAAACCTCATAAGAAACAGAAAGATTAAAGAAGGGGTAAACAGACAACAAATCAGAGAATAAAATAAAATAAAAGAGAATAAAACAAAAGAAAAGGTAAAAGAATTAATGAAGAGAACAAAGTAAAGACAAACTCCTTAGAAAGAGATGCAGTAAAAAAAGGAAATTAATAAATAAAGTTGGATAGGAGGTGATTTGAACTAACTGCTGAACAGAGAAAGAAAAAGGACAAAGGGGGAAGAAATAATAACTAAATAATTAAAAGAAAAGAAAAAAGTTGTGGTATATGATTGTGATGTCACACTATTGTGCTATAAGAAATGACAAGTAGAAAACACCTGACAAGAAAAACCTGGAAAAATTTATATTAACTCATACAAAGTGACGTGAGCAGAAACCAGGAGCATATTGTACACAGCAACGTCAGTATTGTAAGGATGATCGACAGGGAAAGACTTAGCTACTCTGACATTTAAAAAGTTCAGGAAACATAGTAAGGAATAGTCATTTGGTCATCTCTCTCACGTAAGTGGGCTCACAGTTCATATACCCTCAGAAGAGTGGGTGTTTCTGAGGGTGGAAATCAACTCTGATTAGCTAACAATTAATGAGAGAATGAATATTATAATGAGAAGTGGTCCTATTCTAATGAGGGACTAAGGGAGATGTAACTTTGTGTCATTTACTTCCACATCACTCCAAGCCTCAAGGAAATCTAAACAAAAGATCTATAATCCCCCACTCAAGCCTGAGCAGAAGACTATGGGCAGGAGTTTTACCTTCAGCTAAATTCCTTGTAAGGTGAATGGGGTAGACTGCAGAGAATGTTAATCCTATCTGCAATCATCAGTCCAGTCCTTCAGAGGCTGAACCCTGAAATGAGGACTTTAGGAAAAGGGGAAGAACTCTGCTTCTCTCCAAATCATTAATAACTGCTATTCTGATCAAGACAAATCCAAAGGACATATGATAAAAAATACTATCTCCAGACAGAGAATTAATGAATTTTGAAATGCAAATTTAAACATACTTTTTTCATTTCCCTCATTTTTCTTGGTTTTCTTCTCTGTTTTCTTTTTGCAATATGTTAATATAGAAATATGTTTTGTATAACTTCACACTCTCTTCCTCAAAAGAAAAAAACTACCCTAAGTACATCTATTATCAAAATACAAAAAGAGATGATTAACTGAATTTGCAATTAAAAAAAAAAATTTACACTAACAAACCCAGAGCAAGTACAAAAGAATAAATGCAGAAAATTGGACATAAAATAGATAAAATGAAAAACAAAAAGGCTGACAGAGAACTTAAAGATGTCTTTTAAAAGACTAACAAAATCAGTATAAAGCTCTAACCAAATCAGATTAAAAAGAACAATCAATTTAACAAATAAAAAAATGAATAAAATAAAATTTTAAGAAACACCAAATAAAAAGAATTATCTCAACTTACTAAGCAAAAAACTGAGGATTCAATAGAAATAGAGAATTATATACATAAATATAAAAAATCAAATTAATAGACCACTAAAAATATATCTTAAATTATCCAATTTTGGGGAAAAAATTGAACTAGCTATAAAAGAACTAAAAGGAACAATATTATTACAAGATGGATTTACAAGAGAATCCCACCAAAATTTTGAATAATCATCAATACCTATATTACACAAATAATTTTAATCATTGAGGGGAAAGACACTCCATAAAGTTCATTTTATGACACAAATACATTCCTAATACCTATGCCAGGGAAAGACAGCAAAGAGAATTGTGGATCAATATCATGAAAGAATATCAAATTAATTTTTAAAAATAAAATCCTGGCAATGAGACTAAAACATTTTATTTTTAAAAATCGTTCACTATGAACAAGTTGGATATCTACCAGCAATTCAAAAAAAGTTCAAAATTAGGGGAAAAATTAACATAATTAATCAAATTTAAAATGAAATCATTCCCAAATCTATGATCATATTCAGAAAAGGCTTTGATAAAGTAAAATATTTATTTATACTAAAAATCCTGCAGATTATAAGAAAGTCCCTTTTTTTCTTAATATGATAAAAAAGGATCTAATTAAAACTAAAAGCTAGCATTATATGCAACAGGCAAATAATAGAAGCTTTCCCAAAAAATACTGAATACCTATTAGATTTAGAGATAGATCAAGAAATACCAGCAATAGAATATTGATTAGTTATGGATAGGTCCAACCAATATAATAAAAAATTAAATACTACCAAAATTTATTTATTGAGTGACAAACCAACCAAATTATTAAAAATCATTTCATAGTTTAAAAATATTAACAGAATTCTAATGAAAGAACAAAAGGTCAAGAACTCTAGGAAAATAATGAAAGAAAGTAGGAAGCAAGTCTAGCAGCATTAGACCTCAAACTACACTACACAGACATAATCATCAAAATGATTTGCTACTAGTTTAAAGATAGGGAAGTTAATCAGTTAAAGAAATGATATACACGACATACAAAAGCACATGAACCTAGTACTAGTGTTCTGTAACTCCAAAGACCCCAACTGCTCAGGGTAAGGATCCATTTTTTAACAAAAACTGCTGGGAAAACTGGAAAGCCATCTAGCAGAAGTTAGATATAGAAAAATGCGTCCCACAATGTGCAAATATAAGATCTAAATGAACAGATTATTTAGATATAAAAAGTCATATCATAAACAAGTTAGAATTACAAGAAAGAAACTTCCTTTCAAATTTATGAAGAGAGGAACAGTTCATGGCCAAACAAGGAATAAAGTGGATCACAGAAGATAAACTACATAAAACTGAAAAGGTTTTGCACAAATAAAACTAATGTATCTAAAATTAGTACAGAAACAACTAGAAAAAAATCTTTCTCAACATTCAATTTATAAGAAGAGTTATTCTCCAATTGATTAATGTTCAAAGGACATTAAAAGGAAGTTCTCAATGGAAAACACATACATTATGATCAGATATATAAAAAAAAATGACCCAAATTAATTGTTAGAGAAAAGCAAATTAAACATTTAAAGTCCCACTTGACATCAATCATATTCACAAAGTTAACAAAAACCAAAGGAAAGTGACAAATGTTGGAGAGGTTACTTGAATAGACAAATTAATGAACTATTAGTGAAACAGTGAATTTTTATAGTCATTCTGGAAATCGGTTAAGAACTATGACCCAAAATTCACTAAACTGCATACTCTTTGGTGCAATCTACATCTACTAAATCAATGCACCAAAACGGATTTTTTTAAAAAGCCAATCAGTCAGTAAACATTTATCAAGCATCAACTATGTAACAGACATTATGCTAAGTGCTAAGGAGACAAAGTTTAAAAACAAACCCTGTCCTTAAGGAGTTCACAGTCTAATTGGGGAGACAACCTGCAACTAACGCAAAAATGCAAAAATCCCCAGGATAAACTGAAAGTAATCAACTGAGTGAAGGCACTAAAATTAAGCCGATAAAAAAAGGTTTGCTGTAGAAGGTGGGATTTTAGTTGGGACTTCAGGGAAGCCAGGAAGCAATGAGAATGGAGAGTATGCTATATATGGAGAACAGAGTCAAAATGCCTGCAGTCAAGAAATGGAATGTCTTATGTTAGGAACAGCAAGAAGACCAGTGTTACTGTACTGAAGAGTTAGATGGAGATGTGGGGGATGGAGGGGAGGGTTGAAAGGTAGGGCAGGGAGGTGGCGAAGGCTCTGAATGACAGAGGATTTTATATTAGATTCTGGATACGACAGGAAGCCACTGCAGTATCTTAAGTGGGGGGAAGATTGGGGAGAAGGGGTGATAACATGGTCAGACTTGAGCACTAGGAAGATCACTTCAGCAGTGGAGGATGGATTGGAACAGGGAGGCTTAGGTCAGGCAAACCAGTCAGGACGCTATTGCAAAAGTTCAAGCGTGAGGTGATGAAAGGAGGGACATGGAAGTAGGAGAGGAAAGAAGAAGATATATATGAGAGATGTTATAAAGGTAAAGTTGACAAGATTTGACAACAGATTGGATATGGGAACTGAGAGAGAATGAAAAAACACGGATGACATCTAGTATGAGAGCCTAGGAGAATGGGAGGATGGTGGTGCCCATGACAGCAACAGAGAAGTTTGGAGGAGGGAAGGATTTGGGGAGAAATATGAGTTCAGAAATATGGGACATGTTGAGTTTAAGATGTTTATGGAATGTCCACTTCAAAATGTCTAATGAGCAGCTGAAGATATTAGACTGGAAATCAACAAAGAGGTTAGGGGTGGAAAAGTACATTTGAGAATCATCAATTCAGAGATGATAATTTAAGCCAGGGGAGTTTATGAGATCACTATGTGAACTAGTATTGAGGGAGAAGAAAAGAGTGTACAGAACAGCGTCCTGAGGGGGAACACTGATGGTTAGGGGATGAGACCTGGATAAAAATTCTGCAAATGAGACTGAGGAGGTCAGACAAATAAGAGAACCAGAAAAGAGTAGAGTCCTGAAAACTTAGAGAGAACAGAGTATGAAGGAAAAGAGGGTGACTGACAGTGTCAAAGGCTGCAAAGAAGTAAAAAAAAAAAAAAGAATGAGGATTGAAAAAAGGTCACTAGATTTGGCGATTAAGAGATTATTAGTAACTTTGAAAAGAATAATTTTGGTTAAATGATGAGGTCAGAAGCCAAACTGTAGAGAGTCAAGAGAATGATAACAAAAGTAGCAGAGATACCTATTGTAGAATTTAGTCACGAAAAGTAGGAGAAATATGGGACAGTGGCAGAGAAAGATGAATCAAGTGGAGGGTTTTGTTCTGTTTTCTTTTTACTATGAGGGAGACATGGGCATATTCGTAGACAGTAGGGAAACATCCAGTAGACAAAGCAAGATTAAAGATTAGTGAGAGAATAGGGATGATGGAGGGGGAAATGTTAGAGAAAATGGGATGGAATGGGATCCCTTGTGCCTGAAGAATAGTTTGCCTCTTCATATCAGACAGGAGGGAAAGTGGATATAACAGAAGAAGGCATCTAGATGATATGAGATGAGGAGAGAAGAGAGAGGCTTAAATTTTTCTTTATTTTTTGTTTTTGTTTTTATTTTTTTAAAATAAATTTATTTATTTATTTTCTTGTTTACATCATTTATTTCTACAAGATTTTGAGTTACAAATTTTCTCCCCATCTTTCCTCTACCAATACCTCAAAACAGCCACTCCACTGTATAACCCCTCCCCCAATCTGCTCTCTCCTATGTCCTCCCCTTTGCCCCTCTGACATTCCAGTAGGGCAGGATGGATCTCCCTACCACAGTGCCTATATATCTTAATTCCCAGTTGGATGTAGTTAATAATAATAATAATTATTATATATATATTTTTTTAACATTTGATTATAGAACTTTAAATTCTAGATTCTTTCCCTTCCTCCCTCATCACCCACCCCCACTGGAAGGACAAGCAATTAAATACAGGCTGTACATGTATAATTACGCAGAACATCTTGTGGGCATATTGTGAGAGACTGATTATATGTCCCTCCTTACTATCACGCCCCCCCTCTTGTTCTATTCTCTACCCTGTCCCTGTCCCTGTCCCTTTACAGAAGTGTGTGCTTCCAGCAACACTCCCCTCGACCCTGCCCTCCCCTCCCTCATCC
>CM053587.1:142922905-142938244 GCA_028646515.1 Pseudochirops corinnae | reverse complement strand
TTCAGGGTGCTGACTTTTTCTCCTGAACTAGGTAAATGATATATGTTTGATTGATTAAAATAAGATTGTTAACCCATTTTGAGTTGCTTTCCTTTAGAAAAGCAGATCTAAGAACATATGCTAGCAGCCATCCTGGGTGTGCTAGGGTGCTTGCTGATACAGATACACATTAAAAAAAAAAAAGAAAGTCTGTGCTCTCAAGGAACTTACAGTACAAGGGAGGAACTCAACATATTAAAGGAAACTGAAAAGGGGAGGAGCTTCAGGGGAACCATGAGGAGGCGTGATGTTCATTGAATCAGAACCAAGCAAAGTTGGTGATAGAAAATGGAGGGTAGGGGGCAGCTAGGTGCTGCAGTGAATAGAGCACCGACCCTGGAGTCAGGAGGACCTGAGTTAAAATCTGACCTCCTAATTAACTATGTGACCTTGGGCAAGTCACTTAGCCCCAATTGCCTTGCCTTTCCCTCTCTAAAAATAATTAAAAAAAAAAGAAAATCTGGAATTACCTGGGGTAACTGATTTCCTAAATCAAGCTTGTATAAAACCTGAATCCAACATATTAGTTGGTGGGGTTTTTAAAAAAAATGTATATTTTCACCAAAGTGTTCCTTTGATGCTTCATAGAACTGCCTTCAAATTCTTGAGCTCTATGCCAGCAGAATAAAAGTAGTAGTAGTTCCTACCTGTCTTGAAATTTCGATCATGGGCCTGGTGATTGACTTTATTTATGTATTATCTGAGTATCAACCTAGTTAAACTTGTCAAGACTTCTTCATTTTAGACACAAGGTGATGAATTTGTTTGGCAGTGTCAGTGATTAGAACTCTAGAATCAGACCTCCACATTTTAGCCACCATTTCTAAACTGCACCATCCCTGCTTTCTTCTCTTCCTAGTTCTCCTTTTCGTACTGTGTTCCCTCATTGGAATGTAAGCTCCTTGGGGTCAGGGACTGTCTTGATTTCTTGTATTTGTATATCCTATATTTAGTACAGTGCCTAGCACATACTAGATTCTTAATAAGTGCTTTATCATTCAGTCATCAGCATTCATCCTTGAAGACCATCCATTAAGTCAGGGAGGGATTGAAGAACCTTGAGTCTATTCTACATGAAGACTGGTTGAAGGACCTGGGTATGTTAGTCTAGAGAAGAGCATATCCTGTGTGTAACACTGAAAGATAATGCAGGTATTAATATCCTGATTTTATAGATGATGAAAGGGAAGCTCAGAGTGATGAAGTTATAATTAATTTGGATAGCTTCAAAGTCCTTAAATTATTAAAGACTTCTCCACATAGAAAGACAATGGAACTTTTTGGATTCTGTTCTCTCTTGTCTGTCTTCTCCTGTCTTCCCCCTGAAACTTTTCCCTTCCATTCCCAGTGATTATTTAAATAGTAATCAAATTTCAAATGCTCTGCCAACTATGTCAATTCTTCTGCTCCCTCTATGCATACACATACACATATGCACAATTCTGAGATTTGTTCTCTAGTTTGAGGACTGAAACATCATATTAGTGCTGGGAAGATTCCCCATCCACCTAACGACTGATATTCTCAGAAGATTTCCCCTGTTACTTTAGCTGTAGGACAGAACACTAATAATGAGGCTCCCATCCTGCCCTTCCAGTTCAGTCAAGTGGAGAAACAGGACAAGGGAGGTGAGAGTACCATTATACTCTGTGGTGTTCAGACCACATCTGTAGTATTGTCTTCAGATTTGGACACCATAACATTGATGAGCTGGATAATATCCAGGTGAGATCAAGTGGAATGGCCAAGAGTTTGGGCTGAGGATCAACTGAAGGAACCGTTTAGTGTTTGGCTTTTTATTATGAACTTAACAAGCACAAAAAAAGAAAAAGAGACCCTTTCCATATATAAAGCATAACAGAAAAATAGTTTTATATGTGAAACCATGAATCTCTGCTATGTAGAACATTTTTAGAAGTATATTAACAACTCAGTGTGTTACTTTCAAAAGTGTCCTATATATCTGTATTTTCATCTTCCTTCTTCTCCTCTCTGTGTTTTAAAATATACTTTAGGGCCCTCCTATTTTTCTTTTCTTTTTTCTTGGCAACACTTGATAAATTCCCATGGTCTCATCTATTAAACATCTACTATGTGCCACTTTATATTAAATGTTGGGCATACAACAAAAGGCAAAGATAGCATCTGCCTTCACAGCACTCACATCCTAATGGGGAAGACCACCTGCAAACAGCTGTTCATACAAGATACAGACCAGGCAAATTGGAGGATCCTAGAGTCTCATTGCATAGAGATGGTGATTGATTTCATAGGAGGTGATCAGATCATCAAGTAAATTAGTGTAAAGGGAGAAAAGAGGAACCAGGACAGATTCCTGGAGGACATCCTTCGTGAGAGGGTGTGACCTGGATTGAAACTGAGCAAAGGAGAATGAGAAATACTTGAGATAGATGGGAGAGCCAGGAAAGAGCAGTATCATGAAAACCTAGAAAGAAGAAAGTATCAGGGAGAAGAGGGTGTTTGACAGGGTCAGAGGTTGTGGAGAAGGCAAGAGAAATGAGGACTGAGAAAAGGCCATTAGATTGACATCTAAAAGGCCATCAGTCACCCCGGAGAGAGTAGTTTTGGTTGAATGATGAGGCTGGAAGCTGGACTACAGAGGGTTTAAGAAGAAAATGAGAAGAGAGGAAGTGGGTGCCCTGATTGTAGGCTTTCTCAACTAGTCTAGCCATAGAGAGCAGACTAATATAGGACTATATCTAGGGAGGATGGATGGTTCAAGAGAAGGGGTGTGTGTGTGTGTGTGTGTGTGTGTGTGTGTGTGTGTGTGTGTGTGTGTTTGTGTGTGTTTGTGTGTGTTTGAAGGGAGAAATGGCTGTGTTTGTTGGCAGCAGGGAAGCAGCCAGTAGTAAAAAGAGAGATTGAAGATTAGTGAGAGAGTGGGTGTGATAGAGGAAGCAAAGTATTATAGAGGACAGGATGGAATGAGATCACTTGTACACTTGTGCAAAGGATTTGCCTTGGCAAGAAGGACTGCCTCTTCATATAAGACAAGGGTGAAGGAGGAGATAGTGGTGGAAGGCATCTGAGAGATATGAGATGAGCAGGAGGGGAAAAGAAGGAGCTTTCACCAAATGGCCTGAATTTTTTTTTCTGTGTGATATGAGGCAAAGTTCTTAGCTGGGAGTGTGGGGGAGGAGGAACCTTCTCCTCCATAGGAGGTTTGAGAAAAGATGAAACGATTTGGAAGAGCCAATGTAGTGAGTGAGATAGTCAATAGATTAGGGAGGTGTAGAAGGATTGCTCTGCCACTCTGTAGGCTCAGATGAGATTAGGTAACATAAATCTGTAATGAACCGAGTCAGCAGAGTTTCCTAATTTTCTCTAGCTTCACATGAGGAGAAGTGAAGGTGGTAGATGATAGGAGTAATCTAAGACTGGGTTTTGGTAGGACAAGATTAGTGATAGGATAAGGATTATTAATTTGCAGTGGATTCAAGAGAAGATGATAGTGTGGAGTTGGAACTGGTTTACCTCAGTCAGACAGGGAAGGGAGGCAATAATGTAGGAAAGAATGAAGAATTTTAGGGATTGGAGGTCATAATGAGGATGAAGAACAGGGTTAAAGGTTGTAAGGCAAAGGGGAAAAGAACTGATATAAGATTGTGATTAGATAAAGAGATTTCAGAGTTCATGAACGTGGAAGTAGAACCCTTGTGAGTGATGGAAGATCAAGAGTATGACCGTCTCCATGTATAGCTGAGGTACAGCAGAGGAGTAAGTCACAGGATGCAAATAAGTTACAGAAGTTATGATCCCTAGAAATGGCAATGAGAAGTAAGGGTTATTTCTACCTCCTCCTCCCCACCATGATCAATATAGGTATGAATGAAAGCACAATCCGTGCTGGAAAAGGTGACCAAGAATGCCATGTCATCATAGGAATGTATCTCAGTGGTTCAAGAAATTGAAAGGAGTGAGAAAAGAAAAGTTTAAGCAAGTTTGTGGGGATGGTCAGTCTTGAGTGGGAAGTTGTAAGGTTTGGGTTGAGGGGGATGGGAATAAGGGGGCAGGCAGCAGGAAGTGGGGAACAGGGTTTGTACAACGACAGATGGAAGTTCACAAGGACTGAAGTCATTCAGATGAGGTGTGATAAGTTTGAGATGCCAGAGGGACAGGAAAAATGTAAAAGACCTAGTTGAAATTCATAGGCTCATAGAATCCAGAATTATAAAGGACCTTACACATTATTAGTTGAGTTGCTTTATTTTACAAATGTGGAAACTGAGGCCAAGAGCAGTTAAATGATTTAAGCTGACAGGGATAGTTTGACTCCAAATCCAATGCATTTTCCAGTGTTTTACACCGTCTCTCTTAAAAATTAATAGGGAAGAAATTACAGACTTGGTTATCATCCATGTCTAAGTGGTATTTGAAGGCACGGGAGTGTATGTGATCACCAAAACAGAGAACATAGAGAGAAGGAAAGGAATATTAAAATTTAGGGTGAGGAAGAAGAACTGGCAATAATGTCCTGTAGTAGAAAGCATTGTGGATTTAGAATCAGAGGCAGAATGAAGCAATGAAAAGTAATCACAAGATTTATAATGAGTGTCAGTCAGTACAATGCTTTTTTCTGGTGTAGCGGTGACTCTGGTTCTTGAAGCCTCTGCTGGCAGAACACAAACACTGTCAAGTCTTACCAAAGTGGAAAGACTTTGATTCCAGGCTTAGTGATGTAGGTGCGCGTTTGTCCAAGGCATGCTAGCTAAATTCATAGAGGTTCATTTGAGATGGCTAGATATTAGGTGTTTAATTTTTTTTTGGTCACAGTAATTAAGGGAAATTTTGCTAAGATGTGACAGAATTGCAGTCTGCATCAGTAGAGGGAATATATTCGCACTGATAAAAATCTGAATCCTTGAAGTTTTGATCAGTGTAATAACCTAGGGTAACCTGAAGACTTTTAACTAACTCCCTTCTACAAATAGTGGATCTGATGAACCTAAGCAGCAACATTGAATTATATTGATTGTAACACTATGGCATTAACATATTGGCTAAAATCCAGTACGATAAAATGACTGACATTTAAGGGAATATGTGGTTTACCTTGAACTTCAAGTTATTTATTTTTAACTCTTTACTAATGCTTGAGTGAAAATTAATCAAAATAAGTTTTTAATTTTTTTGTATATGATTTTTCTATTATATAGTAATAATATAAGGTGGAAATAATGCTTTTATTTTTTAGTTGTACCATTATCTACTTGGAGATATAGTTTCTATAGAGTGGCTGAAAGGTACATTGTAAGATTTATGTAATTTAAAACAAAACATATTTTTAATCTTTATGGAGTATTTTCCCCCCAGTAATAACATTTACTCTTTCCCATTCTAGGTATCATTGTCCAGTGCCTAAGGTTTTTTATGTCCAACTAACTGTTGGAAACAATGAGTTCTTTGGGGAAGGGAAGACTCGTCAGGCCGCTAGACACAATGCTGCAACAAAGGCTCTCCAAGCTCTTCAGAATGAACCTATCCCAGAGAAGTTACCTCAGGTGCCATTGCTTCTAATACTCAAATGAACTTGCAATTTCATTGACATTGATCCTCCCTCCACTGGTGCAGATTGCAACTCATCCAGATTTGCCAATACTGTGTGACTCCAATCTATGTCCTTTCACAAATTTACCAAGGGGGTTGGGTGGGAAGACATCTATGCAATGTAGATTGGCTCATTTTCCCATAACAACTTGAAGATACCAGTAGAATGTGGTGACCATGCTGTAACGTTATTGCTCTGGTTATTTGAACAATCCTTATACTCCCCCCCCATATCTTTAGTTAGATATGATATTTAGTATGCACCTCCTTATTTCTCATTTCTGCTCTGTTTCAGCCTACTCACACACATCATACATTTCTCCATTGCCCTTTGGGAGATTTTCAGTTTTAATTCTTCTAAGACTTGTGTCCCATGACTTGCCCCATATGATAACACAAGAGAATTTCAGTGTTAAAAGATGGCCCTTTATTTTAGGAAAAAGCTTGGAGTCATCATAATAAAAATGATAATAGTGGTAATAGCAGCTCATATTTATACTATACAGACCCCTGTGAAATAAGTAGAAGTTTTATAGTTAAAATGTAACAAGGGAAGGTCATAGCATTTAATCCTTTCTTTTAGCCCCTTGGTTTCCTTCTCTCAGTACTTAAATTGTTAAGGAGGCAAACACATTCTGCTTGATGAACATGTACCATTTTTGCATAAAAGGAAAACGTAAATTTGTCTTGATATGGTTAGAAACAAATATGATGGTTCAATCTGACGTCCTTCTCAGGCTGCCCTTCCATTCCTCTACTGTGCCATGGTTTACAGCCAGGATTGCCCTTTAGTACTGATGAAACTGTAGCATGGGGTTCTGAGTATCACTCTTTCCTGATCTTACGTAGTGGCTGAGGATGCTTTGTGAGTCTTCTGTGAACTTCTGAGCCCAAGATTTTGGTACTGAGACCCAGCAGTTTTGGCACTGACAGCTGGGAAATGGCCAAGGATGAAGGAATAACATGAATTTGCGAAGCATTTGCTGAATATTGAGCTGTTGCACTATATTTGACAGAAATCTAAGCATCATGTTAGGGAATAGGTAGAGGAGAAGGGCATAGTCATTTATCAGGTGCCAACTATGTGCCAGGCACTGTGCTAAATGCTTTATAAGTATTGTCTCATTTGATCCTCATGATAACCCTGTGAGGAAGGTACTATTATGATTCTCATGTTATAGTTGAGGAACTCAGGCAAAGAGAGGTTAAGTGACTTGCCCAGGGTCACAAAGCCAATAAGTATCTGAGGATGGGTTTGAACTCAGTCTTCTTGAGTCCAGTTCCAGGGCTTTATCCACTGTACCACCTAACTGACAATGTTAGAAGACTGGTATGGTTATATATAGATTGAGGGCAGTAGAATGGGGCCAAAGTTGGATATGATAACTGTTATAAGAATAACTCACATTTGTATTAAAATTTTCAGTTTTCAGAATGCTTGCCCCATAATCACACTGAGACAGGCAGTATGAATAAAATAGTTATCACTTTGCATATGAAGACACTGAGACTCAGAGAGGTTAAGTGACTTGCCCACTCTCATACAGCTACTAAGTGGTATAGCTGGAACTCAAACCTAGGACTTCTGACTGATTTTTAGTTCTCTTTTTGCTACTGCTCCCAAAAGTGGAATTTCTACAATATTTACACCCTAGAACTTTCATGACAACGTGGTATAACAGATCAGTAACACTGGATTTAGAATTGAAGGACCTATGTTTAAATCCCATCTTTGTTACTTCCTACCTGACTGTCTGAACGAGTCATTCAAGGTTTTTTAATGTCTTATTTGAATCTCAGATTCCTCCTGTGAAATGAGGCAATTGTTCATATTATCCCTAATATGCTTTCCAGGAATAGAACTTATGATTCCAATTCTAATTGGAAAAAAAATATTTTCCTTATTTGGTCCTAAATTCATTCCTGTACTATTTCTTCTCATTGTTTTTAATATTTCCCTCTGAAACCAAGGAGGGAAAAAATAAATTCTTCTCGATAAGATAAATGATGATCCTCTAAATATTTGAAGAGAGCTCTCCTGTCCCCCCTAAAGTTTTCTGTTTTCCAGGCTAACCAGCACAATAGATCCCAAGTTGGAGCTTTGTGCTTTAAACATTTGCATGAGTAGGCACAGAGAAAGAAAATCAGGTATCTATGTTTGGGCTCTAGTGTCTCCCAGGGCTGACTATTCTCATAGTATATTTTAATAAATGATATCAACATGTCTTTAGACTGATTCATTATTTTGTCTAAGAATCCAATAAATGCTTGTTGAATAGGATTAATTAGAAGGCATGAAACTATGTAATGAAAGAGCTACAGATGGTCATTTTCTGATTTCAGTGTCACTGTTTGACTGCCTTGTATACATATGGATGAATTTTGTTTATAACATTAATTTATATTAAAAATAATTTTATATCTATATTTTTACATTATATTTTTGAAAGATATCCCACAGTTTTAACAGGAGTACAAATTTACAAAAAAAATTCCATTCTGGTTGATTTCTATCAAAGCAGTTTCTTTGTCTGCTATTCCTCAATCTGATGTTATAAATAAGAAGCAAAGTTCCTTGATAATTGACTATTATATGGCATACATTTTCTTATTTTTCATGATCTAGAATGGAGAATCAGGAAAAGAAATAGAAGAAGAAAAAGATGCAAACAAATCAGAGATCAGCTTAGTTTTTGAAATTGGATTGAAACGTAATATGCCTGTCACTTTTGAGGTATGTACTCAATAGAGATTTTTCTGGTTTTTTTGTCTGTTCTCCAGTCTTTGAAAATAAATTACCTTGTGAAAGTAAATCGTAATTTAGTAATCTGGAAGAGTCAATGTGCTTCCATAATCTTACGAACCTATAAACATCTCACCTTGGCTACTGTAAATCATTATAATTGTTTTCTAAGTAACAGAGGGATTGTTTTCTGTGATTGTAGAAAGAGTACTTTTACCAGTGAAAAAACATGAATCCTTACAGTATTAAAGAATAAGTATAAACACTATATCCTATTTTAAATTAATAGGTCATTAAGGAAAGCGGACCTCCACATATGAAGAGCTTTGTTACCCGAGTATCAGTAGGAGAGTTCTCTGCAGAAGGAGAGGGAAATAGCAAAAAACTCTCAAAAAAACGTGCTGCAAGCTCTGTGTTACAGGAACTAAGAAAGCTTCCACCTCTTCCTGTTATTGAAAAGCCAAAATTATATTTTAGAAAGCGTCCTAAAACAATCTTAAAGGTAAGACATATGCATGTGAGAGTGACTATAAATTATAAAAAAAAAATGTTAAAGTACCTTTGAAATTAGGTAATTCTATAAGATAGGCATCTGTCTTAACTCATGTGTAATATATAGGGAGGGATATGCATATCCAGACAAAGTCCAGTATGCTGTGTCTCCTTATGTAGAAAAGTATGTAGAAAGTAAAAGGACTTACTAAAACACACATACAGATACCCATAAGAAACTGTACTTGCAAAGTTTTAAAGAGGGCTATGTACTTGGGAGACTTCTCTATACTTAATCCAATTGTATTTCTATTGCTTAAAATAATTTTGGTGTCATATTTGTAATTCCTTTAGAACTAGTTTATTTGTCTAAAAACGATTTCAGTCTCAACTCTTACTCATCATGCCTCCATTTTGAAAAAAAACATTTTTTTTTAGCCAACTGAACAACTCATCTCTACTAGTCTCGTCTCTAAGTGACATTTGATTATTCACAAAACTCAAATACCTTTTTAAAAGTCTAAGATTTGTTACTATAAATACTATTCAAAAAGTGTTCTGCAGGCTCTGAGAACACTTGTACTTTGTGCTTTTGTCTTATATCAACTATATTTTCCAGTGTATCCCTTTTCTCCTTCCTCCTCCCAGAGAGCCATTCCTTATAACAAAAAGTAAACATGAGGGGGAAAGAAGTTCAGCAAAACTAACAGACCCACTGTAAAAAAATCTGACGTTAAATGTGGTGTTCCCCATCACCCCAATTCATCGTCCCCACCTTCCGCAAGGAAGGGTTGAAGGTGTCTTCTGTCTCTTCTTTCTAACATAGTATTTTACAAATAGCAAACAAGAAATGCTTTTTAATTCATTCATTTTTTAGGCCATAGCTGAGTAGTTTTCAGTTTTGATTGTTTTATTGTTCCTGATATTTCCATTTATATTTAGAGTCATTGTTGATGCTATTTTCTTGCTTCTGTTTACTCTGTAATTTCACGCAAGTTTTACTGAGCTTCTTTACTCATCACATTCATTGTTTCTTGCAGCATGATAAGACCCAACGCCATAACTTGTTTAGCCATTTTCCAGTTGATGGGCATCTATGTTCTTTCCAGTTCTGTGTTTCAACAAAAAGTTTTGCTGAAAATATTTTGGTGTGTATGAGGCCTTTATTTTTTACCATTGAATCTCTGGATCACAGGATATGAACATCTTAGTCACTATCTTTACTTAATTCCAAATTCCTTTCCTGAATGGTATAGTAGCATTCCTGTCTTTCTATATCTCTTCCAACACTGACTATTTTCATGTGTGTTATCTTTGTCAATTTTATTTAACAATTTGTTATCTTTGTCAATTTGCTATTATAAGTTGAAAAATTTTTTCAATTTATCATTTTTTGTATGGTTGTAAATAGTTTGCAATTCTTTTGGGAATGGTTTGTTCATATTATTTGACTTATTTATTGGGGAATGGCTTTTGTTCTTATATATTTTCATTTAGTCACCTACATATATGATCTGTCAGGACTTTATCAGAGATATTTAATTCAAGTTTGGTTTGTTTATTTTTTCTCAGTCAACTGCTTCTCTTCTTATGTTAGTTACATTAAATTTATTCATGCACAAACTGGAGTTTCATGTCGTAGATATTATATATTTTATCTTTTATAATTATCCCAATCCCTGGTTAGGTTAAGAATTCACACCCTAGGCATTATTTTCAAAGGTGCCCTACTATGGTTCTCTTCTTTTTGTGATATGACCTTGAATATTCAGGTCAAGTAATCCTTATAACTCTTGTGGTATGTAGTATAAGATGCCGCTCTAAACCTAAATTCTGCAAGACTGCTTTCTAGTTTTTTCAGTGATCTTGTTAAGTAGGGAGTTCTTTCCCAAGTTATTTGTTTTAGATCATATTGTACACTGAGATATTGAGTTTAATTTTTTTATTCTTCTGTCTAATCTGTTACATTGATCTCCCTTTCTATTTTATCACCAGTACTAAATAATTTCTACTTTATTATAGTTTTTGAGGTCTGAAAGTGCTTTTTCCCTTTTGTTTCTACTTTTAAAATTTGATTTCCCTTTCTATTCCAGCTCTTTTATTCCTCCAAATTAATTTTTATATTATTTTGTCTATCAGTTAGCCAACAAGCATTTATTTACGAGGCACTTTCTATATGCCAGGCATTATGCTAAGCTCTGGGAACGCAACAAAAGGCAAAAACCATCCTGTCCTCCAAGAACTCACATTCTAATAGGAGACAGACACAGCATACAAATAACTAGATGCAAGATACATGCAGGATAAATTGGAGATAAATTCAGCTAAGGCACTTTCATTAGGAGGGATTAGGAAAGTCTTCTTGCAAAAGGTGGGATTTTAGTGAGATTTAGGAAGTTAGGGAAGCCAGGAGGCAGAGATGAGGAAGAATGGCATTATAGGCATGAAGGACAGTGAGTGAAAATGCATGAGTCTGGAGATGGTATCTCATGCAATGAACAACAGTAAGGGGGCCAGAGTCACTTAATTTTAGAGTACTTACATAGGAGTAAGATGTATTAAGGCTGCAAAGATTGAGAGGGGCCTGATTATAAAGGGCTTTAAAAACCAAAGAGATGATTTTATAGTTGACAGGGAGCCACTGAATTTTATTGAGTAGGGAGTTGTTATGATTAGACCTGTACATTAGGAAGATCACTTTGACAACTGAATGGAGGATAGACTGGAGAGAGAAGAGTCTTGTAGCAGGCAGACTAATCAGCAGACTGTTGTAATAGTCTAAGTGAGATGTGATGAAAGGCTGCACCAAGGTAATGGAAGTGTGAAAGGAGAGAAAGGGGCATATATACACACATATATATGTATGTGTATCTATATACATACACAAAAATAAACACATATACATGTATATATATACATACATGCTATATATATATGCATATATATATATATATATATATATATATACACACATATGATGCTAGGAAGGTAGAATCAATGGTACAAGGCAATAGATTGGCATGAAGACTGAGAGAGAATGAGGACTTAAGGATATATCCTAGATTGTAAACTTGGTTGATTGGGAGGATATGGTACCTTTGATAGCAACAGGGAAGTAGAAAGAGTGAAGGGTTTGGGGGGACTGATAATGAGTTCATTTTTGGATATGTTGAGATTAGGATATCTGTAAGGACATCCATCTTGAAATGTCTGATAGCCGTAATATTAAAAGATGCTTGCTCTTTGGAAGGAAAGCCGTGGCAAATCTGGGCAGCATACTAAAAAGCAGAGACACCACCTTGCTAACAAAGCTCTGTATAGTCGAAGCTATGATTTTTCCAGTAGCAATGTATGACTGAGAATTAGACTATAAGGAAAGCTGAGAGCCACAGAATGGATGCTTTCAAATTGTGGTGGAGAAGACTTTTGAGAGTCTCTTGAACAGCATGGAGATCAAATCAGTCAATACTTAAAGAAATTAATTCAGGCTATTCACTGGAAGGTCAAATGCTGAA
Source organism: Pseudochirops corinnae (assembly GCA_028646515.1). Lineage (NCBI taxonomy): Eukaryota > Metazoa > Chordata > Mammalia > Diprotodontia > Pseudocheiridae > Pseudochirops > Pseudochirops corinnae. Next base: position 142,925,887 of record CM053587.1, on the reverse strand, counting down.
GCTGAAGCTTAAATACTTTGGCCATGTGATGAGAAAGACAAGACTCATTGGAAAAGACCCTAATGTTGGGAAAGATTGAAGGCAAAAGGAAAAGGGGATGGCAGATGGTAAGATGGATAGATAGTAGCATGGAAACAATAAACATGAACTTGGATAGACTTTGAGAGATATTTGAGAATTGAAGGGTCTGATGTACTGTGGTCTGTGGGGTCATGAAGAGTCAGACATGACTGAATGACTGAACAACAATAGACACTTGGAATTGTGAAGACAAAGTCAGTAAAGAGGTTAAAGTTGGATAAGTAGGTTTGAGAATCATCAACATAGAGATGATTGTTGAATCTCAGGGAGCTTATGAGGTCATCTAGTGAAATGATATAGAGGGAGAAGAGACAGGGGCCTAAGATATGGCCCTGGACAACATCTGTGGTTAGCAGGAGTAACCTGAATGAAGATCCTGCAAAAGAGATTGAGAAGGAGCAGTCAGATAGGAAGGGAAACAGGAGAGAGTAGTGTCACAAAAACCTAGAGAGAAGAGAGTATCAAGGAGATGAGAGTGATTGATAGTGGCAGAAGCTACAGAGAGATCAGAAAGAATGAAGAATGAGAAAAGTTCATTAGATGTGGCAATCAAGAGATCAATGATAATTTCAAGGAAAACAGTTTTAGTTGAAGGGTGAGGCTGGAAGCCAAACTGTGAGGATTTAAGAAGAGAACAAGAAGGGGCAGCTAGGTGGCACAGTGAATAGAGCACCAGCCCTGGAGTCAGGAGGACCTGAGTTCAAATGTGGCCTCAGACACTTAACACTTACTAGCCGTGTGACCTTGGGCAAGTCACTTAACCCCAATTGCTGTGCACTTCCCCCTCCAAAAATAAAAAAAAAATTTACAAAAAAAGAAGAGAACAAGAAGAAAGGAAGTGGAAATACTGACTGTTGGCTTTCTCAAGGAGTTTATCAAGAAAGGGAGAAGAGCTATAAGGACAGTAACTAGTGGGGACTAAGAGAGATTGAAGATATTAGTTAGAGTAGGGATGAAAGAGAAGGAAATATGTTGGAGGAGACTGCATGGAATGAGATCATGTGTATATGTGGGAAAGGTTAATCTTGGCAAGGAGAAAGGCCACTTCATCTGAAATGGGTGAAATTGCTTAGATATGTAAAATATCCTCTTGATAATTTGATTGTCTGGCACTAAATCTGTAAATTCATTTAAGTAGTGCTGTCATTTTTATTATGTTGGTATGAGCTACCCATGAGCACTGAATATTTCTGTAGTTGTTAAGGCCATTATTTATTGAAGGTTTATTTTGTAATTGTATTTACACAGATATTTTATGCATTTTGTTTTTATTTTAAATGCAGCTTATCTTTTTGCTGTTGCCTCCTGGATTTTGAGATGGCTCTGTAGTAATGCTGTTGATTTTTGTGGATTTATTTTATAGCTTATTACTTTAATGAAGCTATTTGTAGTCTCGATTTCTTTGTTGATTCCTTAGGGTTTTCGAAGTCATAGTATCAGCAGATTAGAATAATTTGTTTCCTTTTTTATCCTTATGCTTTCATTTAAAAATATTTTTAAATTAAAATTTTATTAACATCCATTTAAAATATTTGAACTCCAAATTCTTTACCTTCTTTAGGGCCTCTCCAACCCAGGGAAAAAGCAAATGATAGAATACCCATTATACATGTGAAATCATGCAAAACAATTTCCAATATTAGCCTTGTTGCAAAAAAAGCAAGAAAAATAAAGAAAGTGGGAAAATATGCTTTAATCTGCTCTTAGAGTTTATCGATTCTGTCTCTGAAGGTAGATGGCATTTTTCATCATGATTCCTTTGGAATTGTGGATCATTGTATTGTTCAGAGTAGTTAAGTCTTTCATAGTTAATCATTGTTACGATATTGCTATTGCCCTGTATAGTGTTCTTTTGGTTGTGTTCACTTCACTTTCTGTCAGTTTATATATCTTCCCAAGTTTTTATGAACCCACCCCATTGTCATTTCTTTTTTTCCCTATTGTTATTGCTTATAGCACAATAGTATTCCATGACAAATGTATGCCACAATTTGTTCATTTGTGTTTTTATTCCATTCTTTTGTGTTATTGCTCTTAACATTTCTCTAAATTTAAAAAAGTTTTATTTTAACAAGTATTTATTTTCTTTTCCATCTTCTCCCATTTGAAAGAAAAAAGAAAAACAAAATCCATGTAACAAATGTTTGTAGTCAAGCAAAACAAATTCCTGTATTGACTATGTTCACAAGTGTATGTTTTACTCTACAATCTTAGTGTACAAACCTTCCTGTCAGAACAGGAGAAGCATACATTAGTCTTCTGGGATCATGGATGGTCATTGTGTTGATAAAAAATTCTTAAGTGTTTAAAGTTGTTTGTCTTTACACAGTTGTAAGACTAAAAAAAATATTCTCCCAGTTCTGTTCACTTTTTTCATGCAAGTCTTCCCAGGTTTTTCTAAACCTATCCATTTTATCATTTCTCATGGCTGGTAATGAAATAATATTTCACTACATTCATATACCATAATTTATTCAGGAATTCCCTAGTTGATGGACACTTGACAATTCTTTGCCACTACAAAAAGATATGAGAAATATGTATGTACACCTATATTTCTATAACTATATATGTATATATATCTCTGTATATTTATATATATGTACAGATATATATATATATATATATAGTGTGCATATATAGGTATGTGTGTGTGTTTGTGTGCGTATATATATAGAGAGAGAGACAGAAAGAGAGAGAGAGAGACAGTGAGAGAGAGAGAGAAAGAATTGTTTTTTGTTTTTTGTTTTTTCTTTTAAATGACTTGTTTATTTACTTTTAATTTACAAGATTCGGTTCCACATTCACCTGAGTTTCAGATTTTCTCCCCTCCCTTCCCCTACCCCCCATGGTGGCGTGCAGTCATGTACAGGATCTGCAAATACTTTCACATTGTACAAT
>CM053587.1:142902532-142922405 GCA_028646515.1 Pseudochirops corinnae | reverse complement strand
GTATGTATATATATATATATATATATATATATACACATATATATACATATATATCATAATATACAAATTTTAATATACATATACATGCATTCTAAAGATAATGCTTTTGTGGTCTACTATAAAGAAAATTCAGAATGAGTTGGGGAATAAATACTAATGCCAGTGAGAAATTATGCTTAGGGAAAGTGACACCTTACTGAAAACCTGAAGTCTAAAACCTTAGACACATAGTTCCTATCCTTACAGTGCTTACAGTGAAGAAGGTCTCCCAATAATCTTTTTTTTTAATCCTTCTGGTCTGTGGAATAAACCACCCACTATTCATCGGTTTCTTTTTTGTAGATTATCAATTAATTATTAATGATTCAAAGAATGGGATTCTTATTTTTTGTAAAGGACAGAAATGGTCCTGACAAACTGTATACAGTCTTAATGAAGCTGGAATAATCAGAGCTATGCACTACCTTGTCTAAATATTTAAAAAACTAAAAAGAAATACCTAGCCTTTGGGAACTTTCTCAAAACTATTTTTTGAAGGCCATGATCCTTCCTTTTCCTCTATTAACCTGATATCCTACAAATAAATAAACAACTGGTTCAAGAGTTAGTCTTCTCTTTTAGACACATTTCTAAGACTTTATAATTCTGAAAAAGTAATGATTCTAAGGCATTCTAGCTTTCACATGCTTCCCAACAGGGCACACACAAAACAAGGGTTTATATTTGGTCCTTATCGATAAATACCACCACAATTTCATTAATTGTCCTTTTTGGAGCATATACCTTATTGGTCTGTGTTAGGCTCACAATCATAACAAATTTCTATTCAATCCCTTAGACAAACCTACTTTACTAAGACTGCCTTTGTCAACTCATTTTATATTATCTTTCTAAACAATTAAAGCCCATTAGTCCTTCTACTTCTCTGATTACCCTATTTTCCCATCATCTCCATGTTCTTGAATATCATTTTTACAAGGTGAGAAAGACATATTCCAAACAACTTTAGTAGAATTTTCTTAAAATGAAAAATAATTACCTCATTTCATTTGATAGTATTGTTCATAAATCTCAACATAGTCGGCCATTTCTGGGAACTTTTTTTAACCTTTTGGAATTTTAGCTATCATATCTTTAAAAGTTTATGTCTCATGATACCTGACAAAGTTATGGCCTGGCCTAATTAGGAGTTCTAGAATTTTTTGTGTTTATTTCTGTAGTAGACTTGAGATAGTTGTCACTTAACTTCTATATCTCAGACTACTTATCTACAAAGCATTTACAGAATCTGTATTTTAGGACTATAAAGCACTTTATAAGTCAAAACACAGAATTCAAATGAAATGTCAAGTATTTTACTATTTCTATTCTTTTAACTATTATTCATTCTAAGTATACAATATAGTTATAATTAAATAGCAGCTAGAAGATAGACTCAAATACAGAATTATTCTGGGAAATACAAAATTAGGATGATTGATGATAACGGATAATTATCTGATGATGATAATTTCTCACTAGTCTTTATTGTCCACCTCATTCTGAATTTTCTTTACCATACTTCTTTATAGCAGACCACAAAGTCATTATCTTTAGAATGCATGTATATATATTTCAAAATTCATATATTCTGATATATACACATATAACTCCATATGAATGAAGTTCTAAGGCAGACTTGAATTAAAATTACTATGCTCTGCTTAACATTAACTTATCTGATTAACTAACAATTAATAAGCTCTAATTCTAACAATTTCATTATTAGCCATAAATTTAAAATTCTTTATTTAATCTGTAGTGAGGAATGAAGAAACTGGGTAAATCTTAAAAGATTAGAAGGCAATTAAAAGTGAGCTTTAAAAGAAGTACTGAATTTTTTGTAGTAGCTAAGAACTGGAAGAAAGGTAGCATGGTATAGTGAATATAAACCCCAGAGCCAAGGAAACCTAGATTCCAAGCCAGGAGCCCACACTGGCTATGTGACCCTAAGGAAATTGCTTAGCCCCTTGGGGCTCTAAACAGCTCTCTAAAATTACAAATTGCAGAAAAGATGTTGACCTTCATTGTTTGAAGAATTTTCCTCATCAGGGTGCTACCTATGCCAGTTAAACAGCAGGTTTAGCAAGTCCCTAAACCAATCCTAAGAAACAGGAAATAAAGTGGGTGCCCATTATTTGGGAGAAGGGATGAATAAACTGTGGCCTATGCATGTAATGGGATGTTAAAGTAGAGTAAGAATGACAATTATAAAGAATTCCAAAAAACATGATCTTTGTATGAACTAATAATAAGAAAAATAAGAACCAAGGCTACAAAAATGTAAATGAAAAAAACATGGAAAAGAAGTCTGAAAAGTATATAATTGCAATCATTCAACTTGGTCCCTGAGAACAGACAATAAAACACATCTTCCTGTTCTTGGCGGAGAAGCAAGTGATTATAGGTAAGGGTAAGTGGGATTCAAGCCAATCAATCACCCTCACCCCAATTAAAGTAATTAGCAAGAAAAATTCTGGTCCTAATACCTCTAATCAGATGAGAAGATCTCTGCTGGATCAGTCAAAGGTATTAAACAAGGAGTGAAATAACTTAAATAACCTGAAAGGATTAAAATATTTCCAGTCATTGGATGAAATGAAGTCACACAAGTGGATTGGGCTTGAATTAAGAGTTGGTCATACCCTGTGGAGCTAAAAGAACAACAATAAGCTACTCTGCAGAAACTGCTTTGGCGGGGAGGAGGACCACAGAGATGCTCCAGCCCCTCACCCATTCTTGACGGGGGCCTGGCCACGTGAACTTTGAAATTTTGGATAACTTTGAATTTCCCGTGACCATTCTAGCAATGTTATAGGAACAGCAGTGATTGAGACTCAATGAGCACCCTATGAAGTGAAGAAGGAGACTTCTAGTAACCAGAAGCTGTGAGTTAATTAATCCTTTATCAGATGTGCTAAGAGGTAAGGTTCACTTTTCCCTATATTGTGTATATAGTCATAGGAGAGTATGTCCTTGTTTTAATTTAGGGGATGTTTTATACCAACTCTTCTAAATACTACCTTAGTATATAATGTTTTCTTAAAAGCTAATTAAGTGTGACCAATTGATATAAACAAATCATCTATGGAGGAAGCATACCAGTGGGGACTTATGAGCAAAAGTTAAAAAAACACCCCATAACCATCTTAGGGTTACCCCAAGAACCCTCGAGGAAAAAAGTATCCATCTGGTGATCCAACCTGCCATTGTAATGAGTTGGAAGCACAGATCCAGAGCTTATGTTATAGTTGCATACATTGTCACTTTTTTTTTTTTTGCACAACTGTTTTTCTTCTTTACAAGGGAAAGTTTAATTATGGGGTGCGTGGGAGGGCCAGTATCCAGGAATTACTATGATTTGGAAGTAAATGGCATAAATAACATGTATAGAAAATAAAACAGGTGCTGAAGCCAAAAGGAAGTCTAAGCTCCTTACATTTAATTAAATGCTGATCAACATCCAAGAATGTAAATCTAAGGAATTAATGGAGTAACCCACAGGTATACTTAACATTGAACATGATCCTATGATAGGGTCAACACAACATTATCTCTTATCCTTCACTAAGTGGGAAGTTTGCTTATTATTCTAAATAATGATATTAATATTTTATAATTATCTGTTAACTACATTACCTAAAAAAATTGATCTTTGGAGAAATTTACCATAACTCTTTTCACAGTATCCAAATCTACAAAGGATCTTAGACATCAACTAGTCCAATCTCTCCATTTTACAGATGAGTAAACTGAGGCTCAGGGAAATTAAACAAATTTTCTAGGGTTACATAGGTCACAATAAATAGAAGAGCTAAGATTTGAACATAAGTACTTCTATTCCATATTCAATCCTCAGCTTTGTATAGGTTATGTCAGATCTTGAGCAACAGATTAGGGCAGTTCAGAAGAATTGTAGAATATTAGAATTGGAAGTGACCCTAAAAGATCGCCCTCTCCCTTTATAGATGAGGAAACTGGAAGGTTAGAAATAGCAATCGACGGGGCAGCTAGGTGGCGCAGCGAATAGAGCACCAGTCCTGGAGTCAGGAGGACCTGAGTTCAAATGTGAGCTCAGACACTTGACACAAAAACTAGCTGTGTGACTTTGGGCAAGTCACTTAACCCCAAATGCCCTCCAAAAATAAAAAAAAAAAAAAAGAGAGAGAAAGAAAAAGAAATAGCAATCAAGGTAAACATGATGGGTATGATGAATACTGAGGTTCATGAACCTTGAAACAAGAAACCATAGGCAAGAGGCCAGCTACCATAAGGAAGCTTTCCTAAGTTTCCATAAAAAAGGTCAATCACTTAAGCAGTGTAAGTTCAGAAAGAAGAGCTGAATGCAAGGTTCATTCTTCTTACCAGAGGATACCTTCATCTCACTCTGAGGTTCTAGCCTTAGGGTACCTATAGAAGACTTGAATCATTGCAAAATCTGTTGGATAGGTTTCCTAGATGAATCTTTAATCTTTAACTTTCAATCAGTTACTGAAGGTTCATCTAAATCTTAAAATTAATTTATGTTTGACGTGCTATTCTTGGAGTGTCATCCAAGGTTATGGTTTCATGTAAACTTAGAGTTTATAAAGGCAGGGGAGAAAAACATGAAATAATTAGATATGTCCAGGTAACAGTGAAAAGGGGTAAGATGTCATAATGATAGCAACAAAATAGTGAATTAGACGGTTTCTAGACATGGAGTCAGGGAGACTTGAGCTCAAATCTGGCCTCAGATACTTATTAACTGTGTGACTATGGACAAGTCACTTAATTTTTGTCTGTTTTAGTCTCCTCATTTGTAAAGTAGGGAATAACAGCACCTACCTCTCAGCTTGTTGTGAGGGAAAAAATTGATATTTGTAGAGTACTTTGAAAACCTTAAAGCACTATGTAAGTGCTACCAGGGGCAGCTGGGGACACAGTAAATAGAGTGCCAGGTCTGGAGTCAGGAAGACTACTCTTCCTGAGCTCAAATCTGGCCTCAGATACTTACTAATTGTTTGACCCTAGGCAAGTTTATTTGCCTCAGTTTCCTCATCTGTAAAATGAACTGGAGAAGGAAATGGCAAAGCATCCCAGTATCTCTACCAAAAAAAAAACCCAAACTCCAAATGGGGGCATGAAGAATCAAACACACTGAAAAATGACTAAACAACAACAAATGCTAGCAATTATTATTATTTTTTGTTTGTTTTGTTGCCCAACAAAAGGAATTAAGTTTAGAAGTAAAGCAGTTATAGCTGACTCCAAAGGACAAAGGAGACCAATGAAAAGGTAAAATCCTTATAAACTAACACAAGAACTCTAATCCTTAGTTGATTCACCACTAATCATCCACCATCTTTAAGCACCCAAGGCAGGGGCTAAATAAAAAGACAATTAATAATCACAAGCAGTTAGAAGGGAAAAGAAGAGGTGATTTTGAACTAATTACTTAAATAAGAAAGGGAAAAATAAAGAGCAAAAGGAAGAAATAAACAAAGAAATCAACTGGAGTTTAAGTTTTTCCCTGACTCTAGGGAAAGGACTAACAAATGGGAGGGAGTTATAAGGAGGGAAAGCTATTTCTATAGGAATAGCTACATTAAAGTAGTTTAATCACAAATAATCTGAGAGACAAATCTTTAAACAGACACACACACACACACACACATATCCCAGAGGCAAATACAAACCTAATTCAAATAACTAAATGTGAATAGACAAAAGGAGCAATAAAATGAAAAAAATGGTAGAAAGTATAAGAAAAAAACCTAATTCTCTGTTGTTTATTAAAAAAAACACATCTAAAAAGGAAAGACACACATAGAATGAGTGACTGATAGAAATGAGTGACTGATAGAAAATTGACTATGCATCAGGGAAATAAAAAACGCAAGAGTTGAAATTATGCTATTAGTCAAAGCAAAAAATAAAAGTTCACACACATACATATATGAAAACAAGAAAATCTTATTATGCTTAAAGAAACCATAGACAATGAACCAGTAATAATAGTAAGTACATATGTAGCAAATCATTTAGCATATAAATTTATGAACTGAATTGAAGAAATGCACAGACAATACAAAAAGAGATGACATTAATGTTCCATTCTCAGAGCTAAACAAACCTAACAGAAAGATAAGTAAAGGGGAAAGCAGAATTGAACAAACTATTAGAGAATTTAGAGATAAAATATTTATGGCATCTCCTGAACAGTCACAGTAAAAAGCATACATATTTTTCAGCACTAAACTATAACTTTACAAAAACAGACCATATATTAGGTCACAAAGAAATTGCAAATAAATATGAAAAAGCAGAAATACCTAAACACATTCTTCATTGACCACCATGAAAAAAAAATCACAATCAACAGATGAAGAATTAAACAGAAATTTAATGAAATCCTAAACAAGTCAAAGAAAAAAATTATTAAAAAAAATACTGTAAAATGTTGTTTAAAAAAACCCAAAATACTATAAAAGATAATGATGAGATGACATACCAAAATTTCTGGGATACATTAGTTAAAGCAGTCCTCAAAAGAAAAACTGCATGCCTAAAAGCATTCATTAACAAAATAGATAGGATTAACGAACTGAATATGGAATTTAAAAATTAGAAAAAATAAACATAAAATAGACACAAAAGAGAAAATCTTGAAATTATCCTTTATCCACCTCCCAATTCTGTAACTAGCAGATGGGGGTGTAGGGAAGGGCTGTTCTACTAGTTCAGTCTCTTGCTTTGGCTCTCCTACATACCAATATTGCTTTCTGTCAACAGACTTCCTATGAAGGGATGGAAGAATAGACAGTGCTCTCCTCATCACCACTACTTTCCTAGTCTCTTCCTCAGAAGGAAGGCAAGGCTAATCCTTTGAAAAGTTCAAGAAACCCACACAACCTGGTTTTGAACAATTTTCACTGCCCACAGGTTCAATGTCTATGGTTTCACTGCTCAAAAGCCAAAAGTTGAAGACAAACCAACAATCTCTTTCCCTCTGCTGAATATTAGGATTTTTGGCCCTCTAATCCTGAGACACCACTCCCATTTTCCACAGTTCTTCAAATATCTCTGCACTAACTCTGCACTAACATTCTCAATTTCTTTTAGTACCCTCAAAGGAAATTTGTCCAAGGAAGATGATTTGAGCTTAATGAAGCAAATAACAACTTCTCTAATCTTCAATTTCACCTGTAAATTGATAATAACATTTGCACTATTTACTTAACATGGTCATTTATGAAGAAAGAGTTTTATAAACCACAAAGGGTTACATAAATGGAAACTTAGATTGCTCCTACTAACATCCTAGACTGATGCCTAATCAGTAGAAGTAAACCTAGGTTATTCTGCATCCGGCCAGTAGACTAAGAGCTCAGGCAGGTTCTACCAAACTATAAAAACTTCAAATACAGGTCCAGTGACAGAACATCTATTTTCCAAGAACCAGTCTGGTTACACAGAGTCCTTTCAAGACTTTGAAGATCTTTCAGCCACAGCAACTTTTGTAGACTATCTATTAAATTATGGAGAGGCCGTAAATTATGTTAATGGAAGGAAAACTCACACCCATGAATCATAGAGCCTAGAAGCATTAAAGTAATAATGGTGTGATAATGACAAAGTCTACCAAATACAGATCCTATATTGCTGAGTCTGATCTAGGAAACCACACCACAATTCCATGGTACCATCAAATTTCTACCACAGAAAGACCAAATGAGTACTATGTATGCAAAGAACAAAGGCTTAAATTCAGACCAGTGAAGGAGGAAGGGAGCAGCAGAGAACTGATTCCAAGAAGCTAGGCTATGCCCAGTAGGTCAGGCATACAACAGATCTGGAAAGCCAAGTTTCAGCACCCAGAACTTTGACACAAAATAGTCAAGCCAGGATCACGGTCCCAGAGTTCATTACAGACAGGTGGGCTCACCCAAATAGCAGAAAAATATTAGGGCTACTGATCACAGAAGAGAGGCTACCTGCTTCTTTGCTCCAGCTCTATGAATTCTATTTAATGCCAAAGGATATGATCAGGTATATACTGCCAGGATAAGGAAGGCAAAGACCTACAGATGTTGGCCGATGGTTGATTACAGAAACAGCATACTGTGAACTTCTAACAGCAATATGTGATATATAATATTTTTATTTTTAGATTCTGTTCTTCATCACCAACTGTCTACTAGAGATTTTTAAAAGATCCTGTAAGTACCTCAAATTCAACATGTTCAAATAAGAATTCATTATCTTTCTCTAAGAAATCATTCCCTTTTCCCACTATTACTATTTCTGTCAACACAACCATCATGCAGTCTTGCAATCTCAAGAGTCATCCACACAATTCCCTACACTTTGTACCCCAGTTTTCCAATCACTTGACAAGAATTATTGATTCTACCTCCACAATCTCCCTCATTCATCCCCTTCTCTGCAGTCACATGACTTCTACCCTAGTTCCAACTATCCTTGAGAGATCACTAAAGCACTGTACTTCATGTTCTCCCATTTTTTTAGTTCCTGAGATTTCAAATTATATTGGAAGCTTCTCACTGAATCTACCAGGTGAGTTATAATTGCTGACAAATATCTATTACATCTTTTAACTTTTTAATGCCAAATTTTCTTCTGTTTTCTATTGAGTACACATTTTCAAAATAAAATCTTAAAGATTAGTCAACAAAAATTTACTCATGATGCACTCTCATTTTACTCCCATTTGGGTTTCCAATTTTTTTGGATTCTATATAGCCATTTTCTCAACTATTTCTGGAATACTGCATGGTAGCTTTGAATAGCTCATTTAGATCTGAATGATTCAGATTTCTTTAGACCTTTGCAATCTGCCTCCAACTTACCTAAATGAACTATGTTTCAAATTGTACTAATCTTTTCTAATGACATGCCACCCAATAGCTTATGTATTCATATAAACCATTTCCTCAAACCTATCTTTTGGAATCCTTGTGTACTCAAATATTCCTTAAGCACCTTGTCAGACATTCTTTTACCACTTCACTTTAATTGCACTTAACTGAGATTCTTTGAGTAAAATATAAGCTCCCTGAAGATAGAGACTGCTTTGTTTTTTGGCTTTATATCTCCAACACCCAATATGGTGCCTTGCACATAATTGATGCTTGTTCAACTCAACAAATATTTATTAATAATGGCTTAAAACATTTGTTAAATTTAGGAACCATTCATATTAAAAGTGTTCTCAAAAATCAATAAATATAAAAAGAATGAGATCACAGTATCATAGATCTGAAGCTGAAAGGGACTTCAGTGCCAATCTAACTCAACTTCTCATTTTATAGATAAGGAGACTGAGTCTCAGGGAGAATCCAGGTTCTCTGAGTCAAGAGTTCATTGGTATGACTCTTATAGAATTCTGTTACTATATCAATAGGTTTTTCATGATGTCTGAAGGCAATTTTTTTTTCTTTTCCCCTAATCTTTTCTTAAACCAACTCTGTTCTTCATAGTATCTATAGTATCTAAGATGGTTTTCCCAAAATCCTGGGATAACCTTTCTTATTATATTTACTATTATAGTTTTTTCTATACTCCTAATCTCTTTTTTAGAAAATGGACATGTTTTCAATATCTGGGCATTTTCTTTTGCCTGCAGAATAGGTTCATGGCATGTTGGGGCATTGTGAATCCATACATATTAACTATACAAGATACTGGTCTCATCATAGCTTATTGCTTTTCCCAGTTTTAGTTTCCTGGGAGCTCATTCTTCAAATTCTTCCCAGGCTTTTTCTTGGCTGCAGTCACAAGGACCTTGACCCACTCTCTTTAATGCTTATGATTGTTTTCATTTTCAGGTTGTCTGATCAAGGAGCACTTCTTCAAATACAAATTAATCTCTATTGTATTGTGTGTGTGTGTGTGTGTGTGTGTGTGTGTGTGTGTGTATGAAGACTCCTAGTATAATTGACCAACACAACACAAAACTATTTCTATATAAATGTGATTGAAAAATACGGACCACCATTTTTTAAGTCATAAGAAATGGAGATGTTTTTAACAAAATGAAATAAATGATACAAGTAAAACCATTTCAGATTATACATTTCTTCTGGAATTGGTGGTATTTGTTTTTCAACTGATTTTATATGCATTACAAGACAGGTTAGATGGGTTCTCAAACAACAGATTAACCAAATTAGAGTGCACGAATGGGGAAATGGAACATGAATTGTCTCTTTGGTATATCTATAGCACAAAAAAAGGCACTATAAGGTTTATGAATGCTGAATAAAATATAGAAATAACTAGGGAATGGTACAGAGATCTCCTGTTTTACTACAACACTTTCCAGTATGTCCTCACGCAGTGACAATATAAATAGATTTATGAAGCTAGTGGGAGTGTTTCTATGCAATCCAGAGCCCAGAAAGTACCAAAAAATAAACAGAAATAGAACTACAGGGGGTGCAGGAAACTTTCTAGAGAGAGCAATGGGGCCTGAAACGTGATGAAAGTCAAATGCCAGAAAGATGTGCATGGGATCTGTGAAGCTGTAAGTCTTTAGGTCTGCTCAAATGCCATATGGTGCAGATGACAGAGCACTGGACCTGGATCCAGGAAGATCTGAGACCTCTTAGGATTTCTCCAGTTGAGAGGACTCTACCATGCTCTAAGATTACATTATTTATATTTTGTACTTTTTTTAATATTTATATAAAATTTATAAAATATTTAATTTTATATTTATATTATAAAATATTTAATTTAATTTTATATTTATATAAAATTTATATTTTGTACCTGTGTACATGGAGGCAATGTGGTACAGTAGATAGAACAGTGAACTTGGATTCAGGATGATTCAAGTTCAAATCTCTCCTCAAATACATACTATCTGAAATTGGACACATCTCTTAACCTCTCTCAGACCCAAATCCTTACGGAGGAAATGGAGATAATAATACCTCCCTCCTTGAAGTGTTTTTGTGAGGAACAAATGAAAGATGAAATGGAATTGAACTGATATAAATATTAGTTATTATTATCAATAACAATGATAACAATAACATATTGTTTCCCCATCATAGCATGTAAGCTCCTCGAGGCCAAACACTGCTAACATTTTTTGTCTTCATATCTTGCATACCTAGAATAGTGCTGGCAAATAGAAGATGTTTAAGATATATTTATGGAAATGAATTTAAATGGCATTGTACCAAATGAACTGAGGTCCATAATCCTATGAAGGCTCCTCAGTGAAATCTGTAGTAGTTTGAAAGAGACTATTCCCACAATGGAAAAACAAACGGAAGGGAAACTAGCTATTATATAGATTACTGTACGTCAAGAACCCATTAAGTAAATCCGTTTGTATACACACACAAACACACATGCATGTATGTCAAGCAGCAAGATACAATGGATATGGAATTGCGCTCAGAGTCAGAAAGACCTGGGTTCAAGAGTCATCTATGATATATGGACTATGTAAAACTAGACAAGTCATACTCTGTGTCCCTCAAAAATTTCTTAACACTTTAAATTGCATAGGTGAACTTATTTTGCTTAACTATGCATATGTCTTATAAGATTTGGGATTTTTCCCAATGGGGAAAGAGAACAAGTAAAAAAACAAAGGATTATTAATTTTTTAAAGTTTTTTTAAAGTTAAAAAAGATACCTAAAATAGATTTTTTAAATACCTATTTTAATAGCTTGAAAGACACCTTGTGTGTATATATAAGTGTTTGCGCACATATACACACATATTTTGGATAAGCTCCACAGATGGACAATTAGTTGAATATAAGAAAGGAATCAGAATTATCAAAAAGGACAGAATCTTCAGTTCTCCTTGGGAATTCAACATGGTAAAAAAAATCTCTCACAAATTAATATTCTCCTGAAGATACTGCTATATGGCTTCAAATCCCTACAGCACCATGATTATAAAAGGATCAAAACTGCAGGTGACCCAAATAAAACTAGAAAGACACATGGTTGTACATAGCCCGCAGGATATACCAACAAAAGGCACAAAAGACCACAGACTAAGACACGTATGATTGGGAGAAGGAAGTAGACCAGACAGGTAAAAAGAATGAGCAATGAACAGGCCAAGTACAACAATTCTATCCTCAAGATAATAAGAGGAGAAGGACTTCAACCAATAACATTTTAAAATAGTTAACAATTTTAGTTGTTTTTCTTTTATTATTCTGAGTTTATATATTTCTCACCTTGAAAAATGTTACAGAAATATAATTAGGGAAAAATAGCTCACATAAGTTGCTTTATACAGTATTCAGGAAAAAAAATTAATAGGTCTCTATACAAATAAAACAGGGGCCCTTATAGTTAAATGATAATGCAATTATCTGTTAGATCAATTAAAATTAATAAGAATTGTAGCTTGCTGCTTAAACATTTTTTAACATATTCTTCATTTTCAACCATTTAAAATAATGTTTTTCAGAAAAAAATTCAGTCTGCTTGCAAAAAGGTTAATGACCTTTGATTAGCGATGCATCCACTGTATGTTGTTCTTAGAATTTCCTAGACAGTGTCTCCCGAAACCTATAGTCAGTATTTGTTGGTTTACTCATTTTAAAAAAGAAGAGGAAGAAGGAGGAGGAGTAGGAGGAGGAGGAGGAGGAGAAGAAGCTCTTTATTGAGTTTCTCTGGCATGCCTGACTGAATGGAATCAACCATCAAGAGATTCAAAAGGCTGTTCGTTTTAACAAGCAATAATTTGTGTGAAAACACAGATGGCTTCTACAAGGACTACTACCAGGTTTTAAGGAAGGGAGTAGTGGGAATCTGCAAGAGGAGTAGAAACAGGGTTTGATAAGTCCTGGGATGCAGTATGGTGATAATTTTTATCCAATATTTATGCCAATTTTACCTGGCAATATTTACAGTTTTTCCCATTTGACATGATAACTTTAAAAGAAACAATGAGGGTAAGCAGAAACCTTTTTTCTATATAATAACATTCATTTCACATGTTTCTCTGAATTTTTATCCCCATATGACAGCACTCTTTTAAACATGCATATTACAGAAACAACAAAAAAGAACAGTGGCCTGCTTTATGAGTACCTAAGTCATATGTTTAGCTTCAATAACTAATAATTTCAGTAAATATATAAAGCTAAAAGTAATATGAAACTAAAATGATGTTTGATTTACTTAGGCATTCGATAAGATAAAAAAAACATGAAATCACAAAAAAACTACAATTTTCCCTGCTCTTTATCTCATATAACTGTAGAATTTTAAAGCCAGAAGATACCATTGGGATCATCTATCAGGGGTCTTAATCTGGAGTAAAAGAACTTGTTTTTGAAACATTTCAATAACTATATTTCCATATATTTTGTTTCCTTTGCAACACTCTGAATTTGATTTAATGTTCTTAAAATACTATTTTGAGAAGAGGATCACAGAATTTTTAAAAATGTCAAAAAAGGTGTATGACCCAAAAAAAGTTGGGAACCCCTGATCTAATCTATTCCTATAATTTTATAGTTAAGAAAACTGAGAAAAGTTAAATGACTTGCCCAAGATGAATCAACTGGCAAATGTAGAGTTCAATTAGAACTCAGGTCTCAGATTGCAAATCCAAAGACTTTTCCATTACATACTTCTATAATTAAAACACTCACAAAACTAAGTCTGTAAGAGACTGGGATGAAACTAAAATCTTTTTAAACATTATAATTTTATGCACTTCTTTGTGGTTACATCATTTCTCAATCATTTCCAACTCTCCATCACCCCATTGGGGGTTTCTTGGCAAAGATACTAGAGTGGTTTGCCAATTTCCTTCCCCAGCCCATTTTACAGATAAGACAAACAGAATTAAGTGACTTGCCCGGAGTCACACAGCCAGTAAGTATCTAAGGTCAGATGTGAATTCATGAAAAGGACTCTTCCTGACTCCAGGCCTGGCACTCTTCACTGCACCATTGCCACATACTCCATATCTTCAGCAAAGTACAATAAAGCCGCAAATACCATCAGTGTTTCTATGTAATAACAAAATCCAAGAAGCAATAATAGAAACATAAATCCATGCAAAATAAGTTTTTAAAATGCATAAAATATTTGGGAATTAATCTTCCAAAGCACAGTTAAAACTTAAATAGATTCTATTTAAATAGTGATCCATTAAAAAAAATTAAATAGCTATCGTTAGCGTTCCTGGCTTCATTCAGCGTTCATGCGCAGGCCACACTAATAAGAAAAATAATAATACTATCAAAGTTAACTTGCAGATTTAATCCTATGCCAAGTGAAATACAAAAAGGAATACTTTACAACGATTTTTTTAAAAATTATTAAAGTTTATATGGTGCAACAAAAAATGCAGAATATCAAGGGAAATCATGAAAAAATGTAAGAATGAAGGGAGCCTAGAACCCCTAAACTTCAAACTATATTATAAAGGAGCAATAATCTACTTGTTATTATTTTTAAAACAGATCAATGAAATTTACTAGACACAAAAGAAATGAAGAGGAGGAGGAAGAAGAAGCAGTAGAAGAAGGAGAGGAGTGAGAAAGAAATAAAGGAGGAAGAGATAGAAAAGGAAGAGAAGATAAAAATGATAAAACAGATCATTTTGATGATATGAAACTGAAAAGCATTTACACAAACAAATTAATACAGTCCTGATAAGAATAGAAGCAGTAAATTGGGGAAAAAATTGCTATATTAAATATATCTGGAAAAATGATACCCAAAATATATAGAAAACTAACAGAAATACATAAGACAAAAATCCAAAATACAAGAAGACAAAGGACATGAACAAACAGTCTCAAAAGAACAGTTGCAAACAATTAAAAATCATGCAGGAATGCTCTAAATCCCTACTAATAAGAGAAACACAAATCAAAACAACTATGAAGTTTAATTTCTTGCTCACAATTTAACAAAGATGACAAAATACATCAATAGCGTTGGAGGGGCTATGGGAAGACACAAATTGTTGGTGAAATGAATTAGGGCAACTATTCTGGAAGGCAATTTGGAATTATGCAAATAATTCCACTGCTAAGCGTATCCCCCAAGATCAAAAGAGAGGTTCCATAGACACTAAAATATTTACAGTGCTAGTACTAGCAGCAGCAGCAGCAACTAGCATTTATATATAATTTTAACATTTGCAATACTTTCCATCCTCACAATAACTCCATAAAGTACAGCTGCTATTATCATCCCCATTTTACAGATGAAGAAACTATGTCTCAGAGAGATAAAGTGACTTGCCATGGCCACACACCTTGTAAACATCTGAGGCAATATTTGAATTCACTCCAGTTTTTCTGCCTCCAAGTAAAACATTCAATCCTACCCAAAGTACCTCCTAAATGCTACATATTGAAGCACTTTTTCAGGCAACAATGAACTGGATACAAGATAAATTTCTACTGATCGAGAAATGACTGAACAAATTGGTACACATGAATGTAATGAAATACCACCATGCTGTAAGAAATGAGGAACATGAATACAAAGCATCATGGAAAGACTTCCATGAACTGATTCAAAGAGAAGTATATGGAGCCAGGAAACCACAATATATAACTACAAAGATGTAAATGTACAAAACAATCACCATAAAACAACTGAAAATAAACACTGGTAAATTACAAAGAACAAGCTTGGCCCCAAAGAAGAAATATGAGAAGAGCTTCCACACATTCATTACAGAGGTCAAGGGGTCATGGGTGGAGGGCTTCACATGTGTGGAACATTACACATAATGGTAATTTTTTTTTTAATGTCTTGTTCACTTTTGCTAAATTTTTTCCCTCTTCTTCTGTTTCTTTTTTTTTAATGGGGTAGTGGGATATAAAAAGAAAGAAAAAGACAGGGAACTGAGGAATAATTAAGGGTTGGACTTCATTAGAGGAACTAAGTATTCAGAAGAAAAAAGGCAGCACTGATAATGTTATATTGAGGAATTGGACCTAGATCTCTTCTTGCCTTCAGAACTAGTGCTCTCTTGACCTTTCAACAATGAGACAAAGATATTTCTATATACAGCAGAAAGCAAGCTAGAACTTCAAATATCTTAGAGATATTCACAAACTTAATGTTTATAGTTAGAGAAAGAGAACAATGGTTTTAATATGACTTAAAGTGTTTGGGTGAATTGTGTTGTTGTTCTACTCTGCTTTGTTTGCCTTCAAGGCATGACTATTAGGAAAAAAAATTGGTTCCATTTGCAAAATTACATCCAATTTTGAAACAAAGAGAAAAACCTTTTGACTATGAATTTAACAGTCACCAAATGGAATATAAAAAATATGGAGAATTATGAAAGATTAAATTCTGTGTAACATTTAAATCAAATAGATACGGCATCCCAAGAATGCTATTTCAGTAGGGATGAAGTAAAGAAATTTTGTCTGTGGAATTTAGCTGATAAAAGAAAAAAAAAAGAAATGTAATATTCAAACTAAAATAAGCCAGAGTACACTGCAATTACTAGCTAAAAATGTTATTAGAGAAACATTTTTATTCATTGACTGAGTATCAGGGGAAAATACAAAATGATCCCAAACTGCTATTCATTCTATGGAGTGGTACAAAAAAATGAAAATAAGTACTGCAGAGCTTCACCAAAAATGCTTTGGTATGCCTGTCTTTCCATAACATTGACAATTCCCATATTTTGTCATTTTTTTTAACTTGTGGGTGTGGGGTGAAACCCCATAGTTGTTTTGATTTATGTTTCTCATATTATTAGGGATTTAGAACTTTCTTTCATATGGTTTTTAATAGTTTGCAAATGTTCTTTTCAGAACTGTTTGTTCATATCTTTTGTCCACCAATCTGTCGGATGATGCCTTTTGGGTTTAGATATTTCTGCTAGTTGACTATATATTTGTGATGTTCACTCCCGTATAAGGTACTAATTTTTTTTGTACTAATCTGCAGAATGAATAGTAATTTTGTATAACTGTGTTTTCCCCAGATATTCAGCTGATGAGAAAAAAATTTCTGTAATAACATTTTTAACTAATTGCTAATAACTACAGTTATTACATGGCTTACTTTGTGTCATTTCCTTTTTTTTTTTTACTGGCTAAATTCCGTAGATTAGATTTGTTTTTTCCTAATTTTGTCCCTACCATATCAGCATTCTTAGGATGCCATACCTGTTTTGTTTGAAGATTTCAAGGAGTTTTGTTTTCATGATGTTTCCTGTCATTTTTTAATTCCATTTAGTGATTTATCTAAAAAGGAGGTGGGACCATGTCAAGCCCCACTCCTACTCCCACCTCTCAGTGAACTCAAGTTCACTATTGAACCCTATTGGTTCTGGAATTTAAAAAAAAACATTTGAAACCCGGTCCCTTCCCACCTTTCCCTTCTTTTTACGTTTTCTCTCCCCTTCACTTCCAATACTCTACATATCCCATCTACATGCATTAACAGCTGCCCGTGCCTTGAATGCTCTACTCTATTTTGTCAGAGGCCTTTTATCTTCTGTGGCTTTCTTCAAGACTCGGTTCCAATTCCAACTTTCCTTGTGTCCCTTACCCCACCCATGCTGGTTGTACATTCCTTCTAAGATGACCTTTCATTGTTCTGCGTATATCTCTTAGTGTGTATGTATTCACATGCCTCCTCCATTCAAATGTGAGATCTTTGAATACAAAGATATTAATTTTGCCTTTGCTTGTACCTCTAGCCCTTATCAGCACAGGGCCTGGCAGACAGAAAGCACTTAGTAAATGTTATTGACTGACTGAGTAGTTCTGGATCTGCCACTAACTAGCAGGTTGACATTTGGCAAGTTAACTTTATTTCTCTTGGTCTTAGTTTCCTCATCTATAAAAAGAAGCATTTTGACAAGATGATAACTGTGGTTCTCTTCATTTCTAAAATATTATTTAACTCCATAATACCTATACCTGATTTTGATTTTGTGATTAAAAATGAGATATTAATATCTTATAATAAAATAGTAATAATAAATTCACAACAATAAAAAGTATTAATATAACTCTCAAAGTCCAACCCATAATTGATGGAAAGGGGAGAACAGCAACATACACATGCAACAGCCAAGGCTATTTACAGAAAGGACTTTATTTACTCTGAGACCACTACAGTGGTCAGGAGAGCTTGATAAGACCCAGATTATCACTCTGGCCAGTGTGATTAAACTGCTACTAGAAATCTAAGGTCTAGACAGGAGGGCGCAAGGTTTCGAGTTATTCCTATTTCAAGTCAACAAGATGATCAGCTTAGCATGTAGAACAGCTGAGAGAGTAAAACTCCTATGTGTTGTAGTACCACAAGTAAGAAAGAAATGTCGGAACCAATTAAAAATATCACTATTCTACCTTAAGGAAATATTTCATTTAAAATGGTGCTAACTACACTAAAAGTGCTCTTTTTTTAAAGTTGGCTTCAGCTCCAAGTTATAGAACAATATATTGCAGATCAATGCTGAGAAATTGTAAGAATCACTACATAAAGCTAACTAACATTTACAGCTCGCTATATGTCAGGCACAATGCTAGGTGCTTAACAATTATTAAATCATTTGATCCTCATAACAATGCTGGGAGGTAAGTGCTAATATCATCCTTATTTTACAGATGAGAAAACTGAATCAAATAGAAGGTAAAGTGATTTGCCAACAACCTGATTCTAGGTTCAACACTCTATCCACTGTGCCACCTAGCTGTTCCTTTTTCCAAAACTGAAATTAGGTGAAATAAGGATGGAAAGTCAGGTAGTACTTAAATATGAAGAAATAAAGGCTAAAAGACCTGAAAGAACTGAAAAAAAAAATTTACATTTAACAGAAACTCCAAAAGTGTAACCTAATAACAAAATGAGTGGCAAAAAAAAATTTAGTACTTCAAATTATTCTGAAGTGAAGATGCAAATAATTAGAACAGAATTTCAAAAAGATATTTTTCAGTTTGATGGCACAAATTCAACTAATAAACCAATTATATCAAAACACAGTAAGTTAAAAAAAAAAAAGATGCTATAACCATCATGAACAAATTATGCCATGACAAATAACATAGAATAAAAAAAAATTTCAGAACCTGCACACAACAGTATATGCTATAGTCATTATGATGACAAAGACCATAGAAAGAAAGATAGAGCTGTCTACTAGGGATATTTCCTGAGGACAGAGATCAATTACTCCATGAATGAAATGGTTTGAGAAAACTATTGAAGAACTCCAAAAAGACAGTGGAAGACCATATCAATAACTTAGCAGTACATATAGAAGAAAAGTAAAACATTGCATCATCTAATTAAAGGGAACAAAAAGAAGCAATTGGAATCCAGAAAATGAAAGTATGCCGGAAATTCTTGACACTATTAATTAACAATTAAAAGTGAAAATCAGAAAGATAAGACAGCAAACATCTTAAGGGAGAGAAAAAAGAGCAACATCAATCAAAGTTCATACTACAAAGATTTGAAAAGAAAATAGAAAGAGAAAAAAAGAATATAAAATATTTATATGGTCCCAAGCAGTCCAGTACAATGAAAACCCAACTTGGATCAAATATAAAACTGAAAGTTTGCATATGATTAATATAATGAATAACAGAACAGTTTCAGGTGACTGGAACTCTAGGTTTTCTATAAAATTTGAGAGTAGAGGGGCCATATAAGCTGAATGACTGGTGATTCAAACACTTCACAGCAATGCACAAATTACTAACAAAGCACTTTACCAGCTTCTTCTCTAATGC
This sequence comes from Pseudochirops corinnae, assembly GCA_028646515.1. Classification (NCBI taxonomy): domain Eukaryota; kingdom Metazoa; phylum Chordata; class Mammalia; order Diprotodontia; family Pseudocheiridae; genus Pseudochirops; species Pseudochirops corinnae. Next base: position 142,902,636 of record CM053587.1, on the reverse strand, counting down.
AAGTCTGATACTATTTTTCTTAATAAAAAGCATCATATATTTATTACCAAAACATAAGGATATCAGTATCATCTTTAAATATAGAAGAATTATGTGTTTATTAT
>CM053587.1:142878717-142902032 GCA_028646515.1 Pseudochirops corinnae | reverse complement strand
ACTTGAAAGAATTCACCAATCACCTCTTTAAAAAGATCCCAAAAAGAAAACTCCTAGGAATGTTATAGCCAGGTTCCAGAGTTCCCAGATCAAGGAGCAAATATTACAAGCTGCCAAGAAGAAACAATCTGAATACTGTGGAAATACAACCAGGATACCACAGGATCTAGCAGCCTCTACATTAAGGGACTGAAGGGCCTGGAATATGATATTCCAGAGATCAAGGGAGCTAGCATTAAAACCAAGAATCACCTACGCAGCAAAACTGAGTACAATGTTTCAGGGGAAAATATGGTCATTCCATGAGGTGGAGGACTTTCAAGCATTCTTGAGGAAAAAACAAGAACTGAATAGAAAATGTGGCATTCAAACACAGCAAGCATGAGAAGGTAAACATGGAAAAGAAATCATAAGGAACTTATCAAAGTTGAACTATTTACATGCCAACATGGAAAAATGAGAATTGTAACTTATGAAACTTTTCTCAGTATGAGGATAGGTGAAGGGAATAAAAATGTAGATATATGTATACATACACATATGTCTATATAGGAGGGTATATATGAACATGAATACATATGTGAGTGTGTATATATATGTGTACATAGACAGAGGGCACAGGATCAATTGAATAGGAAGGGATGATATTTTAAAAGATGAAATTAAGAGGTGGGAGAGGAATAGAATGAGAGGAGACAGGGAGAGAAAGAATGGGGTCAATCATTTTATATAGAAGAGGCAAAGGATAACTGTTACAATGGAGGGGAAGAACAGGAAGGCAAAAAAGGAATGGGTCAATCTTGCTCTCATTGAAGTTGGCTTAGGGAAGGAATGACATACACTCTATATTGGATATCTTGGCCTACAGAGAGTAGGGGTGATGGGGATGAGAGAGGGAAGGATGGACGGGAGGGGAGGTGGGAGGGTAGTTAGAAGCACACACTTTTGAAAAGGGATAGGGTCAAAGTAGAAAATAGAACAAGTGGGAGTCGGGATAGAAAGGAGGGAAATAGCATCAGTGTCACACAATATGTCCATTGTGGAGATGTTCTACATAACTACACATGTACAGCCTGTATTGAATTGCTTGTCTTTCCAGTGGGGGTGGGTGACAAGGGAGGAAGGGAAAGAATCTAGAATTTAAAGTTCTAAAATCATGTTAAAATATATATATATTATTATTATTATTATTATTATTATTATTATTATTTACATGCAATTGAGAAATAAGATATACAGGCACTGAGATAGGGAGATCCATCTTGCTCTACCAGAAACTCAGAGGGGCAATGGGGGAGGATATAGGAGAGAGCAGATTGGGGAAAGGGGTATACAGTGGGATAGCTGATTTAGGGGGGTGGGTAGGGGAAAGACAGGGAGAAAATATCTAACTCAAAATCTTCTGGAAATCAATGATATAAGCTAAAAATAAACAAAAGTTAATTTTTAAAAAAAGAGAAATGAGAATGATGCAAGAAAATCATGAAAAGCGAGTCAACAGCTTGCTAAAGGAGACCCAAAAATACACTGAAGAAAATAATACCTTAAAAAATAGACTAAATCAAATGGCAAAAGAGGCCCAAAAAGCCAATGAGGAGACGAATGCTTTAAAAAGCCAAATTTCCCAGATGGAAAAGGAATTTCAAAAACATACTGAAGAGAATAACTCCTTCAAAATCAGATTGGAGCAATTTGAAGCTAATGACTCTTTGAGAAATCAAGATAGTATAAAACAGATCCAAACAATTGAAAAAATAGAATGCAATGTGAAATATCTCTTTGGAAAAACCACTGACTTGGAAAACAGATCCAAGACAGATAATTTTAAAATTATTGGACTAGCTGGAAGCCATGATCAAAAAAAGAGCCTAGACACCATCTTTCAAGAAATTATCAAGCAAAATTGCCCTGATATTCTAGAACCATAGAGCAAAATAGAAATGGAAAGAATCCACCAAACATCTCTTGAAAAAGATCTCCAAAAAAAACCTCCTAGGAATATTATAGCCAAATTCCAGAGTTCCCAGGTCAGGGAGAAAATACTGCAAGTAGTCAGGAAGAAACAATTTGAATATTGTGGAAACACAATCAGGCTAACACAAGACCTAGCAGCTTCTACATTAAGGGATTGAAGGACTTGGAATATGACATTCCAGAGTTCAAAGGAGCTAGGACTAAAACTAAGAATCACCTACCCAGCAAAACTGAGTATAATGCTATAGGGGAAAATATGGTCATTTAATGAAATAGAGCACTTTCAAGCATTCTTGATGAAAAAACCAGAGTTGAACAGAAAATTTGACTCTCAAATACAAGAAGCAAGAGGAGCATGAGAAAGTAAATAGAAAAAAGAAATCATAAGGAACTTATTAAAGTTGAACCATTTACATTCCTACATGGAAAAATGATAATTGTAACTCATAAGACTTTTCTCAGTATGAGGATGGCTGAAATATATGTACATAGAGTACACGGGATCAATTGAATAGGAAGAGATGATATTTAAAATGTGAAATTGAGAGGTGAGAGAGGAATATGAGAGGAGATAGGGAGAGACAGAATGGGGTAAATTATTCCATATAGAAGAGGCAAGGGATAACTGTTACAATGGAGGGGAAGAACAGGGAGGCAAAAGGGAATGGGTCAACCTTACTCTCACCGAATTTGGCTTGGGGAGGGAATGACATACACACTAAAGAGGGTATCTCGCCCTATAGGAGTAGGTGGGAAGGGGATGAGAAGGGGATGATGGAAGGGAGGGGAGGTGGGGGAATAGTTAGAAGCACACACTTTTGAAAAGGAACAGGATCAAAGTAGAAAATAGAACAAGTTGGGGACGGGATAGGATGGAGGGAAAAACAGTCAATCTTTCACAACATATCCACTATGGAAATGTTTTGCATAACTACACATGTACAACCTATACTGAATTGCTTATCTTCCTAGTAAGGGTGGGTGATGAGGGAGGAAGGGAAAGAATCTGGAATTCAGTTTTAGAATCAAATGTTTAAAAAAAATTTTTATTATTATTATTATTATTTACATGCAACTGTGAAATAAGATATACAGACACTGGGGTAAGGAGATCCACCTTGCCCTACTGGGAAAGCCGGAGAGGTTATGGGGGAGGATATAGGAGAGAGCAGATTGGGGGAGGGGGCATACAGCGGGATCGCTGTTTTGGAGAGGTTGGTAGGGGAAAGACGGAGAGAAAATTTGTAACTCACAATCTTGTAGAAATGAATGATATAAACTAAAAATAAAGATAAAAAAATTTTTAATATTTGTTCCTTTTCCCCTATTTATAGATCAATACTCTTATTTAATCACAAAAAGCAGTAATTTAATTCACCTCTGCAAAAGTCTGCATATTATTAAATACAAAAGAATAATTGAAACTTGTCCTCAAACTGTGTCTATGTATTTATTCATGTAAGAAACACATTTCTTACTGCCACCTTTTTGTACAAAAATCAGAGGTATAACTAGCATGCAAGTGAAAACAGTATTAGTTGGAAAATTGTTGCTGTCAGAACTCAGCCCCTCCCTCTTACTCAAGCACACATTTAGCTGTTTCTTTTCTCTGCCACTGAGTGTCAGATTCAAATGTTCCTTGGGTTGCTAACAGATATGTATCTTATTTCCTTCAGGATAACCCCATTTCCAATACTGAACAGTTCTATAAGATGTGTCTTTCTGCAGAAGCAAAAACTTTTTAGTGCCTTCTTCATGCTAGGGTTCCTTTTCCTAGTTATCTCTAAATTCCTGCAGAAGTAAACTGAAATAGGGAAATAATCTCTTTATCAAAACAGGGGAGCAGAGCCTGGAGCAATGACAAAAGTCTCAAAGTCATTTTACTAAAATGAGCACAGGAATGCAGATCAAAGATACTTTTTCTTTATTTTTCTTAAGTTTCCTCTTTTTGTCTGTTTTCTTTCACAGCATTTACATGGAAATGTGTTTTGCATGACTACACATGTATAACCTATGTCAAATTGCTTGCCTTCTCAATGAAGCAGGGGAGTGAAGGATGGAGGGAGACAAATTTGGAACTCAAAATTTGAAAGAAGAATGTCAAAATTGTTTTTAAATGTAATTTAGAGAGAATAAAATATAATTTTTTAAAACAAAATAAGCACAGGAACCAATGTGTAGCTCACTATTATATCTGTAACAGAATCCCATTTCTCACTAGGGTGATTTTGTTTTTGTTTTGTGGTTGCTGTTATTGTTTTAGAGAGTTGAGATGTGACAATGCCAGATATCACATTCCAGTCTTGTTCTGCAAAAATAGAGCCTTTTTAAAAATCCCAGACCCTGCAGCAGCATTTTTATCTCCATCTGCCTCTGAAGGAAGGTACTGGACTGACCTTCCAATACAAAAATATGTTACATTACTATATTGCTTAAAAACATCTCTAAAAATCAGATTCATAGATTTACAGATAAAAGGGACCATACAAGTCCCCCAGTCTAACCGTCTCATTTTAATGGTAACAAAATTGAGGCCCAGACAGTGAAGTCACTCATGCAAGCTTACATAGTACACAGTGAGAAAGTAGCAGACTTGATATTTTAAATCATTCCCCCTGATTCCAAATCCAGTTATTTCCTCCACATCACACCGTCTCCCATGGAGCATTTACTATGTGATACATAAATGGAGATAAATACGGTAAGTTATAAGGTAAAGGTAAAATTCTATGAGATGAAATCAATCAAAAAGTATTAAGTACTTCATAAACAAGCAGCGTAATGTAATGGAAAGCATGCTGGACTTGGGAGGTCACAAAGACCTGAGTTCAAATCCCACTTTCGATATTTTCTAGCTACGTGACCCAGGGAAAATCATCATAAAATATATTTTTAAATGAGGATAATAATTAGCACATACATTATTATAAAGAAAAATTGAGATAATATATGTAAAAGTCCATGTCAGATCTTTAAGTTATGTAAATGTGAGTTACTATTGTTGCTGCTGCTACCTTACCATATACCTAGCACTATCCAAATCATAAGGAGGGATTAAAAAGAAGTGTAAGAAATGCCTCTCCAAGAGCAGTGGAGACAAGATAATATGAACACAACTACAGGCTAAACAGTGTAGTAGTGGCTTGGAGAATAGCAAGTGTTGAGAGAAAAGAGAAGTCATATAAGCTGTATTCATCAGAAAGCATCATGTTGGAGCTGAACCTTGAAGAATAGGTATAATTTGCATGGTCAGGAAAGAAAGAGAAAACTTGATTGATGGAAGCTTTATAAAGATCTTTTTCTTAACTATACAAAATGCTTCCAAACAAGAAGTAGGAAAAAGAACAAAGTCTCACTTGAAAAACCCATATATTGTCCATAAAAATTACCTTATGAAATGTCACTAATGAAAAGAAATTATAATGATGAAAAGGATAACATATATGGCCTATTAATATTCAAAATGCCTGTATAATTTTTAGTTACACTTTAGAAGAAAAGTTTAAGACCTACATATTTCAAGTTTCTGTTATTTTCTTTTATATTTTGTATGTATAGTACTCAAATAAAAAAGCATCACTCACAATAATTTCAAATTCTCACAAAGTGAAAAATTTGCATTTTAATTTATGGAAAGATTTGTCCAAGAAGAATTCAAAAGGATAGGACTTCCAAATGTGAACGGGAAAACAAATACCAAAATGGGCTATTGCTAAGGAAAGAAGAAAATGTGCCCTTCCACACCTGGACTTTTGTCAAGGTTTCTAAATTCTGGGCCCTGATCAGACTTTGCCTCATAATCTTAGTTACTCTTGTCTGAGAGGCCTAAAAATATGTTCAGCAATTGCTGCCCTACTTTGTGGCTCCAAAAATACAGAAGAATGAGGAGTCCAAAGGTGCCATGAATCATTTCACCTTGCCTTCAAATTGTCTCAACATCAAACCTTTTTCCAGAGCTAAACAAAGCCTTCTTCCAGAATCTCATCATTTTTAGCATTTATTTGGCTTCCCTTTTTAATTTTGGAATTGATTAATTTTGGCACAAATAGAAACCTCTTTTTATTAAACTTGAATGATACTGGCCACTTAACAGCACTTTCTCAACCTAAGTTCCAGCTGCTGATCCTAATCATTTACAGATTTTCTGAACATATGCTTTTTGTACTCACCTCTTATTTTGGTACCATTACATTATTCTCAAAAACATAAGATTAGCAAAAACATGTTAAAAAAAAAAAGCCTCATTTGTATAATGATCCTATTAATAATTTCTTGGCCCTCAGCTCCTTAAGACACTCATTAAAACATGAGCGAAGATTCTCATTGCTTCCAAAATTAAGCAATTACAGACTTCCTCTAAATAGTACCTAATCAATATACCATATAAACTGTTTTTAATGATAATAAGCCTTTTTATTATCATCATGTAACTACAAATGTTTATAGTCTTAGCAAATTCTAAAGAAAAGGGGCCAATTATTTGCTATGAAAAAAGCACTGTGGAAATGTAAAGGATGGAGAGATTACTTATAGCCCAAGACAGCTTTATGAAGGAGCCAGAATTTGAGCTGAACCTTGAAAGAGGTTCACAAGGAGAAATTTGACATTCTAGACAGAAGAAATAGTATGTCCAATTATATTCCCCATCTAGTGGTCTAATAACTTTTTTTTTTGTAGGGAGGAAGACAGAGGGCAATTGAGGTTAAGTGACTTGCCCGAGGTCACACAGCTAGTAAGTGCATCAAGTGTCTGAGGCCACACTTGAACTCAGGTCCTCCTGAGGCTAGGGCCTGTGTTCTATGCATTGCACCACCTAGCTGCCCCTCTAATAACTTTCAAAAAAGGAAATAGTCAATAGTCAATAAACATTCATTAAGTGCCTACTGTGTCAGGCACTGTGCTAAGCACTGTGCATACAAATATGAAAAAGCTGTGACAGTCCCTGCCTTCAAGGAGATTACAATGTAATAAGGGAAGACAACACACAAAAGACAGCTGAAAAGGAGAGGGTGAGCGTGGGGGGTGGGAGCTGGGAGGTTACCTCTGCAAGGAGCATGGTGGAAAAGCCAAAGAAATTTGAAGTGAGTGCAACCAGGGATATCAAAGAAGCCCCAAATGAGTGCAACCAGGTGTGAAGTGAGATGTTTGAGAGCAGGCAGGCAGACAGATAGAGGTTAAGGGCTATTATGTGCCAGGCACCGTGCTAAGCACCTGGGATACAGATACAAGTCAGCAAGACAATCTTACCCATAAGGAGAGATTACATTCTAATGGGAAAAGACAACTCTAAAAGGGAACTGAAGGAAGCAATTCTATAAGTCTCTGTGTTCATCACGTATATAATTCATACAGTACAGGAAGTAACATTTCAATAGCTTCATAAACCACAAATTTTAGCTGTTCCCCAGTCCATGGGAATCTATTTTGTTTCCAAAGTGCTGCTATAAATATTGGGGAAGAGGGGGTGTGTGTGTGTGTGTGTGTGTGTGTGTGTGCCTTTCTTTTTATCAATGAGTGACTTGAGGTATATGCTTAAGGATGGAAACTCTCGCTCAGTGTATGGGCATTTTAGCCACTTTATTTCATAATTCCACACTGTTTTCCAAAATTATTGTACTAATTCACAGCTTCGCTAAATAGTGCATTAGTGTTTTTCTTCCTACAGTCCCTCCAACATTCAAAAACTTCATAGCTATCCCTAGGATCACTTTTTAAGATACTTCAAAGAGGGAAAGATAATTGAATAGAAAAGTAATGGCTGATATTATTACCAAAAAATGTGATCAAAAGGACATCATTGCCTACTGAGCCACATCTGTTTTCTCAGTGAAACTGGTCTTTGATAAACGCAGACTCCAACTTTTTGCATAAGAACTCACTACGTGACAAAAACTTCTGGAACAATGGGACACAGCTAGGTATAGACCAACACCTGACACCACATACCAAGGTAAGGTCAGAATGGGTGCATGACTTAGACATAAGCAAATGAGAAGAGAAAGGAACGGCCCGCCTATCAGATCTGTGAGGAAGGAAAGTATTCGTCATCAAACAAGAGATAGATAGCATTATAAAATATAAAATAGGTAACTTGGATTATATTAAATTTAAAAGCTTTTATACAAACAAAACCAGGGCATCCAAGATTAGAAAGGAAGCAGAAACTTGGGAAACAACCTTTACGGCAAAAGTCTCTGATAAAGGTCTCATTTCTAAAATATAATCAGATTTATTAGAATACAAGTCATTCCCCAATTGATAAATGGTCAAAGGATATAAACAGTTTTCAAATAAAGAAATCAAAGCTCTCAATAGGCATATGAAGAAGTGCCCTAAATCACTTTTGATTAGAAATGCAAATTAAAACCTCTCTGAGATACCACCTCACACCTATCAGATTGGCTAATATGACAAAGAAGGAAAATGATAAATGTTGGAGAGGATGTGGGAAAATTGGGACACTGATGCACTGTTGGTAGAGTTGTGAACCAATCCAATCATTCTGGAAAGCAATTTGGAACTATGCCCAAAGGGCTATAAAACTGCAATACCATTACTAGGTCTGTATCCCAAAGAGATCATAAAAAAGGGGAAAGGACTTATCTATACAAAAATATATCTATAGCATGGTGGCAAAATACGAGAAATTGAGGAGATGCCCATCAATTGGGGAATAACTAAACAAGTCTATATATGAATATGAATGAATGTAATATTCATATGAATGTAATGTATATGAATGTAATGTAATATTATTGTGCAATAAGAAATGATGAACAGGCAGATTTCAGAAAATCCTGGAAAGACTTGTATGAACTGATGCAAAGTGAAATAAGCAGAATCAAGAAGACATTGTACATAGTATCAGCAACACTGTGTGATGATCAGCTGTGAATGACTCAGCTATTCTCAGAAGCACAATGATCCAAGACAAGTGCAAAAGACTCATGAAGGAAAATGCTACCCATATCCAGATAAAGAACTGGTGGACTCTGAATACAGATTGAAGCACTTTTTTTCACTTATTTTATTCTTTCTCATGGGTTTTTTTAAATCTGTTTCTTCTTTCACAACTGTGACTAATATGGAAATATTTTTACAAGACAGCACATGTACAAACTATATCATACCACTTTCAGAAGAGGGGAGGGGACAGAGTAACTGAGAAAAATCTAGACCTCAAAATCTTGTAAAAATGAATACTAGGGGCAGCTAGGTGGTGTAGTGAATACAGCACCAGCCCTGGTGTCAGGAAGACCTGAGTTCAAATCTAGCCTCAGACACTTGACACTTACTAACTGTGTGACCTTGGGCAAGTCACTTAACCCCAATTGCCCTGCCTTCCCACCTCCAAAAAAGACCCCAAATAAATGAATGCTAAAAATTTTCTTTACATGTAACTGGGGGGAAAAATAAAATACTATAAAGAATACTATAAATGTTGGTTTGTCACATTGCAAGAGCACAGGTAAAGATGATTAGCCCAAGTGTTGTACTGAAACCCAAGGAATATTGGTTTTTTAATCATATTTTTAATGATGTCTTTTGTTTTTATGTCATATTGATTTTTAATATATTCTTCCCCCTCTACTGAGATAGCATCCTTTATAATAAAGATTTTTAAAAGGAAAAAGAAATTCATCTGAAAAAAGCTTTTATAGAAATTTGTATTGCTAATATATTTGTAGAAATCTTACAGAAATTTATAGAAAATTTATTTATTTTATAGAAATGTATAGAAAATGGCCTGACAATATATGCAATATTCGATACCCACAGTCCCCCATCTCTTTCAAAAAGGGAAAGATGTTCATTTTCTTAACTCGTCCCCAAGGCTAACTTCGATCATTATAAATCCATAGCATTCAATTTCTTTTTTGTGCATTCTTTCTATTTTACACCATTGTAGCTATGGTATATAATGTCTTCCTAGTTCTACTTGCCTAACTTTGCATCAGTTTAAATAACTTTTCCCAGTTTTAGCAACCTAACTCTTCATTAATTCATATAAGTTTTCCCATGGTTTTCTGAATTCTTCATATTCATCATTTATTATGATGCAGCAATAGTCAATGTCATGTGCCACAATTTGTTTTATCATTACGCAATCACTGAGCACTATTTTCCCCCAATTTCTTGCTACCAAAAAAAACTGCTGCAATGAATAGTTTGTATATTCATTGCATATACGGAATATTTCTTTTTGTCTTTGACCTCCTTGAAGTATATATACTTGATTTTGCCCTCTGAGTTAAAGGACATGCATATTTCAGCCACCTTTTTTTTTTTTTGTCTTTTTGGAGGGGGGAAGACAAGGCAATTGGGGTTAAGTGACTTGCCCAAGGTCACACAGCTAGTCAGCGTTAAGTGTCTGAGGCCAGAACTCAGTTCCTCCTGACTCCAGGGCCAGTGCTCTATATGCCACCTACCTGTCCCTCAGTTACTTTTTTTTTTTTAACAATCTGAAATCATTTTTTCAGAATAGTTGGATCAATTAAGAACTCTGTTATCAGTATAGTAGGATGTGTATCTTCCCACTGCTCTTCCAGTGGTAGCTATTTCTATCTTTTGTCATATTTGCCAATTTGCTGGGTGTGAGGTAAAATTTCAAAGATGTTTTATTTTGCATTTTTATTACCAATTATTTGGAGCAATTTTTCACGTGGTTTAAAAGAGTGCAATTGTTTCTTTTAGAATTATTTATTGAAATCCTTTGACTTCCAAGAACTATCTATAAGGCTCTTAGTAATACATATTTGTGTTAACTGACTATATTTCATGGATATCAGAACCTTGTCACATATTTAATGCAAATATTGTTTCTCAACTGACAATTTCCTTTCTAATTCTAGCTGTATTGATTTTGTTCATGTAAAAGCTTTACCATTTCACGTAACTGAAATCATCTCTTCTATCTTTTGTGGTATTCTCTATCCCTTGTTTGGTAAACTTTCCTGTTAGTTGTGAAAGGTACCCAATTTTATTCTGTTTTATTTTTTTAAGTTGCAGAACGTAAAATTAACTAAAAGAAGGCCAATGACACATTGGGTGGATCTCCTATACAAAATACATGAAAGGAGAAGTCTATAGGCTGCAGTACTATTATAATCTAGTCTAACATCTCTGCATCTTTTCCACAAGAATACTTTATCAAATGTTCTGCAAAAACCAAACTGTATTACAGTAATCTTTCTGATTCACTAATTTAAGTAAACTGATCAAAAAGGGAAACACAGTCTAACACAATCTCTTGTTAATGAAGCAATGCTATTTCCTCATATAAGTATATTCAATATTCAATGCACAATTTACTGAGAGTAAGTGATGAACAAGGCATATTGGTAGAAATCAAAGATACAAAGATGAAAAATGGCAATGTCCCTATCCTCAAAAAGTTTACAACCTAACATACACAATTAAGTATGAGGCAAAGTAGAGTGTGAAAGGGACAGAGTGAGCTAAATGAAAATTTATGTAGGATAAGTTTACTTCATGTTAGAGGCAGCACAGAAATAGAACTTTGAAGGAAAAAAAAGATTTCAAAAGATGAAAATGACAGAGTACACATTTCAGGCCAAAGTAACAGCCTACACAAAATTCAGGAATGCATGGAATCAAGAGCAGCAAAGATCAGAAAATAGCTAATAGTCCAAATCAAACTTAGTTAGACTACAGATGGCCTTAAATATTGGAATATTCTATCCAAAAGCAATAAAGCCACTGTGTGCTTGTTAACAGAAAGTGATAGTAAGTAGATTCTTGCATTAAGAAAGATTTGACAGCTGCATGAAGAATGGATTGAAGAGGAAAGACAAGGTAGGGAGGTTAGAATGATATTATTTTTAGTAATAGTCTATGTAACAATCTCATAGTCCACGTGAGAACAGTTAGAAGGACATTATAACAGTACAAACAAAAGATGGTAAAGACTTCTGCTAGAATGGTGGTAGTGTGAGTAGAGAAGAGGAGATGTATATGAGAAATAGAATAGAACTAATTGGATGGAAGATAGGAGAGTGAAAATCAAGGAAAATTCAAAGTTGATTCTAAGGTTTTAAATCTGGATAATGGAGAGTATAGGACCTTTTACAGTTCATATCCACTAGATCAGAGTTATATTTCCTCTGACTTTGCAGAAAATGCTTTCCTCAAGTCCTAATGTCTGAATATAGTCAATGTATATAGTCCTGTTATGAAAGCCCAGATGATACGGACATTTTCTATCAAGTTTCCTATCACTCCGATATAGCTAGCCAGGATGGAAATTCCCCTTGTTAGTTCCTCGGTCTTTTGAAGTAAGATGTCCTTAAGAAAAATGGAAAAACTATTACCTGCTCTTCTTTTGGCACAGAAAGGAATACAGTAGATGCATAATTTTTAAAAATTATGTTTTTTCAATGAGTAACACCCACTTTCTCACCTATTTGCCACTTCCTCCCCCACTTCAGAAAGAAAGAAAAACAAAACCCTTTTTACAAACACAAATAATCAAACAAAATAAATTTCTGCATTGGCAATGCCGTGTATAGGCATGTATGTCTCATTCTGTACTCTGAGTGCTTTGCCTCTCTATCAGAAGGTGGGTGGAATGTTTCATTAGTCCTCTGGAATGGTGGCAGGTCATTACGTTGACTAAAGGCCTTAATTGTTTCAAATGTATTTGTCTTTACCATATTGTTGTCCCGTATAAACTGTTTTCCTAGTTATGTTCATTTTACTTTGCAATATTCCATCTGTCTTCCCAGATTTCTCTGAAACCATCTCCATCATTTTTTTTTCTTTTTGGAGGACAATTGGGGTTAAGTGACTTGCCCAAAGTCACACGGCTAGTAAGTGTGTAAAGTGTCTAAGGCCGAATTTGAACTCAGATCCTCCTGACTCCAGGGCCAGTGCTCTATTCACTGCGCCACGTAGACCCCCCACCATCATAGTTTCTTATAGCACAAGTCAGTCCCCAATTTATGGGCAGCTCCTCAGAATCCTATGGTTTGCCACCTCAAAAAGAGCTATGAATAATTTTGAACATTCTTTAGAATTTGTTTTGAGGACTAATTCCTTTCTTAATGCATCCTCCTTCTACTTCTACCTTCTCCCTTTTTCCTCGTATTTCCCTATTGAGTGAAATTATTTCCACACTCAACTCCGTGTGTATTCTTCTCTCCTTTGACTGCCTCAGATGAAAGTAAGGTTGAAGTGTCAGCAATTCCTTCTATCCCCTCCTTTTAGTTTGTATAGATATCTGCTTGCACACCCTGATGATGTGAGAGTTTTCCCTAACTTTCCTTCCACTTCCCCCTATAGTGTATTTCTCTTCCTCTCTCTTTCCATTGTACTTCTAAGACCATCAAGACATAACAGAACCACCATCCTAGGCTTTCTGTCTAATTAGACTCCTTCTATGAAACCATACATCAATAGAGTTCAGAGGAAACACATGTAATCATCTACCCATAATAGAATGTAAGCAGTTTATCCCTACTTAATCGTTTATTGTTGTTCATCCATATTTACTTTTTTATGTTTCTCTTAACTCCTGTGTTTGAATTTCAAGGTTTCTATACAGTTCTGGTCTTTTCATCAAGCATGTTTGGAAATTCAGTTTCATTGACTGTCCATTTTTTCCCTGTGGGATTATACTCAGTTTTGCTGGGTAAGTTATTCTTGGCTGTAAGCCTAAATCCTTTGCCTTCTGGAATATTCTATTCCACTATTATTGATTATAACACTTTGGTACTTGGAATCTTTTTTTTTTCCTGAGGGGAAGGGTAAAAAAACTTCTTGCAGTGGGTTTTTTCCCCCTCGTCCTAGAAGCTCTAGATTTAACTATAATGTTCGTTGGTGGTTTTTTTTTTCCATGAGATTACCTGTGGGTTCTTTTTTTTTTTACACTTTGTCGAGATCTGGGTAGTTTTCTTTTAAGATTTCTCAACATATGACATCTAGAATCTTTTCTAGGTCATGGCTTTCAAAGAGTCTAATGATTCTTAAATTTTTTTCTCCTCAATTTGTTTTCTAAATCAGTTGTTTTTGCTAAAAGATAAGTTACATTTTCTTCTATTTTTTGCAGTTGTTTGACTTTATTTTTAATATTTCTTGTTGTTTCATGAAGTCATTGGCTTCTCCATCTCTAATTTTCAGGGAATTTGTTACTTGGGCAAGGTTTTGTACCTCTTGTGCCAAGCTGTTAATTCCCTTTCCAGTTCTTTCTTCCACAAATCTGATTTTCTTTTCCAATTTTTTCCTCTAGCATTCTCATTTCATTGATTAAAAAACATTTTTTAACTTTTTAAAACTCCTTCATCTCTTCTAGGAATTCTAGTTGAATTTGTGCCAAAGCTACATTTTTCTTTGATGTTTTGTTTGCAGATGTTTGAAAATCATTTTCTTCTGAGTTTTATGTTAAGCATCCTAGTCACTATAATAGCATTTTATGGTGAGTCTTTAGTGTTTGTTTGTTTGCTCATTTTTCCAGTCTACTTCTTGATTTCAAACTTGACATTAGGGTTGAGTTCTGCATGGTTCTGGATGGAAGGTCTGGTGGGGTCTTGTGCTGCCTTCTTGCGGCATTTAGTGTTGGATTACTCCTGGACTTGGAGGAGATTTCAGGGTAGGCACCTGCAAGTTTTCAGTGCTCCCAAAGTGGTCTGATCCAGGGCCAAATCTGATTATTGCCTCCCTGGAATGGCTCTGCAAGTCCCTGAATGAGATTTAGAACTGGGCAACAGTATGCTGCTACGAGGCTAAATCATTATAAGCCAGTTAGGAAGCTCTGCTGGCTCAGAATGACAGAGCTTCAGGCTCCTTTTGGATCTAGAAATCCTGCCTTGGTTATTCCTCTGCAGGTTTCAGACTGAACTAGAAGCTAGAACTGAGACCTTGCTCTATTCCTGGGCTGCGAGTCATACTGCTGCTACTTGCTTCTGAACCTGTTTCTTATCCTGTACACAGCCTAGGACCTGCCACCATGCCTCACCTCAGAATGCTGCCCATGAGTACAGGTAACCACCTCATCCAGGACCTGTGAGCTGGAACTGGGTAGTGAGTAACAGAGTTGCAAGGTGGCACCTGTTCTCTTCATGTTGCCCCAATGTGGGTTTGTGGTTTCCTCTTGTCCTGATGGACATGCTCTTCCTGGGCTCCAGTGTCCATAGACCTCTATATCTCCCTATGCAGACCTAGACTGAGAAAACAATTCACTACAACTTTTTCATGACTTTTTCTATGAGGATTTGTTCTGGTATAATTTCTAGCTCTGTTAGAATAAACTGGTGAGGGGTGTTTGGGGGGGCACGGAAGTGGGATAGGGTGCTTACTGTATTACTTTCTGCTTTTCTGCCATGTTGGCTCTATCTCAATTCTTCCATCTTGGCTCTGACTCCCATAACTATCAATATCATTTTTTTTGCAAGGCTTGTGATGTTTCCCAAATTCTTTATATCCTCTTTTTGTCCACGGGATCTGCAATACATTCTTTTTTTTTTTTCTTTTGGGAGGGGGAAAGGCAGGGCAATTGGGGTTAAGTGACTTGTTCAAGGTCACATGGCTAATAAGTGTTAAGTGTCTGAGGCCAGATTTGAACTCAGGTCCTCCTAACTCCAGAACTCATGTTCTATTCACTGTGCTACCTAGCCAACCCTATAATAAATTCTGACAACAATATCCCTTCTGTTTCTGTATCCACTGATCTTATCTAAATGTTCTCTACCATGCTTCTTGTCTCCTTCTGGTTCCTAGATTAAATCATATGAGTACATCACCTTTATATACAATGGTAAATCTTTCTAGAAGAATATTCCAGTCATAAATCTCACATCCCTCAAAATTGCAGTGATATCTTTGAGATCAAGTCTGTTTTTTGTGTTTAGATCTCTAATGCATTATGCATGTGTAACGCCATGCACTAGCAGATTGCCAAAAGAATGCTACTGTGAACAGCTTTTAAGGTTCTGATTACACAGTATGGTGAACACTCCATTTATTCCATTACAAATCAAGGCAAACATTCAAATAAATAACAATATAATATCCACAATGTTACATCTTATCACGGAAAATCACAATATAGTGTTCACAACAGCTTGACATTAGAATGGCCACACAGTTTTCACTACATTGGCCACAGTATTTGGAACAAAGAACAAAAGAATAATCATCTGGTTTCCCTAAGGGGAGGAAACCCTTCTTACTTAATCATTCAGCCATTTCACAATACAATAATCAATACTTAATCATTTCAATCAATTCACAATACAATAATCAATCTTACACTCATGGGCAACCATAGATTAACTTAATCAGTCATTTATCTAGCAATCAGTCACTATTCAATCATCAGTCACTACTCAGTCATTATTCACTACTCAGTACCCTCTTAAGGGGAAGTGGGAAATACACAGGCCATCCACCCCTCAGTGTCTAGTAAACTTCAATTTCATCATGCATTCAATATCCAAGGAGAGGCCTTTTCTTCATCTTCACTTGGAGTGGTCTCCCAGATTCCCTGGATCCCCTTCCATAGTCCCAATTCCTACTTGAATCTACCAAACAAGTCACCTGGATCCAGAGGCAGACAGCTCCCAGCTCCTTGTCCAGTCCTCCAAGCAGTTCTTGTTACACACTGAAGTTCACAGGGTCCAGCACATCTCAAACCCTTCACCACTTCTGTTGCCTGGAACTCAAGGATCCACCAAGCCACAAACCAACAAAGGCTTATCCCTGTCATGCTTCTTCAGTCATCCAGCAGTTCAGCTGGCTCTAGTTCCCAGAAGTAATCTCAGCCTTCCAGACAGCCTTCCAGGCAGCAGCAGCAACACTGGCCTTCCAGGCGGCAGCAACAGCCACTTTGGCCTTCACCAGATTTTTGTCTCAAGAAAACTCCAACTCAGTTCTTCAGTCCAGCAGCCTAGCTCCCAGATGCTGGAAAAATTCTGCTTCCGCTACCAGGAGCCACCAGGAGGAAGATTCCTGATTCTCTCTGTCTGTCCTCTGGAGCTCCTCTTAAATACGTACACTGGCCTCCTGTCTCAGCCAACCCGCTCTGGCCACATCAGCAACAGGAGACAGAGTTCACACTCTCTTTCTTTCAAGAGGTACTTAGCCCTTATAATTTCAATTTAAATGGCCATGGATCCTGGATCCTAGAATAAATGGAGTGTTCACTATACTCTATAATATGAACTTTAAAAGCTATTCACAGTAGCATTCTTTTGGGAATCTGCTTGTGCATGGCATTACAGCATGTTACCCTTACTTTGTAAACTTCTGGGCATCTTTACAGGTATTTTTATACCAACATTATTTTCAAGGGCAGTGGTTTCTAAACTTTATGTAACAATACCACCACTTTTTCTTTTTAATTGAAAATTGGTATTTGTTGTTTGTTGTTAACTAGTCAATTAGTCATGTCCAAGTCTTCATGACCCCATGGACCATATCATGCCAATACTGTCCATGGAGATTTCTTGGCAAAGATACTGGAGTGGTTTGCCATTTTCTTCTCCAGTGGATTAAGGCAAACAGAGGTTAAGTGATTTGCCCAGGGTCACATAGCTAATAAGTGTCTGAGGCTGAATTTGAACTCAGGTCTTCCTGATTCCAGGCTCATCAACTCTGGCTGTTGAACCACCTACTTACCTTTAAAAATTGTTATACTACCCCACATTTTTCATAGAATAATCTATGCAAATAATTCTTAAGTAGTATTTTATTCAAATAATATTAAACTTTATTACAATTTTATAACAATAAATCATATATTTAAATATATTATTCATATCTGTTGGTAAAATATTTTATGGTTTTCAAGTTTATATTATGATATACTACCCATGATAATAACATGGGTAGGCTTGTGTTTTGGTACAACATTTCTCAAAATATGAAAACATTTAGAATATTGCCACTTGTAGTTCTTTTTAACCATTAATCATCATCAATATTTAGTCTTTAAAACTACAACAGAAAAGCCCATTTCACATAAATAAATGATTATTAATTATAGTAAAATTTGTACCACATTGATAAGGAGAATTCTTTATTCAGAGGTAGCTAAAGAAAAGATTTTTCGGACTCAAATGTTTTAGACTAAATAAATCATATTTATGAATGGCAAATGGATTTCTTGTTCACTTATATTTAGAAACATATTTCTTGAAAATAAACTGAAAATTGCTTTAGACTATTAAGAGAATAAGCAGGTCTTTCCTTTCTTCTACTTCATTTGCAGAATAGAAAATTTTAAATTAAATTTGAAATTTTATTTATCCATACCTCTTTTCATAATTTTTATCCTTCTGGCTTTTTTTATGTATTTAAGGATTTGTATTGACTTATTTCAGGTGTTTATTTTTTCAAAAATATTCAAAAACTACATTATTCTCATGAAGAAATTTCTGTTATAATAAGAATTTGCTTCAGCTTTACCATGATCACCAAAAAAATGGCAATTTCTTCTTTCAGCTCAAAAATCCATCAAAGTACCATGGCACAAAAAAGTCAAAATATTTCACAAAAGAGACATTCACTATTATTTGTAGACCTATTTCATCCTGACATTGACTGAATTCTGTCAATGTAAAATCCAATATAATTCCCTCATATTATATTATTTTCATTTTTTAAAATGTCAATTACATTTAAATTTTCCCTTGATATACCTATCAGCCAGTCTGGAAAATAACAAATCTTCCCTAACATCAATTTCAACAACAAATCACATGTATCTGATCAAATGATTATTTTTAATTATATATAGTGCTTCATCTACTAGCAATGCTTTAAAAAAAAAAAGGTTTTAATTTCTCACTTAATAGAGCCAAAGTTCTTCTGACAAAAAAGCAAGCTTCCTTTACACTGTAGTATTTGGAAGTGGAACCATTTGAACTACTTTGTATGATTCACCAAGTATTAGTCTAACCACATCAATAGCTCCAGATAAATCAACATTTGTCCCACTGAATGAGGCTTTTGACATTTGACAATTATATAAGCAAATTTACATGATTCAAGCAATTACTTTAATGTCACAAACATTTTTAAAGTTTGCTCTTGTTTATTAAAAGCATCTGATTTTCTCTTTAAAATGTTCTTACCTTGACAATGCATTCTGCATGCACGCTTTCACGATGTTTCAATTTAGTAGGTTTCATTGATGAGTCTCAATTCAAGAATTGATACAAAACAGAAAGCAATTTCTCCTCTCCATCAATAATTGTACTTATGAATCCCAGTGATAATTATAGCAGATCATATTTCTTAAATATGGAATTTTACTTCATGTTTCTAGAGTTCTACTACATAATCTGTCTACATGTTTTTTGCTTATATTGGTTTCAGTTATTCCAGTGAATTTTATCTTCAAAATGGTTAAAAATTTATCCTTAATGAACAAATATTATCAAAGATATATGTGACAGGAAAATGTAGTGAATTAGTCATATAGTAAAAAATAGCAACTAATGGTAAACCAGGTGTTGAAATCCACAAAATATCTAAAGATCCATAGGAAGACCTCCAGTGCAGCAGATCAGCAAACTACATATTTTTGTGCAGTCCCCAGCTAAGAATAATTTTTACATTTTAAGATAAAAGTTTTATTGTATTATATTTTTAAAAACTTTTTTTAGCCAGTGGACCTATACTGTAAGAATCTTTAGAGGAAGGATTGAGCTGTACACAATTTTATTGTCCATTATATTAATCATTTTTGCACTTGTTCTCTTCCCAGCTCCTGATAACACATTGTAATCCAATTCAATTTACCTAGAATCAGTACCTTATATATATTAGGTACTATATAAATATTAGTTGATTGAATTGAATCAGAGGCAGTGGTCATGCTCATTATAAGCAAAGAATGACTAGGCATAATCTGACATGCACTCTAGCATTTAGGCTGACAGATTCCAAGATTTCAGAGACAGCATAGATAGGATGCCGTCACCTAAGACTCTAAAAGGTAAGTCAGCTCAGGAAGGATCAAGGATTATTGGACCACCTGAATAAGAATTATTTGGACAACCTGAAAGTCATGTACAAATAAAGTACCTAGACATCAGATTTCAATAGATTAAAAAAGGAATCCAACATCCTAGAACCACAGAGTAAAATGGAAATTGAAAGAATCTACCGATTACCTCCCAAAAGAGATCACAAAATGAAAACTCCCATAAATATTATAGTTAAATTCCAGAGTTCCTGGATCAAAGAAAAAGTGCTTCAAAAAGCCAGAAAGAATCCATGCAAATACTGTGGACCTGAACCAGTCAGGATCACAGAGGATTTAGCAGTTACCACCTTAAAGAAGCAGAGTGCTTGGAATATGATATTCCAGAAGACAAAAAAGCTAAGATTAAAACCAAGAATAACCTAACTGGCAAAACTGAGTATAATCTTTCAAGGGAGAAAATGGATATTTAATGAAATAGAGGACTTTCAAGGATTCCTGATAAAAAGACTAAAGATGAATGGAAAACATGACCTTCAAATACAAGATTCAAGAGAAAGGTATAAAAGTAAATATCAAAAAGAAATCATAAGGGATTCAGTAAGTTTTAACTTTTGATAGTCATACATGGGAAGATGTTACATGTAACTTCTCAGAACTCTACCAATTTAGGACATTTAGAAGGACTCTACATTAGACAGTGAGCATGGGAGTGAGTCAATTATATTAGGATGATCTCAAAAAAATGGATATGTGAAAAAAGAGGGATGTACTGGCAAAAAGGGGAAGGGAGAGGAATAATAGGCAAAATTATCTCACATAAAAGAGACAAGCAAAGAAAACCTTTTGCAGTGAAAGGGAAAATGGTAGCAGGGGGTGAAGGGAATGCTTGAAACTTAATCTCATATAAACTGGTTTAAAGAGGGAAGACTATATATAATATGTGTGTATACATACACACTCAACTGGGTACAGAAATTGATCTGATTCAACAACGAAAGAGGAGGGGAAGGAGATGGGGAATGGAGGTAAGAGGAAATGGAGATGATAACAATAAGGACAGATTAAGAGAAGCAGTAATCAGAAGTAAAACAGACTTTAGGGGAGAGGTTGTAAAAAGAAAGAGAGAGAAAGAGAGAAATAAAAGGCTAAATAAAAGAAAACAGAATGGAGGGAAACATAGCTAAGTAATCATAGCTGAATGTGAATGAAATTAATTTACCCATGAAATGGAAGTTTATAGAATGGATTAGAAACTAGAATCCAATGATATATTATTCATAAGAAACACACAGAAAGCCACATACAGAGTTAAAATAAGGGGCTGGAGCAGAATTGATTATGATTTAGCTGCATTTTTTAAAAATGCAGAAGGAGCAATCATGATCTCAAACAAAACAAAATCAAAAGTAGACCTAAAAGAGATAAGCTGAAAAGTTGCTAAAAGGCAACACAGAAGACAAAGTCATATCAATATTAAACATATATGGATCAAATGGCATAGCATCTAATTTCTTAAAGGAAAAGTTAAGCGAGTTACAGGAAGAAACAGTATAACAATACTAGCAGGAGACCTCAACTTTCCCCTCTCCAAGGTAAACAAATCTAGCCATAAAATCAATAAGAAAGAAGTTAAGGAGCTGAGTAGAATTTTGGACAAGTTACATATGATGGACCTATGAAGAAAACTGAATGGGAATAGAAAAGAGGATACCTATTTCTCAGTGGTGTGAGGCACCTTCACAAAAACTGACCATGTATTACGGCATAAAAGCCTCATGACCAAATATAAAAAAACATAAATATTAAATGCACCACTTTCAGACCATAAAGCAATAAAAATTATATTCAAAGAAGGCTATGGAAACATAGATTAAAAATTAAGTGGAGGGGCGGCTGGATGGTGCAGTGAATAGAGCACCGGCCTGGAGTCAGGAGGACCTGAGTTCAAATCCCACCTCAGACACTTAACATAAAAACTAGCCATGTGACCTTGGGCAAGTCACTTAACCCCAATTGCCCTACCTTCCCTCCTCTGAAAAAGCAAAAAACAAAACAAAAACAATTAAGTGGAAACAAAATAATATAATCCTAAGGAATGAGTGGATCAAGGAATAAATCATAGAAACTATCAATAATTTCATTTAAAAGAATGACAACAATGACGCAACATACCAAAATTCGTGAGAAGCAATCAAAGCAGTACTTAGGGAGAAATTTATCTCTAAACATGTACATCAATAAGAAAGAACAAATCAATGAACTGAATATGCAACTAAAAAAACTTGATAAAGAACAAATTAAAAATCCCCGATTCAACAGCAAAATGGAAATCCTAAAATTCAAAGAGGAAATTAATAAAACTGAAAGTAAAAAAATTAAAATAATAAATAAAACTAAAACTGGTTTTATGAAAAACAATAAACCATTGATTAATTTGATTTTTTAAAAAGAAAACCAAATTACCAATATCAAAAATAAAAAGTGTGAAGGCACCACCAAGGAAGATGAAATTAAAGCAATTATTTTGAGCTATTTTACTCAATTAAATACCAATAAATCTGATAATACAAGTGAAACGGATGCATATTTACAAAACTTTAACAAAATTTTTTTTAAGAAAAATTTAACATCAGATTAACAGAAAAGGAAAGAGAATACTTAAATAAACCTGTCTTAGAAAATGAAATTGAATAAGCCATAAATGAGCTCCCTAAGAAAAAAATCTCCAGGACCAGATGGATTTACAAGTGAAGTCTACTGAACATTTAAGGAACAATTAATCCCAAAACTATATAAAGTACTTGAAAAAAATTGGTTTAAAAAAAGGAATCCTACTAAATTCTTTTCATGACACAAATATGGTTTTGATACTTCAACCAGTGAGAACAAAGACAGAGAAAGAGAACTATACACAAATTTCCCTAATGAATATTAATGCAAAAATATTAAATAAAATATTAGCAAAAAGATTACAGCAATATATCAAAAATATATGCACTATGACCAAATGGAATTTATACCAGGAATGCAGAGCCAGTTTAATATTAGGAAAACAATATACATTATTAACCATATCAATAACAAAAACAACAAAAATCATATGATTATCTCAATAGATGCAGAAAAAAGTTTTTGACAAAATACGACACCAACTCATATTAAAAACACTAGAAGAGACAGGGAGAGACAGAATGGGGTTGAACATCTCAGGGAAGAGGCAAAGGATAATTGTTACACTAGAGGTGGAAAACAGGAAGGCAAAAGGGAAAGAGTCAACCTTACTGTCACTGAACTTGGCTTAGGGAAGGAATGACATAAACTCTAAACTGGGCATCTTGCCACACAGGAGAGTAGAGGGAATGGGGATGAGAGGTGGGATGATGGAGGGGAGGGC
>CM053587.1:142841064-142878217 GCA_028646515.1 Pseudochirops corinnae | reverse complement strand
AATTAATCCCAATATTACATAAATGTTGACAAAAATACAAAAAAGAAAAGACCCTTTCAATATCTTCCTATGATATAAATATGATCTTAAACTAGGGAAAGACAAAGCAAACTATAAACAACATCTCTAATAAATATAGAAACAAATATTTTAAATAAAATATTAGCAAATAGGGTACAACAACCTAATAGAAAGATCATACTTTATTGCCACATTGGATTTATTCAAGCAATACAAGGCTAATTCAATATAAGGGAGATTACAAACATAATAAATCATGTTGATCACATATATAATAAAAAACCACATGATTTTATCAAGACACTGAAAAAAAAATTGACAAAATCCAAACCTGCTTCTATTAAAAGTACCAGAAAGTATGGTAATAAATGAACCTTTCCTTACTACAATAAAATAATATCTATCTAAAACCAAGAGCTAACATCCCAGGCAATAGAAAAAGTCAAAGGCCTTTCTAATAAGATTAGGAGTAAAATGAAGTTGCCCATTATCACCACTATTACTTAACATACCTTTTAATTAGACAAGAAAGAATAACTGAGACAATAAGCACAGACAAAGAGGAAACAAAATTATCACTTTTTGCAGATCACATGATGATTACTTAGAAAACCCCGAGGCAATTCAAAAATTAACTGAAACAATTCAGCAAAATTGCAGAATACAAAACAAATCCATATAAATTATCAGTATTTCTATAATTTACCAAAAAAGGCTAAAAGGAAGAGTTAGAAAGATAAATTTCATTCAGAATAACTATACTAAATATGAAATATCTTGGAGTCTATCATGTGAAAGAACTATTGTGTAGGAATGGGATTGCTTTTTTTCTGCATGGACCCAAAGGGCAAAACTAACAGGAATGACTAGAAGTGGCAAAGAGGCAAATTTGCATCTGAAGTCAGGGAAAAAACAAAACTCTTGACAGAGCCATCCAAAAATGGAATGAGTTGCCCTGGAAAGCAATGGATTTTCCCTCACTCAAGGATTTAAAGCTAAAGCGTTAGACATTACATCAAAAAGATTCACATTCAGGTACAGATTGGACTAGTTGACCTCAGAAGTCACTTCTAACTCTACGATTCTGTTTGATTCAGAGAAAGGAGGACTATGGTCAAAGCACTAGGTCAAAAAAAAAACAATCATGGAAGTCAAGCGAGGCAAGGTATCAACCGCTAAAATGTCAAGAAGAAGGACTGAAAAAAAATCACTGGATTTAGTGATTAGGAAGTCACTGATGACCTTGAAAGGACTAGGACCAGTAATACTAATAGGAACCAAAACCAGATTTCAAGTGTATTAGAGACTTGAGTGTGTAATGAAAAAATTAGAGGCCACAGGTATAAACTAATATTTCTAGATATTTGTCAGTGAAAGGGAGGAAAAAAACAGAAGAAACAAGGGAAAGGTTTTTTTGGGTTTTTTTTTTTAAACAGTAAGAGAGACCTAAATATGTCTGTAGGTGTATATGAAAGAGCCAATAGAGAGTGAAAGTTGAAAAAGGAAAGCATGAGAATGGTTACTAAAGCAAGGTCTCAAAGGATCATATGATCACACAATTTAGATCTAGAGGGTATTTTAGAGATAATCTAGTTCAGTTCTCTTATTTTACATGAACAAACATCTAGAGAGCTGCAGAGACTTACCCAGTTATAAGGTTGGTAAGTTGCAAAGATGCTCTAACTTGTTTATTTAATCAGTGCCAAATTGCTTGTATGATTAAAAAGGAAACAGTTACCTTGGGAAAAAATCTTTGCAATAAGTTTCTCTCATAAAGGTATCATCTCCAAGGTATATAAGTAATTGATGCAATACTCACAAAATAGACAAGTGACTTTAAAAGACTGCTGCATGCATGATTTTCCAAGATAAATCTAAGCTACCAACAGTCATATGAAAAATTACTCTTACTAATAACTAGAGAAAAGTAAATTAATGTAACTCTGAAATTCTACCTCACAGCCATCAGATTAGAAAAGCTGACAAAAAAGAAAAATGATGACTGTTAGAAGGGCTGTGGGAAAATAGGCACATTATACACTGTTGGTGGAATTGTGAATTGTTCTGGCTATTCTGGAAAGTAATTTGTAACTTTATCTCAAAAATCACTAAACTCTACACACTCCTTGACTCAGCTATATACTGAGGCCTATATCACAGAGACCAAAGGAAAGGAAAAGAGCTCATGTGTACAAAACTATTTATAGCAGCTTTTTTGTTTACGTGAGGTGGCAATGAAATGAAACATCAATTTGGAAATGACTGAACAAAGTACAGTTTATGAATATAATGGAATACTATTATACTGTAAGAAATGATTAAATGGACAGTTTAAGAGAAAACTAGGAAGACGTGTATGAACTGATACAAAATGAAGTAAGCAGAACCAGGAATAAAATTACAGTAACATTGTAGGGACAAACAATTTTGGAAAACTTAAGAACTCTAATCAATGCAATAACCACTCACAATTCCAGAGGATCAACAAGGAAGCAATACAACCCACCTCCTGACAAGAGGTGATCCACTCAAGATGGATCATATATCTTAATATATACAAGATACATATATCTTAAGAATATAGTCATTGAGAAGATTTGTTTTGATTGACTGTGCATATTTGTTACAAGGGTTTTGTTTTTATTTTTATTTTTCCCCCAATGGTCAGAAGGGGAAAGGAAAGAAAATAGCTGTGTTAATTGAAAAAATTTAATTTTTTAAAAATATTTCTGCAATGAAAATGTGGGTAAAGGTAATATTAACACTGTGAGCTCAAACAAAAACACACAAATGACAACGTTAACACTTTCCTACAAGCTTTTCACCAGTCATATTATCAAGTAAAAATAATGATGATCTAATCAGATCTGGCAAGAACTCAGCTAAAAAAAATTCTAACCCATCAAGATGATTATCTGAAATATGGATTTACATCCACTGTGATTAATGATTAAGTTCACCATAAGTGTATATTTCAGTGCCTTGTAATATTAGCTAATAACAGTATGAAGCAATGAGGATTAAGAAGACATTTAAAAGCTAAGCCTTTGTTGCCAAAAATGATCCATCATTTATTAAAAACTCCCAAATATTCACACTTAAAACTTGAAGAATATAAATATACATGTGTATATGTGTATGTATATATAAATGTAACACCTTCCAATTAGTTTGCAAGAACAACTTATTGATATCAGGTTAGACAAAAATTTACTAAACAAATTTCATCTAAAAACTTTTACCTAATTGATAGGATTAAAAAATGAGAATTGTGATTTAGTAAGTACAGTCAACAATGTATTTCCCCTATTTTGGTTCACATATTTTTGTGAGCATTGTTTTCAGCTATGATAGCCATTAAGACCAAGAACCAAAATAAACTGAAGGGAGAACTAAACCTTTGAATCACTGATTACAAAGCATTAAACCAAGATTTTGAAAAAAATGAATATTCAAGCATATTTCTCTCATTAAAAATATAATTATTATTAGTACCGTGTGAGAGCAAAAAGGTTCTTTGTGATGTTAATAAATAAAAATTATTTTAAAATATTGCTTATTTCTTCATCTCATTCCTTTTATTTCAATATGTTACATATGTTTTATAATATATGATACAAGTATATGATTCTAAAAGACTTAGAAATCAGTGTCTTAGACATCTTTTGAAATTCTAAAAAAGCTACAGTTTAGAATTGTTTTCAATTCTTCATACAGGCTATGAAAACATGATTGCTAAAGACAAAGATATATATTAAGAGATTAAGGGGGAAAGTGACTACACTTCTCTACAAAGATCTTGGAAACCTTTTGTGACAGCTAATTCTGCGACATACAGGTAATAAAAGCATTCTCTTTAAGAACGCAAAATTGTGAAATCAAATTGAGGCAAATAGTAAATGCTTAATCATGTCTTTCATTTCAAATGATTGCCAAAGGAAAAGTAAAATAACGAATACCACATAATCTCTCAAACCCTCGTCTTTCCCCCACCCCAATGGAGGAAAAAAGTATCATTTGATTTATTTAGCAATAGATTGCTTGCAGTGGTAAAAAAAAAAAAAATAAAATAAAAAAAGGATTCTTTAGTGCCTATAGGTATTGATAAGAAAATAATGGGTTCTTTAAAAAGCTCTAGAAGCACATATTTTACTATTTTATTGATGGCATGCTTTGAAAAATTTCAACTCTATACATCAAAATCATGGTTAAATATTTAAAGTCTTACTTAAGCTTAGTATAATGTTAAGGTTCTTTCTACCTAACTTTGGAGCCCAGATTTTGACTCAGATGGGATCCCAATCAATCACATCTCCCACCTCTACTTTCTGTGCAGACTGTCCTCCATCCTTCCTCACATCACATCTTGGAACCCAGAGCTCCCTTTAAGGCTCAATTCATGCCACATTCTTCCAGAGGCCTTCCTCCAGTTGTCACTGTCCCATGTCACCCATCACTGGACTTAATTTGTATTATTCTGTATTTATTTATCTAGGAACATGTTGCATCTCCCCAGTAAAGCACAATTCCTTGAGGGACTGTTTCATGTTTGTATTGCCAGGACCTAACACAGTGCCTGGCACTTACTAAATGTTTACTGGTTGATTAATAAATAAATGTAGTGAATAAATGCTTACTGGCTGATGACTTACTGAAAAGGAAATCTATTAGATCTAGTTTTACTGATCAAAGAATTCTCTTTCATCTAACTCTAAGGTCCTGCCAGCAAAAAAATCTTAAAAGCAGGTAACAAAGGTTGTATTTTCGCTTTTAGTGTCAGCTTCTCCCCGCCCCCCCATCCCACTCTTCTTGTTGGCATAATCTTCACTTGTACATCCTAACTATGGGATAATTTTCTCCATCCTTCCTCACCCATTCCCTTTTCCCTAGTTATTCCTTTTCCTTTAATCTTTCAAGATCATAAAAAAAAACCTAGCTAAATCACACTCAGGTCCTTTAACTCTCTCTATGACCCCTAATGTCATTTGATTGAGAAGAAAATTGTATCTCACATTATTAGAATTGTGAACACTTCATCGTTATTTAATCTTTTCTAATTGCTTACTTTTTTTATGACTCTTCTGACTCTTGGGTTTGTGTTTCAAAGTTTCTACTCGGTTCTGGTCTTATCAGTAATGCTTAAAGTCTTCTGTGTGTGTGTGTGTGTGTGTGTGTGTGTGTGTATGTGTGCATATTTGTATATGGGGGGGAGGAGATATGGTATTTTAACTTCTCTACTACATTATAGTGGTGGCTGCTAAATCTTGTGCAATCTAGACTATAGTTAATTGGTCATTTGAAATCTTTTTTCCTAGATGCTTGTATTTTTTTTTCTTTTACCTGGAAATTCTGGATATTGCCTTTGATGTTCCTGGGAGGTTTTATTCTAAGGCTTCTTTCAGGAGGATGATCATAGAATTCATTCAATTTTTTACTTTCCCTCAGGTTTTAATAAATCTGGGCAGTTTTCTTTAATGACTTCTTGAAATATGATGTCCAAGCTCTTTTTTTTTAAAGCTACTGCTTTCAGGTAGCCCAATGATTCTTAAATTACCTCTCCTTAATCTGTTCTCTATGTCAGTTGGTTTTTGACATGAGATAACTTACATCTTCTTCTATTTTTTTATCTTTCAGCTTTGTTTTAATATTTCTTCTTGTTCCATTGAAGTCATTTACTTCTATTCAAATATTCCATTCAGATTTTCACCTGTTGCTTGGGTAAGATTTTTGTACCTCTTTTACTAAGCTATTAATTCTCTTTCTACAGGGTAGGTACCTCCAGGGTCTCAGTTACCCAAAATCGTTTGATCCAAGGCAAAGTCTAATCACTGCCTAGTCCAAGCTTTGCAATCTCCTAACCTCGATATGGCTTACCCTTGGTTGGAGCTCTAGTAGATTACTTCTGGCCACCATCCTGTCACCTATCTAGAAGCCTCTACAGGTTCCTTGGCCTCAACTCCCTACCCTGGTGATTCAACTGAAGTCTTTGGACTGGGTTCTGGGTACATACCACCTACCAGACTCTATGCTAAGCACTGGGGACATGAAGAAAGGCAAAAAGACAATCCCTGTTTTCAAGAAGCTTTTAGTCTGATAGGGGAGAAAACAGGCAAACAACTGTAAGAACAAGCTATGTACAAGATTAATGGGAGATAATCATCAGAGGAAAGGCATTAGCATTGCAAAGCAAATGCTGGTTTCTGTTCACAGCCTCAGGCCTTAGTCCACTATTAGGCACAGGTCCCCACTTCAGTCTGCCTTATGTCTGAGACCCAGTTCTGGGACACAAGTGACAGAGCTGCCAATTGGCTCCTAGATTCTTTATACAGGGTCTGGCCAGCCCCTGTTCAGTTCAGTCCCAATCCCAGAAAGCTCCCCACTGGGCCTCCCTGGTTAGAACCTGTCCCCAGTGTCCCTAGACTTCTCTCCCTATGCTTGCTAGAACTGGAAAAATGACTCACTGTGATTTTTCCTTCCATTTCCTGATAAGAACTCAGTCTGGTGCTTTCTCAGAGCCTTTGTTGGGGCAATTGTGGAAGACAGCTAGGCTGAACTGTTTCCTCTTACTCTACCATCTTGCTGTCTATATTTTTCTTCTAAAATAAATAAGGTATATAAAACGTGACACATATTTAAGTATATCTGGAACAATTTTTATAGCATACATTTTTAATTCTATCATAGAAATCAATGAAAAATTATTTTACTTTTAGGAATCCATTTTTTAGTCTACTTTTAAGCTATTCTACAAGGTAAAATTTACCTGAAGATCACCTAAAGATGACCATGAAGTTCCTGCATACATTTTATTTGTACTAGGTAAGAGGAAAAGATATCCCTTTAGATAGTAAATGAAAACATTTGATCTTAAAACAAAATTTAGAGGTGTAACCTAAGCAAAGTAAGTTAGAACAGTGTGCGGGTGGGGATAGGGGTAATTGAATGTGAAGACATTATATTCATACAAGCATTTTTAAGGAAGCATTGGGTAGTTGAAACGTGAGAAATAGTAGTACCTTATCAAATTTCTTCAATCCAATGCCTCCTTAATAATGCTGTATTTCAGTTCTAAGTGGCTTAATAAAGTCATTTATGTGTTTCCCCAGGTCTCTTCAAATAACCCTGTATAAAGATAGCATTTCACCTTTGTGGTCACAATGCACCATCTAGTGGTAAAAGTAGGCAATTATCCAGAGTTACCAGTAGATGAGATAAAAATGACCATTTTTTTGCTTTTGGGACAAAGTTTGGGGTATTGTATTTTAATTAAAAGCAGAAATTGCTTGTAGTAAAAGTTCAAGAGGAAGAAAGGAAGGAAGAAAGAAGGAAGAAAGAAAGGAAAAGGAGAAAGAAGGACTCTTAGCACCCTGTCAGCTAAACAATGATTAACATGGAGCGTACTTTGTTTTAGGGTTTTTTTTTAAATTTTGTAAAGTAGCCCTCTGAAATGTAATATGCTAGTTATTTTCATTACCTAAAATCTCAGCTGTCTTTAAGCATTTTAAATAAAGTCTTTGCCTACTTTAAAACTCGTTTTAATATTTTAAATTTCCATTATTTACTAAACAAAAATAAACTACAAAGATATTTCATAGATCTCCGAGATGCCAGGGGCAGCTAGGTGGCACAGTGAATAGAGCACTGGCCCTGGAATCAGAAGGACCTCAGTTCACATCCAGCCTCAGACACCTAACACAAATCCAGCCTTAGACACTTAACACTTACTAGCCGTGTGACCTTCAGCAAGTCACTTAACTCCAATTGCCCTGTCCTCTCTCCTCCAAAAAAAGAAAAAGAAAAAAAAATCTCCTGGATGTCTTTAAAAACACTGAGAAAATCAAACTCTCAAGACAATTTCAACATGGTATCAAAAATCAAGAATTTTATCTTGATTGTCTAAACAAAGCATCATAACATTACACAAATAAATATGCTCATGAAAACATAATATCTTCCGCCAAAAATCCTATTTCAATTCCTCACTGTGTCATGGAGATGATGTTGTATTCCCAAATATCTATAGAACACTGAGCTTGAAAGGATTCAAGAACAGTTCTAGAGATAGAGTATGTGTCTGTAGTCTGAGGACCAAATTAACTAAGTACAGAGAGGCTCATAAACAGAAAAATGGACACAGTAAACCCACAAAACAAAAAAGTACAAAACAATCTTAGGCATTTCCTTTCCTCTTGTTCTTGGAATAGTCAGAAAATCAGCAGCATTGGATTAAAGAATATGTGTTAGGGATTAAAGTGGAAAAAGGACGGAAAGGCAGGAGGGGGCTACAGGCAGCTACTGGAGTTTATTGAGGTTGGGGGGAGGGTGGATTGGGGTGATGTAATTGGACCTGTGTTTAAGAAAAATCACTTTAGTGGAGGAATGGAGGATGGGTTGAAATGGGGAGAGAAATGAGGCAGGCAGACTCACGAGCAGGCCATTGTAATAATTCAAGCATGGGGTGATGAATGCCTACATTGGAGTTGTGGCAGTGTCAGAGAAGACGTGTTACAAAGGCAAAATCAACAGGTCTTGACAAAAAGCTTGGATATGGGGAGTGAGAGACAGTGAATAATTCAATACGATTCCCAGGTCGCAAGCCTGAGGGAGTGGGAGGATGGTGTTGCCCTCTATAATACCAGGGAAGTGGAGGAAGGAGGAGATTTAAGGGAAAAGATAATGAGTTCTGTTTTGGACATGTTGAGTTTAAGATGTCTACTGGATATCTGGCTCAACATGTCTGAAGGGCAGTTGGAGATGAGAGACTAAAGGTCAGCAGAGAGATTTGGGTAATACAGGAAAATCTGAGAATCATCAGCACAGAGATGGTGATAAAATCCATGGTATCTGATGAGATCACCAAGTATAGTATTATAGAAGGAGAAAGAAGAGGGCCTAGGACTGAATCTTGAGGGATACCTATAGTAAGAGGACATGATTTGAAAGAGGATCCAAAAAAGGAGTAGAGAGGCAGGAGAACCAGGAGAACATGGTGTCCCCTAAAGACCAGAGAGCTTCAAGAAGAGAGTGATCAACAGTGTCAAAGGCTGCAGAGAGATCAAGAAGAATGAGGACTGAGAAAAGGTCAGTAGATTTGGCAAATAAGGGATCATCAGTAACTTTGGAAAGAGCAGTCTCAATGGAATGATATGGTCAGAAGCCAGACTATAAGCAGTAAGAGAAGAGAAAGTGGAGGCATCTACGATAGACTTTTCAAGGAGTTTAACTACAAAAGATAGAAGAAATACAGGATGACAGTGAGGATGGAACACTATGTTCCCCATATTCTACTTGCAACCCTGATCTTCACCTACCACCCAGGGGCTTTGAGATTCTGATGAGGATTCATCATTTCTAGTCCAACATGGACCCCTACATAGTTATTGCCAAACCATTTTCACTCCATGCCACTTCTCAAGACGTCCCCTACACCACTGGGCTTTCCATTTCTTGCTCTGGAAATGGGAATCACATCATCACTACCATTCCTGGTAAGGACAGATCAATGTCTGTCCTGACTCTCCGACTTTACTCATAACCCCTGTGACTTCCCTGACCAAATCCTCCCTCCTTGACCACCACTCCCCTAGACATGTCATCTTCCCCTTAAGAGACAAGCTTGTAAGAACAAGGTTTGTATTGGTTTTATATTTTTGTATTACCAGTACTTAACAGCGCCGGGGACCTATTATGCACTTAAATATTTGTATGTTTATTCATTCAAGCTTTGCATGGAAAAGACAAGCTTTAAGGGTATGTAATGGAAACTTCTTCACAACTAGGGTTGTCCCAAAGTAAAACAGAGTGCCCCAAGAAGGAATAGGATTCCCCTCAGGTCTTGAAACAAGAAGATCGTTTGTCAGATACAAGGGAGAAAAGATTTTTTCGTATAAGATTAGCCTCTGAGACTCTGTAATTCTGTGATAACTGTAGCTTTTGTGCTAACATCTATTACAAGAAATTTAAGAAGTATAAAAATTAAAGGAAGAATTTAATGAGATATTCAGAACTAAATCAGCATATGCCTTAATAGTCAGCACTTCCATGCAAAACTGGGCTCAAGAGAAGAAAGTGAAAATCATGTTGGAAAATATGGTTCAGGCTGAAGAAATGGATGAGGCAAAAGGCTTTTAGACCATTCAAAAGTTTAATTAATATTTTCCCTAAGGAAAATAAACAGAAAGTGATAGATATGCCTAACACCAAAAAATAATCCCAAAAATGATTATACCTTAATAGAGAGGGAATTAAGGGGATTAGAACATCAGGTGGTTACTTGTGGGAGTTTGGGTGAATCACATTGACTCCATTCAATTCTGGAATTAGCTCAGTTTCCTTTCTATTGAATTATTGGTATAGTCCAATTTCTATGCTGTGAGAAAACTTTATTCAGTTATTGGAATTGGAAGAAAACTTTGTTGCACTGTTCGAACCTGGAAAACTGGACCACCTCTACCTGTTTAGATACCATTTAACTAAGGATCTAGGTTATACTGACCAGAAACCTGGTCAAATTCAAAGACTGATTCAAGGAGTTTTCTCACAATTGTACATTTCAAACAACCTATATGTCTTATCTGGAAACTGGCCCCATACTAATCAATCAGTTGTTGTTTCTATGTTCCTTTGTTTATACAGACAATTGGGGAGAGTGAAATACCTCTTTTTCTAATTTCAGAGACTAGCATCTGTTTACTCTCCCCTCTCCCAACTTAGAAAGTCTCTCATCTTTAGTCCAATTAGAAATCAAATTACCTAATGTTATGCTGTTTTCTTTTAAGTAATTGGTCTTATTTGAGTAATTGTTTCTAGTGTATAAAAATGTCTCCCTCTGTATTGGGGGGTCCAGACCTAAGCTGAAGAAGGGATCTAGTAACTGATTTTTTAGGCAACTGGCATGCATTATTTAATATAGGCCTGCACAATATAGGGCCTGCGGATCGCTTTCAGCTAGCCAAAGGACTTAGAGAGGCCCACAAAAAATGTAGAGGATATAAAAGAAAGCCAAGGTGTAACAAATGCTTTGTCTGTGCCCCCCACTTAACCTGCCTTCTTCTAGTCACCACTGCGCCCATCATGTAACTTGGGAGGTGGATTGCCGCTGCACAACCCTGTTTGTCATGTGACCCTGTAACAGCAAGCAAAGTAGGATTTTTTACTGTTTTTCTGGATTGAGTTTTAGCCAGTCAGAGACTTGCATGTGAGTTTTAGCCAATCAAGTGCCTTTAACTGAATCAACCCCCTGATTGTGTAAACAAGTGTTTTGGGGCATGCTACTGAATGCAATGATATATGCTATGTGCTATATTATATACTGAGTGTTAAGATACATACATATATATCTACATATATATACATATATATATATGCATTAGATGATATATTTTGCTTAAGGATATTGCTTTGAATGTTATGTTTTTTTGAACAATGTTTAGTTTATTGCTGAATAGAGAGTTCATTATACTATGTGATTAGACCCTTGAAATTATTCACAGCAGCAGTCCCCAGGTGATTGGTGTTACAGACCCACAGAAACCAACCATCGTCATTCTGTCTCTAGTGACTAAAGTATCTGTGACCCAAAAAGTTTAGCCTATTTTAATTTTGGCCCCTACCTACTGCCAAGTTGTGCAGGCCTGGCTTAATAAATCAAAATGTTCAGAAGCTAGAACCTTTGTTTCCCCAATCATTTCATCTTTCACCCTCCATAATAGAATTACATAATTGGTTACTGACATGGCCAGTAATTTCTGCATCAAGCATCTGTATGTAGTTAATTATTCATGGGTTAGAACAAGTATCAAAATCAATAACAAATCAGAAGAAAAGATAAAAGCAAAAAGAAAACAGTATTTGATTGTAGAAACTACAATCCAATTTAAACAAACTATCAATTCCAAAAAATGTGAAATAATTTTTAAAAATTTTTAATTTTTAAAAAATTATTTATTTTTTATTAAATTATTAATGTTAATGTTAATATAAAATATATTAAATAAAATTAATTATTTTTTAATTTTTAATTCTATCACTATTTCTAAGAGATGCTTGACATATTTTTTTAAATCACTGTAATGAGGCAGCCAAAAGAGCCCCAAAACTACCTCAGCCAGAAAATACACAATCTCTTTGCCAAACAAAAACACAGAAGTCAAAGATAATACCAGTTTAGATCATAAACTCATTTATTTAAAAAAAAAAATAAGGGAAGACATAGTGGAATATTATGAGTAGTACTATATCACAAAACAATAAAATGCAATTTAAGGGGGAAAAATGCCTACAGAAATCTTGGCATAAGACCCAGTTATGTCACATTTTCCTAAGATCATAAGTAGACAAAACTGAAAGAAGGACAACAAATAGTTATAAAATGGGATAAATATGCTAGCATTTATATTCTCATCAGCAAGGCTAGTGGAACCACAACGCTTTACTCTAACAACTCAGTACCTGATGTAAAGAAGAAACAATGGAACCCAATGAGATGAACCAAATATAGATGAAAGAAAAAAATCTATGCTGGACCTAACAGAATGTCAAAAAAACCCAGGAGTTGATTTTCAAGTTATTTCAAAGAGGGGAAGATTCTAAAAGAGTTGGGGGTGGGGGAGGCAGAAATCACAGGCAACATTATTACCAAAGAATGATATACACCTGCATCGAGAGAATCCTTGAATAAAAAAACAGGAGGCATTTACAAACAATTTTCTAAGCAGATCACTTCAGGCACACAATAGACAAAGAGATATATATGCCTGTTTTTTGATGATTACTAAAAACTAGTTGTCTTTGTCCTTAAACAAAACATTTCCCATGGATATTCTAAAAATCATACCAGATTCCAAAATAAAAATAACTTTTTCAGCCATCCTCTGAACATCAACATCAAGTGAGACATAAAATGTGGTAACATAACTTGAAGATATTCTGTCCATAGGTTTGCAGATGTTATTGCATTGATTCAAGCATGGGAGACTAGACGGCTTTCTCAATGATATAAATTCATTAAAAAAAAAAAAACTGGCCTCACCAGTTACACTGGAAAAGCAAAGTGGATGAAAAACACATGTTGCCCAGATTTCTTTTCAACTATCCCAATCTAAACAAACTACAAAAGTCAATCTTTTTAACATCAATTTTCTTTCAGTGATGCTATATGCCTGTAAATTATGGAATGCTCTGACCTCAGAATAATGAAGATTGCAGGTGAACCAATAGAAGACACATAATAAGCAAAAGTGGGCTATAGCATATTAGTAGACACACCTACACAATCAAGAATATGTGTGATTAGAAAAGGAGGTAATAGGAGTGAAAGATAATAGTCTAAATGCTGCTATGTTATCTGAAAAATATTAAAAGAAACAAAAGAAATCTTCCATCAAGTTGGGTACTTTATAGAGAATTTGCAGACACAGGACAAGAATCAATATGATATGTTCATGGTTTGCAATCTGCACTAAGGAGGGAGCTTCCACACCAGTGAGATCACACTTCCATCAATGGACAACATATACTGAACCCTCAGGAGTAATGTGTTGCACAATTGGTTCTTTTTTTTTTTTTTTGGTCTTTTTGGAGGGAGGAAGGCAGGGCAATTGGGGCTAAGTGACTTGCCCAAGGTCACACAGTAAGTGTTAAGTGTCTGAGGCTGGATTTGAACTCAGTTCCTCTTGACTCCAGGGCCAGTACTGTATTCACTGTGCCACCTAGCTGCCCCACAATTGGTTCTTTATAAGTTATTTCATTACTGAAAAAATAGATATAATTTATACTCTATAAGACTCTATTTCCTTGATGGATAGATTCATGGTTTTTTTTTTCATTTCTGTAACTCAATACCTTGAGTTTTACTTAATTAATATTTACTGAAACTAAAGTTGAGAGGGCAATTATAATCATCTGTATCTGTACACCACTCTGAAATTTACAAATTACTTTCCTTTCAAAAGCCCTATAAGGCAGGTTATGCAAATGATATAATAACCTTACAAAGAGTAAACTGAAGTTTTGAGAACATCAAGTAAACGGCTCCGAGTAAGGACCAAAGCAAGGACTCAAGCTTGTGTCCTCTGACTCCAAGCTGGAGGCTAGCTCTATTACAGCATGCTACTTCTCTAAATTTAAAAAGCAAAGGAAAAGAAATGTTCTGGTGGAAAATTCCAAGGGATTTCACACAAATGTCTACGATCTTAAGCAGACTGAAGAAACTAGTTGGCATAGTTTTACAGACTCAACAAAACTGTTTGGGCCAAAGGAATAAAGAATGTCTCATACCGTATCCAAATGCATTTATCCGGGATATGCAATGAGGATGAAGACTCACCAAACAAGCTGTATACATTGCTTATTTATGTGCCTGTCACCACTTTCAAGACCTTACAGTCAATGTACATGAAAACTAAACTGAACTTCATTTAAATAGTCATAAATGTCAAAAAAAAAATAAAGTAATTGCGGACAATATAAAATATTACAAACTCAGGAACCATATGAACACAATTACAACACTTTTCATACAAATAAAGTCCGATCTAAATGACTGGAAAAATATCAGTTGTTCATGGGTAGACCAAGTTAATATAATAAAAATTACAACTCTAACCTAAATTAATTTATTTATTCAGTGCCATATCAATCAAACTACCAAAAAAATTATGGAGCAAGAAAAAAATAATAAAATTCACCTGGAAGAACAAAAGGTCCAGAATAGCAAGGGAATTAATGAAAAGAAATGCAAGGGAAGATGACCTAGCCATACCAGATCAAAAATTGCATTATAAAGCAGCAGTCATCAAACCTACTTAGTAATGGATAAGAAACACAGTAGTGGATCAGTAGAATAAATTAGGTACACAAGACAATAATCAACAGCTATAATAATCTACTGTTTGACAAACCCAAAGATTCCAGTTTCTGAGATAAGAACACACTATCTGACAAAACTTCTGGGAAAACTGGAAAACAGTATGGCAGAAACTAGGTATAAACCAATATCTTACACTGTATACCAAGATAAGGTCAAAATAGGTACATGATTTAGACATAAAGGGTAAAACTAAGCAAGTTAGGAGATTCGGAATAGTTTATCTGTCAGGTCTATGGAGAAGAGAAGAATTTATGACCAAACAAGAGACAGAGCACTATGAAATACAAAATGGATAATTTTGATTACATTAAATTTAAAAGGTTTTGCATGAACAAAGCCAATGCAACCAAGATGAGAAGGAAAGCAGAAAGCTGGCAAACAATTTTTGTAGCCCGTACCTCTAAGAAAGGCCTTATTTCTAAAACATATAGAGAACTGAGTCAAATTTATAAGAATACAAGTCATTCCCCAAAGGATATGAACAGTTTTCAGATGAAGAAATTGAAGCTATCTACAGTCACACACAAAAATGCTCTAAATCACTATTGATTAGAGAAATGCAAATTAAAACAATTCTGAGGTACCACATCACACCTATCAGATTGACTAACATGACAAAACAGGAAAATTATAAATGTTGGAGAGGATGTGGGAAAGATGGAACACTAATTCATTGTTGGTGGAGCTATAAGCTGATCCAACCATTCTGGAGAGCAATTTGGAACTATGCCATAAAACTGTGCATACTCTTTGATCCAGCAATACCACTTCTAGGTCTGTATCCCAAAGAGATCATAAAAAAGAAAAGGACCCACATGTACAAAATAGTCATAGCAGCTCTTTTTGTGGTGGCAAAGAATTGGAAATTAAGGGAATGTCCATCAACTGGGGAATGGCTAAACAAGTCATGGTATATGAATGTAATGGAATACTATTATACCATAAGAAATGGTGAGCATGTAGATTTCAGAAAAACCAGGAAAGACTTGCATGAATTGATATTGAATGAAGTGAGCAGAACCAGGAGAACATTGTACACAGTAACAGCAACATTGTGCAATGATCATCTCTGACAAACTTAGCTCTTCTCAGCAATGCAAGACAGTTCCAAAAGATTCCTAATGGAAAAAGCTATCCACATCCAGAGAAAGAGCTACGGAGTCTGAATGCAGATTGAAGCATACTATTTTCTCTTTTGTTTTTTATTTTTCATTTTTCCTTTCTCATGGTTTTTCCCTTTTGTTCTGATTCTTCTTTCACAGCACGACTAACGTCAAATATGCTTAATAGGATATACATGTACAGCCTAAACCAGATTGCATGGTATCTGAGGGAGAGGGGAGAAGAAGGAGAGAGGAAAAATTAGAACTCAAAATCTTATAAAAGCGAATGTTGAAAACTAAAAATAAATAAATAAACGAGAGGTTTATGGTCTTAGAGAGAAAGAAGATGCAACATGAACGAAAATAAATATTTTGTGACAAGGCAAGAACTGATAGAAAAGTAAGATAGAACTAGAAAAGTTAGATATTTGAGGAAGGAAAGAACATTTTCACATGGCCTGATCAGAAAGGGCTACACAGAGAAAAAGATGAACTAAATCTAAATTTTTAAAGAAAGTCTCAAAAGTGGAGATGAGGAAGGAGTACATTACACAAACACAGTTCTACCTTGTGTGAAATCATTGAGGTAATGACGACTGCTAGGGTCTGAATTTTTATAAAAGGAAACTTTTCAAAGAAAAAAAATTCAGGGACTAATCCAGTTTGGCTAGAATATGGAGTTCATGGAGAACATAAGTTGAAGTTTTTTAAAAATGACAATTTAAGCTATTTACAGTCATATGAAAAAAATACTCTAACTCACTCTTGATTGGAGAAGTGCAAATTAAAACAATTCTGGGGTACCATCTCATCCCTATTAGACAGGCTAATAGAACAGAAAAAGTAAATGACAAACGTTGCAGGGCACATGGGGAAAATGAGACATTAATGCACTACTGGTAGAGTTGTGAACTGATCCAACCATTCTGTAGAGCAGTTTGGAACTGTGCCCAAAGAGCAAGAATTAGAAATTGAGGGGATGCCCATCAGTTGGGGAATGACTGAACAAGTTGTGGTACGGGGTTATGATGGTGTTATACTATAAGAAATTATGAGCGGGATGCTCTCAGAAAAACCTGGAAAGACTTGCATGAGCTGACACAAAGTAAAATGTGCTGTGTACAAAGTAACAGCAATATTGTAAGATAATTAGCTGTAAATGATTTAGCTATTCCCAGCAATACAACGATCCAAGACAACTCTGAAGGACTTATGATGAAAAATGGTATCCATCCCCAGAGAAAAAACTGATGGTATCCAAATACAGACTGAAGCATACTTTTTTTTACTTTCTTTATTTTTCCTGAGGCTTTTTTTTATCTATAGTTTCTTTTACAACATGACTATTATGGATATGTTTTGCATGTGTAACCTATAGCAAATTCTTTGCTTTCTCAATGAGGGGTGGGAGGGGAAAAAGGGATAGAATTTGGAGCTCAAAGTTTAAAAAAAAGCAAGTGTTAAAATTTTTTTTTTAACATATAACTGGAGGAAAATAAAATACTAAACAATTTTTTTTTTTTTCGTTTTTGGAGGAGGGAAGGCAGGGCAATTGGGGTTTAATGACTTGCCCAAGGTCACAGGGCTAGTTTTGTATTAAGTGTCTGAGGCTGGATTTGAACTCGGGTCCTCCTGACTTCAGGGCCGATGCTCTATTCACTGCACCACCTAGCCGCCCCTCTAAATAATTTTTTAATGCTTTAAATCAATAAAATCACAATTTAAGCAAACTATAATAAAAAAAATCAAAGCAAAAAGCAATTGAAGACATACAGACCTCTGATTGTACATGCCCCGAAAGTTGTAATTTGCTCTGTAATTTGGGAATGGCTTTGGATCTAAAGGCCTGTAGATGGCAGGCTCTCCCCTTTTCATAGCAAGACCATTTAGTTCCACTGTCGGAGTGATACTGCCTGTTTAAATAAAAGAAAAATACATGTAAAATACTTCTACAACAAAGAATACAATCTACACTTAATAACTGTATTTTATTATCATGAGTAAAAAGTAGAAACAGAGGCAGTGAGATTCTATATAGAGAACCATATGTACGATTTTCTTATTCCAGGAATATAATTACTATAAGAACAGATAAAACAAATTACAGAAGTAGTTCTTATTCTTTCTTTTCCTCAATTTTTAATCTACTGCTTTCTGGTAACCCATTCCAAAGAAATAAAGCACACAGTTCTCAAAAGTTTCTTCACCTTATTCAAAATTTTACTATTCAAAATTATAATTATAGGTAAACTATGACAGATATATTATTAAATATAATTAATATATTATAAAAATATTGTTGTAAGCCAAATATAGAATTGGTTCCAGCCCAAAGAAAATAGACAATGAAAATTCAAATAATGAGACAGATCACTTCAAGGGATTCACTACTCACACTAATCTGGATCCAGCTATTAATTAAGAAATTAAATATTAGCAATAAAAATAGGTAATTTAGAATGTTATACAAAGAAAGTTTGGTAAATCCCATGGTAAAAAGGACTTTAAGAAGTAAATTTAATTAACTCAATAGGGATAACTTGCATAAGATCATGCTGTTTCCAATAACATTTAGTGGATGAATGCATAAAATGATTCAAACTCTTTTAGATTTGGTGTTTTATTCTTAGAATACAAAGTACAATATCATAGTGGAAAAAAATCACTACTTAGCACAGACAGTTTTAGAGATGGACCAACCTTTATTCTGTTCCCCTTGGACTCCCGTGTGTCAGACGTTGAAGATCAACTCATCAGAATCACAGAAACTCAGAGTTGAAAGGAGCCTCAGGGATCATCTAATCCAAACTCAAATTACTAGAACAGGAATTTCTTCTATAACATAACCAACACAGCCAAATTCTCCTTTAGATCTCAACTGAAATGGAATCTACTCCCTCCCAGGCTGCTCTAGTTTCCATCCAGTCTAATTTGGCCTCTGACACTTCCACCCACTGCTGTTAGCTCAGTCTTCTCAGT
Organism: Pseudochirops corinnae; assembly: GCA_028646515.1. Taxonomy (NCBI): domain Eukaryota; kingdom Metazoa; phylum Chordata; class Mammalia; order Diprotodontia; family Pseudocheiridae; genus Pseudochirops; species Pseudochirops corinnae. Next base: position 142,859,245 of record CM053587.1, on the reverse strand, counting down.
CCAAACACAACAAAATTATCCTCTCTTCTATTAGCTTCCCCCAGGTCTTCTTTTCTCCAAGGTCAACATACTAAATTCTTCAACTAATCCTCACTATTGCATGATCTTGGGACTTTTATCACACTAGTTGTCCTCTCCAACTTTTCAATGCCATTTCTAAAATATGGCACCCTAAACTGAACGCTCAGTTGCATTCTGACAAGGGCAGAGTAGAAGGAGACACCCTCCCTACCACCTGACTGTCCCCAGACACTACTGAGCCCCTCTCAATGAGGCCTAAACTTCTAATTCTACAGATGAGGAAACTATAACCCAAACAGATGAGGTTTTAAATTCAGATCCCTGAGAGTTATCCTAACTTACTTGGAAAAGGACAAACTGTTTCAGTTCCACTCAATTTAAGAAACATTTATTGAGAGCATACTAAACAAAAAGTAGTAAAAGTAGTTGTGTTCTGAAATAACACTTGTTTAGTAACTTGTGCAAAAAAAAAAAAAAAAAACAACCAAAATGTCCACTAAATAACTTTCAGAGTAGATTCTGTAATATACTGTCTTAACTCTTTGCCACTTTCTTCACAAACAATTAAGGCATAATACACAGCAAAAAGAAAACAAGCTTCTTCCTGCTACAAAGGAAAATTCAAAATGACCTCTTCAGGATGAACCCTAGGGGTTGCCAAAACATCAGCTCTTCCCTAGTAGTTGCCTTAAATCTACCTGTGGTAACCAAAGCATCTCAATTTAACAGTTCTTACTGAATTGTAGAACAGCTAAGTGAGGAAAAGTGGTAGGAAAGGGGGTAAACTAAGAAAAAAAGGTAAAAAGTATAAAAATAAAGCAAAACCAAATATAATAATGAATATACAAATGACTATCATTTGACATGGAAGCACAAAGAGGAGGAACAGCTGGAGCACCTGGATCACTACTTAATAAGGTCTTATAATCAATAACCCAAATCTACTCCTCTAAATTTTATTCTGTAAATGGTTACATTAAATTTGTCTCTAGATTAATAGATATAATCATATCAGCCTGCAGTCCAAGTTTTCATTCAATTCATGTTTTAAAAAACATTTATTAAATACCTACTATGTGAAAGGCACAAGGAAAACAAAAATGTCATCATTATCATTTACATAGCGCTTTGGGTTTGAAAAGGGGTTACACACACAGCTCATTTGATCCTCACAACAATCACCAGAGGCAGAGGTTAAGTGACTTACCCAGAGTAATACAACTAATTAGTGTTTGGGGCAGGTGCAAACTCTGATCTTTGTGATGATAAGGGAATTTAGAGATCTTCCCTGTCCCTTAATGGGCCTCACTTAAAGCCCAACAAGAGAAGCTTGCTTAGGGGAGGCTTGTTTCTCAGGAAGGCCCACCTTTTGGTACTTTGTAATTAGGCAGTTGGTCAAGAAGGTTATGATGATGATGTCCTCTGACCCTGAAGAAGGATACATATATATATATATACATACTCTGAGGGGTGGTTTTGCTTTGGGGCTCACTTACAGGAAGAGTTGTATGATTTGGCTCGATGAGACTCTGGCAGCCATCGAGCCCCAGCCCCCCAACCAGCTTTGGAAACCCAGATGTTGGAGGTACTTCTCCCTTTAGTAACTAATTATGTATGCATGTAATAATGGTCAGACAACTGGAAGCCCTGTCTGTTAAATTGCGTAATTTTCTCTGTCTGTATTTTTTGTCCACTTGTAACTTGATTGTATTTTCTCTGAAGTTCAGTGTGCTAACTTTTTCCTCTGAACTAAGTCAATTATATATATGTTTGATTAAAGTAAGATTGTTAACCCTCTTTGAGTTGCTTTCCTTTAGAAAAGCTGATCAAACAATCTGTGTTAGCAGCCATCCTGGATATGTTGTCCTGACTAGAAGTTCAATATTTTATACACTATGCCACCTAGCTGCCCTGAAGACATTTATAACCTAATGGAGAAGGTTGGAGTAAGGCAAGCCATGTATCTATGCATAACTATGATATGAGATAGAATGGGATAAGTACAAGGAGTCCAAAAAAAGGGCTATTAGGAATCTAGGGAAACAAATCACTCTGTAGAGGGGTCAGGGAAGGTTTGGTTTCAAAGTTAAACCTTGATGGAAAGTAAGGTCTCCAACAGGGCTCAATTAGAAATAGGGGGTAAGAGGGAAGTCCTCTCTGGGCCTAACCCAACTGTACCAGTCCTCAGTGATAACTCTGCCCTTGAAATCCCTATAGCACTTACTGCTGCTACACCATTTCATTTAGTACTTAAATACTTTGCATTTTTATTTACCCTATTTTGTTTATGTCTTAACTTCCCAAATAACGAGATAATAATTTATGGACAGGACTATATCTTATATTTCTTTGCACCCTAAGTACCCGGAACACTGCATAACAGAAGTAAAAATTCAACAAATGGTCAGTTATAATCCAGAAACATTAAAGAAGTTAATAGAAACTAAATGTTTCCCATTTGCCCTGGGGGTAGTTAATTTCTCATCATCTGCAAAATGACTATGAGTGTCATTTTGATTATAAGTGTGAAAAATGAAGTTTATTGTCCACTTCTGGTATAAGAATAAGCTGAAGACAGAAGAGTCAATCTAACATACTCACTGCTTCTATATAAGACAGAAGAATTATAAACTATATAGACAGGGGCTCAGAATGGGGAAAAATAGATCAGGGAAAACCAGAGGAGTCTTGGAAATGAAAGAAAAGACTTCAAAAAAATGAGCCATTCAATCTCCTTTACCTAACACACTTATGACAAAATATGGAAGTGAATAAGCATTTATGTGACTTAAGTGAATGAGCCTGTGTGTATATGAAAGATTAAATAGATTGCAAACTCCTTGAGGTCAGAAATTGTGTCTTCTTTTGAACCCAAATGATGACCAGAATAGAGGTAGATAAACTAGTAAATTAATAAGTGAATGGCTATGTGAATATGCTGGTTCTTGCTAAATCTTAAAAACAAAACCCTAGAGAGGTAAAAGTCACACTCTGCTAAAGCAATTGTTTTAAATCTCAGTACCCACCACTAAACTTTTGCCTTTAACTGACATAACTCAGTTGTTTGCCAGTTTATCATTCTAAAAATACTTGCTGATTATAGAACTAGTCTGTTACAATGCAACCAAAGCTCTTCTTTCTTTCCAAAAGCACACAAGGAAAGAGCACAAACATAACACAAGAAAAGGAAACTATTCAGCATTTGATTACCTGGATTACTATTGATATTGTTTTTTGGAGGGCGAGGAGTCGGTTTGGGAAGGGTAGTTTCCCTCAAGGCTTTGTTGGCAGCAGCATGTTGAGCTTTCTTTATACTACTCCCTTCAGACTGCCAGGTCTGTTCTCCAAGAGTCAGTTGTACTGAGAACATCTTCAAAAAAAATTGAAAAAATTAATTAAAACTTTCCAGTAAGCAAGTATGTATGAAATGTTACCTGTCTGAAAAAAAAAAATACATAGAATCACAGAATTTGAGCATTAGCAGGGACTGCAAAGATTATCTAGTCCAACTTGACAGATTATATAAATAAGGAATGAAGGATAGTAGACAGAGTGCCAGATTTGGAGGCAGGAAAACCTGGGTTTTAATCCTGCCTCAGATACTTAATAGCTGTGTAATCCTGGGCAAGTCCCTTAACTTCTATGGGCTTCGGATTCTTCTTCTCTAAAATAAGAGGGTTTGACTCAATGACTGATAAGATTCCTCCCAACCTCAAGTCTATGATCCTAAGAAGCAGGCAAGTCCAAAGAGATTAGGTGAATTTCTTTCACTTAGGTCACATCACTGAAGTATCCTTCAAAAGAAGAAGGTTCTAGAACTCTAATACACTACAGTAACTCTAAGTGATATACACCAAATTCTGTCTTCTACTATATCAGTAGAGGCTAGCATGGATAGGGTCCCCTGATGTATAGTAAAGGAAAAATAAATTTTAAAAAATATGATTTTGAAACAAAATAGAAACATCTTTTTAATATCAGTCAAATTATCTTCACTAAGGCATATATAGAAATACACATGGCAAAGTAAATCTGTTCTCCTAAAAATCTGGGGCACATATCAGAGAAGACCTAAATTTCTTCCTCTTTTCTATCACAGGCTTAAAGAGGAAGAGGTCAGAAGGATAAAGATGAAAATGGAAAGAGGACAGCAAACTGACAAAGGACAGAGATGGTTTGCAAATATCCTTATTATAAATGTTTTTCACCATCAAGGACAGTGGAGTCACTATATTTGGATCCTTAATATCACCATACTGAATGTGTTTATACAGGAAATGGAAATGGCAAAGAAGAAAACAGCTATACTAGATGGGGATCTCTGCTAGAGACAACGCAGTTTTAAGAACATTGAAGAACCAAGTCTCAAGACATCTGAAAGAGGGAAAAATAGCAAAGTTGTAAAAAAAAAATCCCTCAGGTCATACCAATACCAAAAAGAAGTGCACAAGAGACCCATCAATAATGACTAAGTCATGTGCCTATTTCCATACCTAAAAAGAAATTTTTTGAGAAATATTCATACACTTATTGGATATATACTTGATACAGAATTAAAGGGATAGGCTCTTATAAGTGATATCTTACAGCAGATCATCAAAATTGACCAACAGATCCAGAGAACACAAGGTCCTACCAAACTTATTATTTAGAAATCATAAAAAAGCCTTTTGTTTGGTATAGCAAAATGCCATCTCCTAAGAAAACAAAGTGAAGCATCTCAAGGGAAATTTAAAAATGCAGACCAGAAGAAGACCTAGTAATATTAAATCTAAAACTATACTAGAAAGCAATAATCATCAAAAACAATTAGGCAACAGTTCAAAAATAGAGAGTTTATTCTGTGTAACAGATGAGGTATATACTGCATATACACACACACACACACACACACACACACACACACACACACACACACACACACACACATGCACACACACAAATGAACCTAGTAGCCTAGAGTTCAACAAACCTAAAGACCCCAGCTTCTAGAGGAAGGATTCACTATTTGACAAAAACTTCTAGGAAAACTAGATGGTAGTCTAGCAGAAATGAGGTTAAGAACAATGCTAGATAAAAGGATAAGCTCCAAATATATATATGACAGAAATAAAAGGTCATATCATATACATATATATATATGTACAAGTTAGAGAAATTAGGAAGAAATGACCTTTAAGATCTACGAATAGGAGAAAGATTTATATAGGAGAAAGAACAAAGAGGACTATAAAAGATAAAATAGAAAGTTTTGATTACAAAAAATTTTTTAAGTTTTTACATACTGCAAATGCAATGCCTCTAAGGTTATAATGGAAACAGTTACCAGGGGAAAATCTTTTAGCAAGTTTCTCTAATAAAGGTCTCTTTTCCAAGACACAGAAGGAACTGTTTAAAATTAATAAAAATAAGTCATTCCCCACTTGATAAATGGTAAAAGGATATGAATGTGAACAGGTAGTTCTCAAGGAAAGAAATTCAAGCAATCAACATACATATGAAAAAATGTTCCACATCATTAATTTGCAGTAGAGAAGTGCAAATTAAAGCAACACTAAGGATCCACCTCATACCTACTGGATGGGCAAAATTGGGGGGGCAAGGAAAATTTCAAGTATTTGGCTAAACTGTGAGAAAACAGGTATATTAAAGCATTACTGAAGGATCTACATACTTCCATTCCCATGCAAAGGCATGGAAGTAGGAGACAGCACGCTACATTAAGAAAACAGAAAATTATACCTGTTTGGCTGGAGTATAGAGTACATGAAATGAAGCAATGAAACAAAAAAGAGAGTTCTGTTTGATAGATGAGATATACATTGTACAGAAGCAAATGAACCTGGTAGCCTGGAGTTCAACAAACTCAAAAGATCCCAGCTCCTGGGGGAAGGACTAAGTATTTGACAAAAACTACTGGGAAAAACTGGACAGGAATCTAGCAGAAATTAGGTTTAAACCAACCCTAAATATAACATACAAAGATAAGCTCCATATGCACTTATGACCTTAAAAGCTAAGCTAAAGCCAGAGTGTAAAGGGATTTAAATGTTAATTAGACAAATTCAAATTTTATTCCAAGAGCAATGAGGAGTCACCAAAGCTTCTTGAGAAAGTGATTGACCTCACCATACCTGTACTTTAAGAATACTGACTTCGCAACTGCATAGAGAGTAGAGAAAGAAGAAACAACACAAAATTGGCCTTTCTGACCAATTAGGAAGCTATTACAATAGTTCATTTGAAAAATGGTGAGGGCCTACCTAGACTTGGGTAATTGTGTTATGAACACAAAGAAAATGACATAGGAGACAGATATTAAAGAGCTTGAATCAGTAAGACTTGGAAACTAATTGTATATAGAAATGATGGAGAATGAAAAATCAAGGATGACTGCTATGTTACAAATCTGATAGACCGGAGGAATTGTGATGCTCTTAACAAAAGAAGGAAGGGTAGAAGAATGAGTGGGTCTAGAAAGAAAGAGAAAGAACTTTGTTTTGGATTTGTTGAGCTTGAAAATGCCTATCAGATATCCAGGTGGTAAAGTCAAATACAAAGCTGAAAATACACAAATGGAGCTCAAGAGAAAGATAAGGGCTAGAAATGTAGATTTGGGAGTAAGCTGTAAAGAGATGCTAGCTGAATCCACAGGAGATGATGAGATCACCAAAAGAGAGAATGGAAAGAGAGAGAAGAGCCATGGCATCAGGGCTCAGAAAACAGGACATGGATGATGAACCTGCCAGAGAGAAAGAGGGGCAACTAGGTGGTGCAGTGAATAGCACACCAGCCCTGCAGTCAGGAGGACCTGAGTTCAAATCTGACCTCAGACACTTGACACTTACTAGCTGTGTGACCTTGGGCAAGTCACTTAACTCCAATTGCCTTGCCTTCCCCCCTCCAAAAAGAGAGAGAGAGAGAGAGAGAGAAAGATCACCATGACAGATCAATGTCATGAAAACCCAGGAAGAAGGTATAATAGGATCAATTATCTACCAGGGTTCCCTCTTTTCTTACAACATGGTTTAGACAAGTTTTTCTAATAAAAGGCAACAAAGTTGTATCAGGGATCTGACTGGCACACGGGGTACATGGTTCAGGCTGCACTTCCCTAGACTCAACTTTCTGGTAGCCTTTGACCTACTGACTTGCCTTCCTGGTCACTGAAAGGCATAAAAAAGGCCCACCCACATGGGATGGGGCCCTTTAAACTCCACAGAAGCCCCAAAATACAAATCATTATATATTACCCAGACAACCAGACATATTTCCATATAAAAACAAGGGGAATCACATCTACCCACGCTAAGCACTAAACATCCTTGCTTCAGCATCTTTTCTATGCTACAGCTCAGTAAACCTCCTGCTATTAACTGCTGAATGACCTATGGATACATCATTTCATTTTTAACATTGAACTTGAACAGGATACCAGCCCAAATCAGGCCAGTCCCTGTCAGGACAGAGCCTCGGGATGCACCACAGCATAGGAGTCAGGATAAGAATGATTACTCTTCAAGAGACCAAGAACAATCACACAAAAAGGGAGAAAATGAACAGTGACAAGGCAGGAAAATCCACAAAGGAGAAAACATCAAAAAAGAGGGCTCGCAAACAGTGTTGAATGCTGAAGAAATATCAAAAAAGATGAGGACTAACAAGTGGCCATTGGATTTAGCAATAAAATGATTAGTGACCTCCCAGAGAGTAGTTTCCATTCAATGGTGGGCATAAAAACCAGATTACAAGGATTAGAGAAGCAAATAGCTTTTTCTAGGACTTTGCTTTGAATAGGAGGAGAGATATCAGAGAATATCTCAAGGGAACAGTAGGATCATGCCAAGGTTTTTTAAGGATGGAAGAAATCTGGGTATATTTGATGGCAGTAGGGGAAGCAGCTTATAGGTAAGAAGACAGTGGGATTTAGGGATAGAGGAAATGATCAAAGGGGCAAAATACCAGCAGAGATACATCAAGTAGGCCACAGATCAATTTAAATATTTTAGTATTTGAAAGCAGTCAATCTCACCAGTCTATAATCTGGAGTCTTTTTTTCACCCTTTTAAAAAAAATTCAGAACAACTACATCTTGGGGATAAAGAGGAGCTGGTAGGGGTTGACACAAACCAGTCCACTACCTTACGGGGTCCTTGACCTGATCATAAATTTTTAAAATTATGAAGTCAATGAGATACACAGGCACTGTGGTGGGGAGATCCATCCTGCCCTACCGGAAAGTCAGAGGGGTGAGGGGGGAAGACATAGGAGAGAATAGATTGGGGGAGGGGGGATACAATAGGATGGCTGTTTTGGGGCGGTGGGTAGGGGAAAGATGGGGAGAAAATTTGTAACTCAAAATTTCGTGGAAATGAATGATGTAAACTAAAATAAAAAAAATTTTTAAATTAAAAAAATTTTTAAAAATTATGAAGTCAACAAGCATGGGCATTTCCACATATAGTAGCCAGCTAGCATCTATATATTTCCATACACAAAGAAGAACAAAAAAAGAGAACTGTCTACAAAGCCATGAATTTCTATTATATACAGCTTGATTTTTTTAAAGTATATATGAAATTTAATTGGGTAGTTCCAACACGGTCCTGATAGTCTGAGAGCTATCTCACACAATGAGGAATATTTTTAAAAGAAAGAAGAGTAAGATGATTTTAAAAATCAGTAAATACTATCAATATATTGAAATAATTGACCTCATATATATTTATACATTGACAACTGACAAGATGACTCCCATTTAATAATATAGTTTAAGATCAGGAAGAGTGTGTGTGTGTATGTGTGTGTGTGTGTGTGTGTCTTCTTGTGTGTTACGTGTACATATTTTCAACCCTCTTTTGTCATTATCTGGTACCTAATGTTTTCATCATTGTATTTCAATAATTGGTTTCCTTCATAATTCTATGTATTTTATTCTATGTATTTAAAAATATCTGAGAAGAGGTCCTTAGGCGTCACCAAACTGTCAGAGGGATTCATGACACCAAAAAAAAAAAAAAAAAAGGTAAAGAATCCCTAATCTATATTATAAATTCCTATACTGGACAAAGTTCCAAGCAGGCACAGCCTGTATTCTTAGCTGAACCTTGCATGTCCTCTAGTGTCTAACCCAGAGCTCCACATATAATAAGGGCTTTAATATGTGATCGCAATAAAAGTGAGTTACTATTATTGACTTCTCCTTCTACCCTCATTTTAAGCTTTAATAGAAATATATATAAAATAAACCATGTTGCTTGAGAATAATCTTCACAATAATCATGTGATGGGTCTAAAAAAATCTTTTGCTGGCGTACAGACAAATTCCAAATTGAGGCACACTAATCTTGTTCAGGCAATTACTGAAAATATATACTACTAAAAGTCAACTGGCATGTTTACATGGGGAGTTCACCTCTAGTAACACAATATTTAGCACCTGAATGAATCACTATTTATTATGCCCTAATAGAATAGGTATTATGAGTCTCGTTTTACAAACAAGGAAACTCAGATTTTAAGTTACCCAAAGCCATACTGCATTTTCACAAAATTATGTAAAGCGACAGTCCAGACTAACCAGTCTAGCAAGGTCTAAAGTTCTTAGCCCTGTCTTGTACTCAGACCACTGGCCCACACTCCCCCCTCTCAGGGGAAACGTTTCCTTTTCATGCTTGTAGTACTATCATCTGGGTATCTACTTCTTTACACTTGCCTAAACCTGTTGGTACTAACAAAATCCAAAGTCAGAAAGTAAGCTGGAAGAATAAGCAAAGAGAAAACCCATCATAAAAAAGCTATTATGTTGACAAGTATACTAAAGACTTATAGAAGCAAAAGAAGAAAATGGCTCAAAATCATCTATAGGCAAAACTCCCAAGAAAAATGCAGGTTGAGCACAAATTTAAATAGGATGCCTGAAAAAGATGAAGCAAGATCAAGGGAATTAATTAAAAGAAATGCTAGGAAAGGCAGCCTAGCCATACCAGATTTCAAACTTATCATAAAGCAGCAGTCATCAAAACCACTTGGTATTGACTAAGAAATAGAGGGGTAGATCAGTAGAATAGATTAGGCACACAAGAGTCAATGATTAAAGCAATCTATTGTCTGATAAACCCCAAAACCCCAGCTTCTGGAATAAGAACTCACTATTTGACAAAAATTACTGGGAAAACTGGAAAATAGTATGGCAGAAACTGGGTATAGACCAATGTCTGACACCATATACCAAAACAAAGTCCAAATGGGTACATGATTTAGGTATAAAGATTGATACTATAAACAAATTAGGGGGACAAGGAATAGTCTGTCTGTCAGATTTATGGAGAATGGAGGAATTTAGGACCAAACGAGAGAGAGAACATTACAAAATACAAAATAGATCATTTTGATTACATTAAATTAAAAAATTTCTGCACAAACAAAGGCAATGCAATCAAGATTAGTAGGGAAGCACTGGGAACTGGGAAAGAATTTTTATAACTAGTGTCCCTGATGAAAGCCTCATTTCTAAAATATATAGAGAACTGAGTCAAATTTATGAGAATACAAGTCATTCCCCAGTTGAGAAATGGTCAAAGGATATGAATAGGCAATTTTCAGAGGAAGAAATTAAAGCTATCTATAATCATATGAAAAAATGCTCTAAATCACTATTAATTAGAGAAATGCAAATCAAAACAACTCTGAGGTACCATATCACACCTATCAGATTCACTAACATGATAAAACAGGAAATTAATAAATACTGGAGAAGATGTGAGAAAATTGGAACACTAATTCATTGTTGGTGGAGTTGTGTAACTGATCCAACAGTTCTGGAAAGCTATCTGGATCTATGCCCAAAGGACTATAATAATGTGCTTTTGACCCAGCAATACCACTTCTAGGGCTGTATCCCCAAGAGATCATAAAAATGAGAAAAGAACCCACATGTACAAAAATACTTATAGCAGCTCTTTTTGTGGTAGCCAAGAACTGGAAATTGAGGAGTTTGCCCAACAATTGGGAAATTGCTGAACAAGTTGTGGTATACAAACGCAATAGAATACTATTATGTTACAAGAAATGACGAACAGGAAGACTTCAGAAAATCCTGGAAAGACTTATATGAACTGTTGCTGAGTGAAGTAAGCTGAACCAAGAGAACATTGGTCACAGAAACAGCCATAGCATGCAATGACTGATTTCGATAGACTTCGCCCTTCTCAGCAATGCAAGAACCTAAAACAATTCCAAAGGACTCATTATGGAAAATACCATCAACATCCAGAGAAAGAACTATGGGGTCAGAATACAGAGTAAAGCAGACTATTTTTTTTGTTTTATTTTATTTTGCTTTTTTTCTTTCTCATGGTTTCTCCCATTCATTATAATTCTATGTAACATGATAAATGTGAAAATGTGTTTAATAGGAATGTATGTGTAGAGCCCATATCAGATTTCATGCCATCTTGGGGAAGGAAGGGAAAGGGAGGAACGGGGAGAAAATTTAAAACTTATGGAAGTGAATGTTGAAAACTAAAAATAAATAAATTGAAAAAAAATGAAAGCAAGAGTTAAAAAATGTTTTGTCAATGAAATGGGAATGTCATAGGAAAAAAAATGAAATGAGAGCTAGAAAAGAAATGAGAGCTATGGAAGAAATCACTGGAAAGGCAAGTAACAACTTGGCACAAGAGATACGAAGCCTTGCTCAAGCAACAAACTCAGTGAAAATCAGAATAATTCATATAGAAGTCAATGATTCTGTGAGAAAACAGGAAATATTTTTTTAAGTCAAAGACTAAAAAAAATAGAAGAAAATATAAGGTGTCTCATATCAAAAACAACTGAGCTGGAAAGCCATTAAGAGAAGAAAAAAATTTAAGAATCACTGTGCCACCTGAAAGCCATGACCAAAAAAAAGAGCCTAAACATCATATTTCAAGAAATATTTAAAGAAAACTACCCAGATCTTTTAGAAGAAGAGGACAGAATAGAAACACAAAGAATCCGCTGGTAATCTCCTGAAAGAAACCCCAAAATGAAAACTCTCAGGAACATTATACCCCAAATTCAGAGCTTTTAGGTCAAATAAAAAATATGGCAAGCAGTCAGAAAGAAAGAATTCAAGTACCAAGGAGACACAGTCAGACTCACACATAGTAGCTACCACTATAAAGGAGTGGAGAGCTTAGGACATAATATTCCAGATGGCAAAAGATATAGGCTTATACCCAAGAATAATTTACCCTAAAATTTTTAGTATAATCCTAAAGGGGGCCAGGAGGAGAGGAATGCACTTTTAATGAAATATAGGATGTCCAAGCATTGCTGATGAAAAGACCAGAGCTGCAGAAAAACTTTGAAGTTCAAACAAAGGGAATAAGAGAAACACAAAAAAGTAAACAGGAATAAACAATCATAAGGGCCTGAACAAGGATATATTTTTTTGTTTAAATATGGAGAAATGATAAGTATGTCTCCTCTAAATCCTATCATCATCAGGTGTCATAGAGGAAATCTATTTAAACAGAAGGCCTAGAAGTAGCTCTGTTATGTCTTAATGATCTTAAAAGATGAATGGAAAGAGAGGAAAAGGAATACCCTTGGGGGGAGGGGAGGAGGAGAGCAATGAAGATTAAGGAAAATTATCACACATAATTGCGGTACTCAAGTAGAAGTCTAAGCAAATAAAGAGAAAGAGGAGGGGAGTGGGTGACAAGTGAACTTCACTCTAAAGTGGTCAAAGGAGGAAAGAATATATATACATATACACACATATATATATGTATATATATATATATATACATATATATATGCACACAAACATAACATACACACAGAGTTCAGTACAAAAATACATTTCACTCAGGAAATAGGAAGAAAAGGGAAGAAGGGAACAGAGAAGCAGAGGGAGGGTAGATTAAGTGAGAAATTCATTCTAAGCCAACAAACTCTAAGAATGTACCCCCCCCCCAAAAAAAATGCATAGCTCCTTTTGAGGTGTCAAAGAATTGAAAAAGAAGCTGTCCATCAACTGGTGAATGGCTGAACAAGTGATGTTATATGTATAAATGTTATAGCATACTATTATGCTATGAAATGATGAAGGGCATGGTTTCAGAGAAAATGGCAAGACTTGTATGAACTGACACAGAGTAAAGTGAACAAAACCAAGAGAACAATTTACACAAAAACAATACAATAAAGGTAAACAGCTTTGAAAGACTTAGGGACTTTGATCAGAGAGAGTAATGGCCAACCACAATTCCAAAGGACTTGTTACGAAAAATGCTATCCACCTCCTTATAGAGAGGTGAAAGACTCAAGAGTACAGAATGAGACATGTGTATACACATATACATATATGTGTATATATGTGTGTATGTGTATGTGTGTATTTTATAAATATATGTATGTGTATACATATATAATTTATACAAAAACAACATTTTAAAGAAAAGCATTGGAAGATTTAAGATCTTTGATCAATGCAAGAGCCAACTGTGATTCCAGGAGACTCATGACAATCTAAATCACCCAACTCCTTGAGAGAAAGGTGATGGGTTCGCAATACAGGATGAGACATACATTTTTGTACATGAACAATTTGGGAATTTGTTTTGCTTAACTATGCATGTTTATTACAAAGGGTTTTTTTTTATTTTAAATTGGGAGAGGGTGGGAAAGAGAAAAAGTAAATGCTTATTAATTAAAAACTATTTTCCTACAGGCAGATTCTTTAAATTGGTGCTTTGTTTTATTTATTTAGAAGTTCTGGACAGTTTCTTCTACTTACTTCTTGTACAGAGTATACAGAGTTTTGGGTTTGTTTGGGGTTTTTTTTCATGTTCTTCTGGGAGACACTAACATTAAATGTCTCTGTGCAACCTGTCTTCAAGATCAATGTGTTTTACTTAAATAGACATCATGTCTTCTTTCAAAGCTGTTTTTTGCTTCTCTTTTTCCAGATAGAAGGACTATTGTCCTCCCTTTCACTTCTCTGGAGCAACTTGCCACTATAAAGTCAAGATTGTTTTTTTTTTCCTACTACTTATTCCTGTTTTGCAGGCCATAAAGTCTGCCATTTGTTCCCATCTTACTTCTCTCAAAATTCTGATTTCTCTCTTTGAGTCATCTGGTAACACCTTCCTTAAGTTACTTTGCTCTCTTGGAAATCTACAGGGTTCTATGTTTCATCGGGTACCAGTTGAATATTCTTTCTACAGAATATTTATTTAGACATGTTTGTAATCTTTTAGATATATTCTTACTCATCTTCCCCTCTAATCACTGAATCTTCTCTGTCGATTTGGTTGATTATGCTCTAGGTTTTTAATTTAATTTTCTTCCTTTCAAGATCTATGGTGCTTTTAGCCTTTTTTCCTTGTATTTGTCTGTCATTCATTTTCTAATTCCTCCCTCTTTAATAGTGGGTTTACCCCTGGGTTTGGACCTCAAGGTTGTCTAAACCTCCTCCCTTATTTTTCATCAGTCTCAGTCCCTGCTTCAGGTAACTTCTGAAGGGATGGGACAGGCCCCAGCTGGATGTCAGTACCCTTTCATTAAGACCCGGTGCCATGATGCCACCCTTCCTTCCTAACCCAGTTATCTCTGGTCTTTCAATCTCTGCATGAGTTGAGTCACTGTCTACCTTTTTTGCAGCTCAGGGGTATATAGAGTAGGTGTCATAAGCAGAGTTTCTGTCACCTTGAGATTCCCTAACCTAGAGAAAACCTCAGGCAGCACACAGTTGCCCCCCTCCATACCTCATCTTTCACCTCATAAACAGAGTTGAGGTCTTCTGCTATTGCACAGGATGCTGAGGTTAAGAGCAGGGACATAGTATGCTAGCAAAAGCAAATTCTTTAAGTAGTCCCTAAAGAACAAGCCTGTGGCTTGGTTTGTGTGCCCAGCCTATGTTTAAGGGATAAAGGGAGAGGTGAAGTACTGAGTTAGCACTCTAGAAAGTAGTATTATCCACTATTAATTCATAAGTCTGTTACCTTGTTGAGTAATCTTCCTTGTTTTCTTATCCTGTAGGAACAGTTGTAATTGAAATTTTGGCTCATAATTCCTCTTTGGAGGTCTTGAGGGTTATTGAGGACTGGAGAAAATATTCTTCATTTTGTTAATTACATGATGCCTGTCTACTGATACTGAATGTACATATAAGGAGTTGCCTTAATATGTTTAATGTCTAGAAAAGTTTGGGATGAATAATTTAGGATAAATATGTATGTAATATATATTTCCATCATTAGGGAATTATTTCCCATCAAAGGACTGCATACACAAGAAACCATAACAATTTTGCACTACCTCCTCCAAGGCCACAAAACATCTTGCCACATAGTCCAATAACTATGTAACAAAACACTGGCTAATCTAAGATGCAGTGAAGGGCAATTAGTAAATCCATTAATTAAGCTTATTTTATACTTCTGTTATCAAAGCTAATCATATAGTCCTTTAAATGAAGCTTCCTTTTTTGCTTAAGCCAAGAATGGGGAGTAAGGTTCAGTCAATACATTGATACATTTTCCATTTTTAATAATGCAATAAAGTCTGACATAAGCAAATAGTTATCTTACAAAAGAACAAACAGAAACCCAATTCATGAATTGACTAATATTCTAATCCTTACCCTTCACAGACTTTCAGTTGAAGAGCTACAAATCTCATGAAACAGACTGTGCCCAAAACATGCATAATAATGGCTACAGCTGGTTACAAGACCTCTTCCAGGTTTTCTGTCTCCCTGAAACTCTATGGCAAAGGCGTCGAACTCAAGTAGAAAGGGGCAGGGGCTGGGAGGAAAGAGCCCACTAAAATGTACGTAAGGATCCCTGAAGCCTACATATTAACTTATTTTAAAGCATAATATTATCTATATTTTACTGTATTTTGTTAAATATTTCCCAATTACATTTGAATCCAATTCTGCTGCATTCCAGAGTGTTGTGGGCCAAATGCACCAGTGTATTTGAAACTTCTGCTCTAAGCAATATCTAGCTAGAGGCAAGGATTTTGTCAAAGTGAAGCTGGAGACCAGGATGGTCCCCTAAAACTTTCTTAAAAGTGCCTGGCCTCCTCTTTGATCTCCTCCAGCCTTAAAAAAAAAAAATTTGAATTGACCCCACATTCCCTATTGTTCTAGATGTCTCCTCCCTTTTATAGACAAACTTCCAGGAAAAGTCACCTATACTTGTTACTTCCACTTTCTCACATCCTTTGTGATATACTCAACTCCTTGAAATTTGACAATCCCACTCAAATCAAACTGCCCTCTCCAAGGTCACCAAATTTCATAATTGCTAAGTTCATTCACCTTTTCTTAGCCCTCATCCTTCTTGATCTCTCAGTGTCATAGGATACTGCTGACCAACCCTTCCTCCTAGCTATCTTCTCCATACCAGGTTTTCGTTACATTGCTCTCTCCTAGTTCTGTCTAATCATTTTTCTCTTTAGCATCCTTTGCAGGATCATTTTATATCATTCTTTTTCCAAACCCTCCCATATTTTGAACTACCCTTTCACTGTCGAGCATAAAACCCTTCTCCCAGTCACCCAAGCACTAGCAAGGAAAATAGGCTCAGTAATAGTATTGCCCCTTTAGTGCCCCACCCGATAAAAACATAAAAGGAGGAAAAGAAGCTAACTGAACTATTTAAAAGAATACACAGATGAGAACAGAAGGATGTAGAAAAGAAAACAAAGAAACTCAGGACAGCTTTGAAAGTAACATGGAATTTGCTGGATGTTTTTTAGAAGCCAGCTATATACAAAACTCATATACAATCATTTTTCCTCTTCTGTTTTTGATACAGAAATGTTCTTTTTTTTGGTATAGTGTAGAATACAAAAATGAAAGAAAAAAGATAAGTTTTCAACTTTAACCTACAATAGCTGGACAAAGAAACACTGAAAAGCATACTCAGGATTTACTACATCTAAGACTTAAAATCCCTGAATTCCCACTACCAAATTATTAGTCTAAAAGTCTGAAGGCAGCCTAGTACACTAGAAAGCATATCTAGGGGTCAAGGGAATTTCATACAAGTCTTAATGCTGTCACTTAATCTTGGGCACACTGGTCACTTTTCCTTTCTAAGCCTTACTTTCTTCATCTGTTAAATTAGGATATTCTAGGATCTGTGACTGCTTTAATAATAATAATCGCAGTAAGTTACATACTACATGTTATAAAAGAATAGCAGAAGGTTATTAGAATAGTAGAGTAAATAAACTATAGAGCCCAAAATAAATTAATAGAAAAACATAATTATGGGCAACCAACTGAAAATAATGAAAAGGGAAAAAATTAACTTATCAAAAATAATATTTTTCTTTAAATTCTATTGTCCATGGTAGCTAAACACCATACCAAATAATGAATAAACTGCTAGAAAAACATATGAGCTATAAATAACAAATTTATTGCTTATTAATTTGTTTTAAAATCCACTTAAGAGAGGGGCGGAGCCAAGATGGCGGCATAGCAGCAACAACACATTGCAGCTCTCATATAGCCACCCCAAAATACCCATAAAATAGGACTCTAAACCAATCCTACAACTCCAAAACGCACACAAGGATACTTCCCACTAAAGTCAGTTCAGCTACGAAGAACCATATCAGCACTGCGAACCAAAACCAGCCTGGCCTGAAGCCGAGGCTGTGCCCCAGGGGGCGGCTGGGCAGGAGGTGCAGAGAACCCTCTCAGATAGGGTGGATTAGCGACAGCTGCGCGTGGGGAGTGTGAAAGGGGGAGATAAGCAGTCCGGCCAAAAGGTCTCCAGAGCCGAAAAGCGAAAAGGCAGAGGTTTTGCACCCGCCTCCACGTTATAGCTTCCCGCCTGCGGCCTGCAGACAGCAGGAGGACTGAGCGATTGTTTTCAGGCCAGGGCTCTCACGTCGAGCGGCTTGGATCCGGATTGTCATCCTGGGCCTCGGTCTTGGAGTCTTCATTATCCAGTCAGCTGGAAGTCTACAGCAGCCGGGAGGACCCCAGCGATGTGGGACAGAGCTTTCCCTTATGGAAGCAGAGCCCCACAGAGATTAAAAAAAAATAAAATAAAATCACGGTCTGAACAACCATGAGTAAGATTAAACATAAGAAGCCAAGTAAGAACAACTCCCAAACTCTAGATTCCTTTTTTGGGGAAAAGAA
>CM053587.1:142814143-142840564 GCA_028646515.1 Pseudochirops corinnae | reverse complement strand
TAAAAGTAAATGAGTAAATTTAAAAAAAATTTAAAAAAAAAAATATTTTCAGCCATGGCTGAAAAGAAAAAGATTAACCAGAAAAAAAAAAGGAAAAGGTATATCAGACACCTGTTTACATGTGGTAGGGGAGAAAGGAGATATCTTTATCTAGCCTAAAAATTTTTAGGTATAAAGGTTTAGCCAAACACAGAGAAGTTTAGCTTTTTGTGCAGTACTTTATATACTGGAGTATCTTGCATCTGTGAGGTTGATGGCATGACACAGAGGCAAAAAAAAGAAAAAAAAATACCAATTACATCAAAACACATCATTTCATTACCATTAAAACTCTAGATGATGATTTTGTGCACTTAAGCCAAGAAAGAATCATAAGATTATGGATTTGGAGCTGAAGGGACCTCAGGCCAATCCACTCATTTTACAAATGAGGAAACTGAGGTCCACAATGCCTCAAGAATTAATGCTTCTAAGAGTGAGGCTCAACAGAAAAAAATGGATGATATAAAAAAGGCAAGATCTATAGGGGCAATAACAAAATAGAAACTGATTCAAAGAGAGCTCAAAATCAGTACTTCAAAAGCTTAAACATCATGAGAACCACTGAAAAAAAAACCCGAATAAGGAATAAAGACCATGAACCAGAGAATAAAATTTACAGGAAGCAAAAGGAATTAATGTAGAGAACCAAGCAAAGAAATTCGATAACTAAATAAATAAAAGAAAGAAAAATAAATCAATAATTTAAGCAAAAACTCAATACCAGGGAAAGGGTTGACAAATAAGAAAGAAGTCTAAGGGTGGAAAGAAAAACTTATGGGAATAGAGTTACATCAAAGCAATTTAAAGAAAACTACTCTTAGGAGCAAAGTATTGACTTAAAACCCTCCCTGGAGGGGCTGACTAGGTGGTGCAGTAAATAAAGCAGCAGCCCTGGAGTCAGGAGGACCTGAGTTCAAATTTGGCCTCAGACACTTAATGCTTACTAACTATGTGGCCTTGGGCAAGTCACTTGACCCCAATTGCCCTCCAAAAAGAAAAAAAAAAACCCTCCCTGGATCACTACTCTGTCATAGAGGAGGAGCTTGTGTAAATCAATGAAACTATCAACTATGCTGTATGGGGTTACCCAAGACAGACATGTCACAGTGGAGAGCTCTGACACAAAGTGACATGCTCAAGAAGGAAATAGCAAACCTCTCTAGTATCTTTGCCAGTAAAACTCAGTGGACAGTATTAAAATGATAAAAGAGATGACACTGGAAGACCTCACTCAGGCAGGTGTTTAATATGCTACTGGGGAAGAGAGGAGAACAACTACAAGTAGTTCTAGTACCAATGAAAAGGCTGAAGCAAAGCCACAAGGACACTCAGTAGCAGAGGCATCTGGTTACAAAAGGAAAGTCCAAAAGGTCAATATTGCATAGGAACCTGGGATGTAAGCTCTATGAACCAAGGTAAACTGGATGTGGTCAAACAGGAGATGGAAAGATTAAACATTGACATATTGAGTGTCCGTGAACTTAAACAGATGGGATTGGGTGGACTGAATCAAATGATCACTACATATGCTACTATGGGCAAGAATCCCTTGAAGAAATGGAGTAGCCCTCATAGTCAATAAAAGAGTAAGAAATGCAGTACTAGGGCATAATCTCAAAACTTACTGAATGACATCTGTTTGAATCCAAGAGAAACTGTTCAACATCACGTAATACAAAGTCTATACTCCAACCACTGTGCCAAAGAAGCCAAAGTTGATCAGTTCTGTGAAGACCTACAATATCTTCTAGAAATAATACCCAAAAAGATGTAACATTCATCATAGGGAATTGAAATGCTAAAGTAGGAAACCGAAAGAAAACTGGAATAACAGGCAAGTTTGGCTTTGAAGTACAAAATGAAACACAGCCGAAACTAAGAGAGTTTTGTCAAGAAAACTCGCTGGTCATAATACGCACTCTTTTTCAACAACTCAAAAGGCAACACTAAAAGGTTACATCAGTAGATGGTCAATATAGAAACAAGATTCATTATGTACTTTGCAGATAAAGGTGGAAAAGCACTAAAGAGTCAGTTAAAATGAGACCTGGAGCTGACTTATGGAACAGATCATGAGCTTTTTTTTTTTCAAAATTCAGACTTAAATTGAAGAGTATAAGGAAAATGATCAGACCATACAGGTAAGAGCTAAATAATATCCCTTATGAACATGAAGTGGGGCTGAGGAATAGACTTAGCAGAGTGCCCGAAAAACTATGGACAGAGGTTCACAATGTTGTACAAGAAACAGCAACAAAAAACATTCCAAACAAAAAAGAAAAGCAAGAAAGCAAAACAGCTGTCTGATGAGTCTTCACAAATAGCAAAGGAAAGAAGGAGAGCAAAAGGAAAGATATTTTTGTTGTTGTTAATTCATTTCAGTGGTGTCCAACCCCATTTGGGGTTTTCTTGGCAGATACTGGGGTGTTTTGCTATTTCCTTCTCAAGGAAACTGAGGCAAACTGAGTTAAGAGACTTGCCCAAGGTCACACAGCTAGTAAGTGTATGAATCCAGACTTGAATTTAAGAAAATGAGTCCTCCTGACTCCAAGGCCAGCACTTTATCCCCTGTGACACCTAACCCTCACCAATACAACTGAATGCAGAATTCCAGAGAATAGCAAGGAGAAATAAGAAAGTTCCCTTTAATGAGCAATTTGAAGAAATAGAAGAAAACAACAGAATAGAAAAGATAAGACATTTCTTCAAGAAAATTAGAGATATCACCAAACAAGAGATAAAGAACATTATGAAACACAAAATGGGTCATTTTGATTATATTAAATTAAAAGGACTTTGCACAAAGCCAAGGCAACCACGATTAGAAGGAAAGCAGAAAGCTAGCAAAAAATTTTTACAATCAGTGTTTCTGATAAAGGCCTCCTTTCTCAAATACATACGGAACTGAGTCAAATTTATAAGAATACAAGTCACCCTCCAATTGATAAACAGTCAAAGGATATGAACAGACAGTTTTCAGACGAAGAAATTAAAGCTATCTATAGTCATATGAAAAAATGTTCTAAATCACTATTGATTACAGAAATCAACATTAAAGCTACTCTGAAGTACCACATCATACTATTAAATTGGCTAATATGACAGAAAAGGAAAATGATAAGGGATGGAGAAGATGTGGGAAAACTGGAACACTAATATATTGTTGGTAGAGTTGTAAACTAATTCAATCATTCTAGAGAACCATTTGAAACTATGCCCAAAGGGCTAGAAAACTATGCATGCCCTTTGATCCAGCAACACCACTACTAGATCTGTATCCTGAAGAGATCATAAAAAAGGGGAAAGGACCTACATGTACAAAAATATTTATAGAAGCTCCTTTTGTGGTGGCAAAGGACTGGAAATGAAGGGGGTGCCCATGAGTTGGGGAATGGCTGAACAAGTTGTAGTGTATAAATGTAATGTAATACTATTTTGCTATAAGAAATGATGAGCAAGCCAATTTCAGAAAAATCTGGGAAGATTTGCATGAACTGATGCTGAATGAAGTAAACAGAAGCAGGAGAACATTAATTTGTAAAGATCAACTATAATATACTTAGCTCTTTTCAGCAATACAATGATCTGAGACAATTCCAAAACACTCATGATGGAAAATGCTATCCACATCCAGAGAAAGATCTATGGCATCTGAATGCAGATTGAAATATACTATTTTTACTTTTGTTTGTTTTTTGTTTTTTTCTTTCTCATGGTTTTTCTCTTTTGTTCTGATTCTCTTTCACAGCATTATGGCATCTGAATGCAGATTGAAATATACTATTTTTACTTTTGTTTGTTTTTTGTTTTTTTCTTTCTCATGGTTTTTCTCTTTTGTTCTGATTCTCTTTCACAGCATGACTGATATGGACATATGTTTAATGTGATTACACATGGATAAGCTATATTATATTGCTTGCTGTTTTAAGGAGGGGATAGGGAAGAAAAAGAAGGAGAAAAATTTGGGACTCGAAATCTTATAAAAAATGAATGCAGAAAAATATCTTTACATGTAACTGGAAAAAATAAAATACTATTTACAAAAAAGAAAAAGAAAGAGATATCAAGGGAAAGTTTCATGCAAAAATGAGCATGATAAAAAACAAAAATGGTAGGAATTTAACAGAAGCAGAAGAGAAAAAGAGATAGCAAAAATATACAAAAGATCAATATAAGAAAGATCTTAATATAACAGATAACCACTAAGGTGTGGTTACTGGTCTACAGTAGGATATCCTAGAGAATGAAGTCAAGCGGACCTTAGGAAACATTAACAGTAAGGGCAATGGAGGTGATAGAATTCCCCCTGAGCTATTTAAAATCCTAAAAGACAATGCAGTTAAAGTGGTGCACTCAGTATGTCAGCAAATTTGGAAAACACAACAGTGGCCCCTGGAGCCCCAATCTTAAAGAAGGGTAATGCCAATGAATGTTGAAATTAGCAAACAGTTATGCTCATCTCATACACCAGCAAGGTTATGCTTAAGATTCTGCAAGCTAGGCTTCAGCAATATGTGAACCAAGAATTACCAGAAGTGCTGACTAGTTTTCAAAGAGGCAGCATAACTAAATCAGTCAACAATTAAATTAATTCATACTATTCACTGGAAGGTCAAATGCTGAAGCTTAAATACTTTGGCCACATAATGAGAAGACAGGACTCACTGGAAAAGACCTTGATGTTGGGAAAGATGGAAGGCAAAAGGAAAAGGGGGTGGCAGAAGATGAGATATAAGACAGTATCATGGAAACAAAAAATACAAACTTCGACAGACTTTGAGGGATAATGGAGGATAGAGGGGCATGGCATTCTGTGGTCCTTGGGGTCATGAAGACTTTGACATAACTGAAGTACTCAACAACAACACTGACTTAAAAAAATTAAGAAAAGACAAATACTAGCAACACAAGAGGAGGAAAACATAACTCTCATAACTTTAAATGTGGATGGACTAAACAATATAATAAAATGACGAAGAGTGGCAGAATGGGATAAAGAAACAATCTGGTGCTTACCAGAAATACATTTAAAAAACAAAGCACACATAGAATCAAGTCAAGAGACTGGAACAATATTTATCCACAGCAGGTGAATCCAAAAAACATAAGAATTATAATCATACCATTAAACAAAACAAATATAAAAATTCATAATGTCAAAAATAAACAAAGAAATTATATCACAGTTAAAAGAATCAGAGACAATGAAGGAATATCAATATCAAATAAACATATACAGAAAACATCATATCATCTAAATTCATAAAGGCAAATTAATTAAATTACAGAAAAGTACATATTAACACTGTAATAATAGGAGACTTTTATCTTCCTCTATTAAAACTGGACAAACCTAACAAAAAACTTTAAAAAGCCCTGAGGAGGGGGAGAAGATTTAGAACTAGATAAATAAACTATTGGAGGGCTTAGGACTAAAAGAGTTATGGAATCTCCTGAATGGATCAATAAGAGAATATAGATAGTTCTCCTTACCATATGACACTTCTACAAAACTTACACCAAAGATAAAAATGCAAATAAGTGAAATGTAGAAATGCTAAGCACATCCTCTACAGATAATAACACACTAAAAGCAGTTATCAATTCAGGAAGTACAAGCAAATATCACAAATCTAAATGGAGATCTCATAATGAAATCTTAAATAAAAAGTAGGTCAAAGAACAAATTAATTATATTTGTATAGAAATAATAGCTATAAGAATAATGATAATCGCAAGACAACATGCCAAAATTTCTGGTATGCAGCTTAAATCAGTCCTCAGAGGGAAAAAAAATTCTTAAAAACTTCATATTAACAAAAGAGAAGAGAGGATGCATGAACTGAATATGCAATTTTTTAAATTAGTGAGCCAATAAATAAACCCAAATATGAAAATCTTGTAAATGAGGAGAAAAATAGATAAACTGGGCACCGGAAACACTATAAAACCAATAAACAAAGCTTAAAAACTGAAATTTTGACCCTCTTGATTAAAAAGGAGGAAAATCTAAATGCATCCTCCACTGGTTCCCAAAGCACAGAGACCCTTCACTACCCTGCTAAATAAATTCCAGTGGTTCCCTATAACTTCTTGAATCAATCATTCATTTAACTAGGATTTGTTAAGGGCCTACTATGTCCTACCACTCCGGATACAAGTACAAAGAATAAAACAATTTCTGCTTCCAAGGAGCTTACATTCTAATACAAATTCCTTTATTTGGTATTTAAAACCCTTAACAACCTGGCTCCACCCCACCTATACCGAATACATTGCCCCCCTCCCAGTGTAATGCAATCGAACCAAACTGGTTTGCTTATTATTCTTCAGACACAGTACTCCAGGCCCCTTTTCAATGGCCTGGCACTTCCTTCTCACTTCTTAATTCTTAAAACCCCTTTGTTGCTGTTATTGAGTCTTTTTTCATCATGTCCAACTCTTCATACGCCCATCTGGGATTTTCTTTGGCAAAGATACCAGGGTGGTTTGCTACATGAGGATAGGAAGGGACCGTGTCTTATTTAAACTTTATGCCTCTTACAGTTTCTACCATAATGCACAGCAGACACTTGGTGTTTGCATGTGTTTTTATTTCATTCTACTCGGACTATTATTGATTACTTTTGTGGGTCAGCAGAACAAAACTATGAGGAAAAAAGAAGTTTTCCATTCCTTCTTGGATGTAAGCTCCTTCAAAGCAGAAGCTACTTTTTTCTCTATATATCCTGGAATGTACTATCAAATGGCCTTGTACATAACTTACATTTAACAAATATTCGTCGAATTTAATTGGGACCAACAGGTTAATCCCAGGAAGTCCCAAAACTGCTTTAATGTTTTAACACAGGTTATGATGCCAAGGTTCACTTCTGCAAATCAGGAAGGAAATGTTCTTTTGATATGCATTATCTTTTGGAAGACTTTTTCTATTTATAAGCCTAGATGCAGAACCAATTCCAATAATTCAGGTAAAAGGATGTTGTTTAATCTTAAGAAGAGATTCGGGAAGGGGCGGCTAGGTGGCACAGTGAGTAGAGCACCAACCCTGGAGTCAGGAGGACCTGAATTCAAATGCAGTCTCAGACACTTGACACACTTACTAGCCATGTGACTTTGGGTAGGTCACTTAACCCCAATTGCCCTCCAAAAAGCAAAAAATTTAAAAATTTTTTTAAAAAATTTTTTAAAAAAGAGGTTCAGGAAGAGAAGGGATAGGGATGGGGCAGAGAACTTCTAAGGACCACAGCACTGAAATCCTCAGGACTGAAGCGGCAAAGTCTGAAGTCAGATGAGAAAGGTGACTTGTAAAAACAGAAAGGGAAGTTTTTCTCATCTATGAGTCATGGGGATTAAAGGAAGTAACTTCTCCAGATCTAGAGTTGCCTACGTATTAAGACCTTAGCCTAAAAGGGCCAGCATCTCCCATTGCATCCTGGGCCATCTCCAGTCATCCTGATGAATACCTGGCCACTAGACCCAGATGGCTCTGGAGGAGAAAGTGAGGCTGGTGATCTTGCTGTGAATAGAGCACCAGCCCTGGAGTCAGAAGGACCTGAGTTCAAATAAGGCCTCAGAAACTATTATATGCTAATAATTTTAACTATTTTACTTTGTACCAGTTAATTTGCACATTATTATATGGCTTCTGAGTTTAAGGTGAAAGAGTCATAAGACTATGAAAACAGACTGAATTGGGAGAACTGATATAAAATAGTTTGTAACCAAAAACAACAATCACTTTAAGCAATTATATAAGCAGTTATAGCAATATAAGCTATTATAGAGACAAAAGAACTGACAACCTGAGGTATACCTAGGTACAAAACTTGGTATAACTGAGTTAGAAAGGAAAAAGGAGCTAAAAATAAGGTATTGCTCTTTATAGAATCTATGGAACCAGGATTAACTCTCAAAATAACTATTGAGTTTACATACTTCCGCTTTAATTTATTACTGCATTCTACCCTGCTCTCATATAAACCTCTGGAAAAAAACTTGACATTCATTATTTTAGGGAGAAGGGTCAAAGACAAGAGAACCCTTCCCACAATGCAAATAAGATGTGATAGAACCCAGAAACAGGAAAAGTCCATGTGAGAGTGAATGAGGGCCTAGAGGAAGGTGGTTGTGTTGTGAGTAGAGAGAAAGGGTCTGATGTGCCACATGTCAGGGTGGTAAAACTGACAAGACTTGGCAAGTGGTCAAGTGTGAGTGGGGAGAAGAGAGGGAACATCCTAGGCTGTGAACCTTAGTGACTAGAAGAGCAGTGCTACCTTCAACAGTAACTGGGAAGTTAGGCAGAGGTAGCTTTTAGAAGAAAGAAAATGGTTGTATTTGGGGTATGTTTGGAGAGAAAAGAATGAGTTCTGTTAAGAAACTTAGGTAGAAATGTGAATCAGATAGAGACCTATATCAACACCAAATTCGGGTTATCTGCCTCTGTCTCCACCCCTGAAACTTCCAAAGGAGCCCTGGATCAACCCCAGATCCACACCGCCCACTTGTGGCCTCTGTACTTGCCCCAAGTCTTCCCAGGGAGCCCAGTGACTTGCCCTGCCTCTGCCTATATCCCAGGGCCTTCTTGAATGTTCCATTCCAGACGAAACCTGCCGCTATCGGCTCTTGCCTCTAGTTTGGACTTCGTCGGGCTTTGTCTTCTTTTGCTCCTGCTTGTAGCGAATAAGGCCTCCCAGCTTTCACAAGATCCGTCATTTCACATACCCTAAAGCAGGACATAGAGGGTGGGCCTTGAACAAATATATTTGCTTTCTTCAACAGACTTCTCTTTAGTCGTTGATAATCTGACTGAACTCATTTTTCAATGGTTAACATAAGTCTCTCTGTATCTTACTCTCAAAATCCCAGTGATTATGAACTTCTAGCTATTGCTGTACAAACTATATTCCCCAACACCAACAGCCGTGCTCTCTCATTCCCACCCTCCTCAACTCTACACACCAAACATCCAAATATTCTCCGTGACACATTTTGTGATCCTTGAGCTGCTAGTGACTTCTGTACTAAAGCTACCTATTATTTATTTCATAAATAATCTGTATGTTCTTATACAGGTATCTGTTATCTCCCCATAGAATGTAAACTCCTTGTAGGCAGAGACTATTGGTTTCATTTTTGTCTCTAAATCCCCAGCATCTAACAGCACCTGGCACATAGTCAGTACTTCAAAATCATCGCTAATTGGCTAATTAGTTGGTCAGATTTTTGGAAGGACAGATAAGAAGGCAGCTGAAAATGTGGGACTAGAGCTTTGGAGAGAGGCCAGAGCCAGGGATATAAAATTCCCAGTCCTCCCTATAGGTACAGTTTTTGAAGCCATGAAGGGTAATCAGGTAGCCAAGAGAGAGTACAGAGGCAAGAAAAAAGGGACAAGTGCAGAACCTTGAAATACCCACATTTAAAGAGCAGAGAGAGGATAAGGAGCCAATAAGAGACAAGGAAGAAACTCTCAGAGACGGGGAGAATTCTCTTACAAAATCAAAGAAATCCAATCCAGCAAGGATTTGTTAAGATATTTACCATAAATACTGTGCAAGATAATGGGTACACAAATACTCAAGGAGTTTATATTCTAATGGGTAGAAACAACAAGAAAGCAGACAAATACACACACACTTACACACATATACATATGTAGAAACATATGTGACTTATGGAGAAAAATGACAATGATACTGGAACAAGGGGGAATGGAACAAGCATTTATTTAGGCACCTACGTAGCAGGCACTGTGCTAAGTACTTTATAAGTATTATTTCACTGGACCCTCACAACAACCCTACAAGATAGGTCCTATTGGATTTGACTCAAAAGCCCCCCAGGCTCCCAAAAAAAGGGTCAAGGAAAAGGTAATTTGGCAATATCGAGCTCATTAGCAACCTTAGTCAATCAATTAATTGTTGTTCAGTCGTTTCAGTCACGTCCACCTCTTCATGATCTCTGTTGGGGTTTTCTTGGCAAAGA
Source organism: Pseudochirops corinnae (assembly GCA_028646515.1). Lineage (NCBI taxonomy): Eukaryota > Metazoa > Chordata > Mammalia > Diprotodontia > Pseudocheiridae > Pseudochirops > Pseudochirops corinnae. Next base: position 142,830,538 of record CM053587.1, on the reverse strand, counting down.
TATGGGAGCAGTTTTGCCATTTCCTTCTCCAGCTCATTTTACAGAAGAGGGAACTGAGACAAATCGGGTTAAGTGACTTATCTAGGATCACATAGCTAGTAAGTTTCTGAGGACAGGTTTGAACTCAGGTCTTTCTGACTCCAGGCCTGGCACTCTATGCACTGCGCCACTTAGTTGCCCAATCAATCAATTAATAAGTATTTATTAAATATCTACTATGAGTCAGACACAATGCTACGCACTGAGGCTATAAAGACAAAAATGAAATGGTCTCTACCCTTAAGGAGCTTATATTCTATTGGGGGAGTCAACACATATATAAATAAATATATACTAAGTAAATGTAAGGCAATGGCAGGGGGAGGGGAATAGAGGGCACTAACAGCTGAAAGGACAAGGAAAGCCCTCAAGAGCAGAGATTATTAACTTGGGTCCATTATTTATTTGGTTTTTTAATATGAATTTCAATAACTATTTCAATATAACTAGCTTCTTTGTATACCTATGTAACTTACTTTATGCATGTAAAAATATTATTCTGAGAAGGAGTTCACACACTTCTCCTGACTGCCAAAGTGGTCCAGCACACAAAAATGGTCAAGAACCTTTGCCTTTAGAGAGAACTATTTCAGTACATCAGACATTGAGAAACCATCCTGAAAGGGACTGATGAGAGGAAGTAGCTGTTAACAAATGTATAGTACTCTATATCTATATATAGCAGTTTGGTTCACAGACCTCAAAGGAAACTTAGAGATCATGTTGCAAAACTCTCTCACCAAGATAAGAAAACTTGAGGCCCAGAGACAATGCATTAACACATAGGTCATGGGCAATAGAGTTGGGATTTGAACCTAGGTACTCTGACTCCAAATCTAGCATTTATTCCACTGTACCATGTTGCCTATTGCAACGGATAAGGGAACAAATCATTTAAGTGGTGGCAAGCTCAAGAGAAGGCTTTCTAGGGACGGCATAAAAGAGAATACAGCAGTAGTCAGCAGAGAGGGATAGGTTAAAGGTACATGAGAGGGAATTACTGATTATGATCACACCGGCTTGGAAAAAGACAGGAGGGCTTGGTAAAGGTGCGGTCAGCTATCAATAATATAAATGTTTTGGGGGCCGCTAGGTGGCACAGTGAATAGAGCACCAGCCCTGGAGTCAGGAGGACCTGAGTTCAAACGGGACCCTCAGACGCTTAACACTTACTAGCCATGTGACCTTGGGCAAGTCACTTAACCCCAACTGCCCAGCATTCCCCCCTCAAAAAAAAAAAGCAAAAAAAAAATTATACATATATATATATATATATATATATATAAATGTTTCTTGCTTTGAACTAGTTAAGCTCCTACTTATGGATAAGACCTGTATAAGGGCTAGGGATCAATACAAAGGCAAAAGTAGAACAATCACTGCCCTCAAGGAGTTTACATTCTACTACAAGAATACAACATATACACAAATAAATAAATATGAGGTCACTCCAAGAGACAGAATACACCCGTAACTGGGGAAAAGATAGCAGCAGCATGCATGGTGGCAGAAGTAAAAGTAGCACCAAGCCTTGGAGTAAACATAAGGATTCTGAGAGGCAGAGATGAAAAGACAGTGTATTCCAGGCCCAGAAGGCAGTTCTTGCTAACCTACAGCGATGAGATTGGAGCTGGAGATGTCGACCTTGGGGAGCAGCTGGCAATCCAGGTTCCTCTGAACATAAAGTACATAAAGGGGAGTAATACAAAATAAGTTTGGAAAGGAAGAATGGAGCCAGATGGTGGTGGATCTTGAAGACCAGGCTTAAAAAGAAGTAAATTATTTGGGGGAAAAGAAAGTGCAAAGTCACTGAAGGTTTTGAGGAGGGCGAATGACATGGTCAGATCTATGCCTTTAAAAAAAATTCTGGGCAGTTATGTGGAAGATAGATTGGGAAAAAAAAGGAGACCAAATAAATGAGGGATGGGATAGAATGGAGGGAAATATAGTTAGTCTTTCATAACATGACTACTATGGAAATGTTTTGCATAACTATACATGTATAACCTATATTGAATTGATTGCCTTCCCAGTGGGGGTGGGGATGGAGGGAAGACGGGAAAGAATCTGGAACTCAAAGTTTTAAAACCAAATGTTGAAAAATTGTTGTTACATGCAACCAGAAAATAATATACAAGCAATGGGGTATAGAAATCCATCTTGTTCTACAAGAAAGTAAGGGGGAAGGGGGGAAGGGATAGGGAGGATATATGAGAGGGGGAAGGAGTAATCATCATGCTTGCCATCTTGGGGCAGGCAGTAGGGGAGAGATAAGGAGAAAATATGGAACTCAAAATCTTGTGGAAATAATGTTGAAAACTAAAAATAAATAATTCTTAAAAATTAAAATTAAAAAAGGAGACCAGAGATAGAAAGACCAATTCATCGACTGACAATAATCTAAGCTACTGATGTTCAGGTCTTAAACTAGGGCTGCGTCAGTGTCCGCAGAGCAAAGTGTGAAATTCATGAGATGCTGTGGAAGTAGAACTTAGAGGTCTTAGCAACTGATGGAATATCATAATGAACCAACAGACTCAGCACAAAACATGATTTTAAAAAACTTTAAAATAGACCTGGAACTCATGAAACATAACAAGTCAATGCTATAGGAAGGAAGAATGAAGGCCACTTTTTCCTCTGAAATTGGAGGAAGGAAAAAAAGCAGGTGGGGGGGTAAGGTAGGCAAGGACATTAAAAAGCTGAAAGGAGACAAGGAAGGAGAGAATTTGAAGTTTATGACAGATGACGTCAATTTTCTCAGTGAAAGAAATAATGAAATAATAAAAAGGCAGGCAGCAAAAAGGAAGAGAAGCAAGAGGACAATATTACCCCCTAAATGGATTACCAATTTATAGATAATTGAATTAACTGAAATATATTTCCATGCACGATTATAATGAAATCCATTCTTCCCTCATTTAAGGCTCGTCATTTCCTCTTACATTGTTATATTCAACTACTTATCAATCATTCAGCAATTTTTTTTTAATGTAGTGGATGTGCAAGACACTGTGCGGGGCATTTATATTCAGATCTAAAATGGTAAGTAACAAAAATAGATTCAGAACACAACATGATCAAAATTGTTAAAAATAGACCAGGGACTGTAGGAGCTAGACAAGCCAATGTTACAGCAGAGCACGGCCATCCAATCAGCTGTCAAACAGAACTCTTTCAGGCCCAATAGGGCTAGTCCCTAAAATTCCTCAACTTATTTTTGCTCCTTCATACATGTATACATTCATAAATCCTCTAATAAGTTAAAAAATCAGGTTGAAGAAGGCAGGTATAGGAGTACATTTTAAAAGTAATCAGAGGGTTTCCTTATAAGTAGTTTTCAGGATAGCTAGTCCTTCTCACTTTTTCTTTTCCATTACTTCTTATACTTGCATTTTCAACTTAATAGCAAACATTTATTAACAACCTACTGTGTGCAGAGCACTGTATCTGGAACAAAGGGAAGTACAAAGTTTAGATAAAAGAGTCCCTGACCTCATGAAACTTAGAGTCTAGAAGGAAAATAAAACCTATAGATATAGATATACAGATCATTATAATACATAATACAATGAACATAAATATAGCAGAAGGTATAAAATCAAGTGGTACAAAGAATTTAAGATTGTTACTGATAAGAGATATCTGAGAGGGAGGCTTTTGAGATTGTCTTTAAAGAATGACTAAAGATTCAACTGACAGGGGGAGAAAATGTATTATTTCCAGGAAAAAGAAATAAAATGAGCAAAGCTGCAAATACAGGAATGATCTGGATGCGCTCAAGGGGCAGGATATATATAATGACAAGCAAAGGAGGATTTTTTGTTGTTTTTCTGGATTGAATTTTAGTCAATCAAGTGCCTTTGATAGAGTCTTGACTTTGATTGAATCAAGAGTCTTTGATTAGAAACAGTACTGCTTGGAGGGAGAGGAGAGAGTGGAGAGAAGAGCAGAACTGAGAGGGAGAAGCGAGTGGGCTAGGGGAACTTGTTTGTGGGGAGGCCTAACAGAAAGAATGTTCATGACGTTAGTGCCCTGTATATTGATCTGTGTCAATTCCTCAGACAGAAGACCGGTCTGTTCAACTGTGTTAATTTTTTAGACAGAAGCAAAGTTGGTCTTTATGAGTGAACTGAGTTGAAGAGCAGAGATCCACCCACGGAAAGGAGGCTTAGCTTAGGCCCCTTTTAAGAGATGTTAAAGTGAATTGACATGATGGTGCTGGTAAGCTGTATAAATATTGTTGTAGCCCTGTTAAGTTTTGTTTTCCTAGAAACAGAAGCTATGGGCAGGAGCCCCTGGAGCCTTTTGTCAGGCAAGAGCTTGGGGTGGAGCAGTCCCTATGAGCTGAGATATGGAGCAGGAGTAGAAAGCTGCCCACATGTGAATCCAGTCAAGAGTTGGGAGCAGTGAGCCCACAGAGGAAGAGCCATTGGGTTTAGAAGTCAGCCTCGAGTAAAGATGAGAGAAGACTTTACTTGGACACTACATATTGACTAAGGAGATGGTGACTTACTGTGACCTAAGGGTATATGGTGTTTGTATTTTCTGCTACCCCTTAAGGATATGTTATGCTAGGGAAGACCCTAGCCTGGGACCCTCTAATTGTGTAAACAAGTATTTTGGGGAATGTTACTGAATTCCATGATATAGCTATGTGCCATATGATATACTGAGTGTTATGATATATATAGATATGTTTTGTTTAAGGATGTTGCTATGAATGTTATGCTTTATTGAACAATGTTTAGTTCATTGCTGAATAAATAGAGAGTTCATTATACTATGTAATTAGACCCTTAAAATTATTCACAGCAGCAGTCTGAGGTACATTGCTGTGATTGGCATTATAGTATAGTCCAGTTTTAAAGAAATAAGGAATAAGTATTTGCAGATTCTATACTTGATTGCATGTCACCATGGGTAGGAGCGGGGGAGAGAGGGAGGGGAGAAAATTTGAAACTCAAGGGATTGTGGAACTGAATCTTATAAACTAAAAGTAAATAAACAAATGAATTAAATAAAAAAAAAGAAATAAGGAATATATGAGAGGAAATAATATGAGATAGACCTGGAAAAGGAGAATTCAAGTGTTCCATTATGGAGGGCCTTCAGCGTTAGGCAAAGGAATACTCTATAGGGAAGAGCAAATCACTGAAGATTTTAAAAAAGATGAGGTGCATGATCAGCTCTATACACAAAAACTATCAGTGGGGAGAAGGCAGTAAATCTATATATTTTTTCAAGTTCCTAGAAGTACAACAGGTGAAATGGACCTGAGCAAGAAAAATAAAGGAAGTGGGAAAAAAAGTTAAATTTTTTGAGCACAATATTCTAGAAATCTCAATGACTAAGTTTATGACAGAAGCTCAAAACTCAAATAAGTAAAAACTCAAATAAGTAAAACTCAAATAAGGTAACCAAGTATAAAAGAGAAGCATAGAGGGAGAGCAGATTTCTGCTGCAAGCATGGGTCAGCTTGTGTGGCCCATATACCAAAAAATTCATGGAGAATAGGAGAAAGGATGCTGAGTAAGCACATTAGGAGCTAGCAAGTAGCTAGTTATTATAGTTCATTGAACTGTTACCATATTTGGGTTCTTAGTGTCCTAGACCAGGATTCAGCAAACTACAGACTTCAGGCAAAATGTTGCCAGACTGTTTTTGTATGGCCCAAGAGATAAGAATGGTTTCTACATTTTTAAATAAACTAGAATTTGCCAATACCTCTCCTAGACCATGGAGATAACTGAAATCACCTTATGTGTTGCACATAATTCCTATTGGAAAGGTTGTGAGGCCACAAGGACAAGAGAAAATGTCTTATCTGCCAACTTGGTCACATGACTCAGAATCATGGGGAAAACGTCAACACAAACCAAAAAAATCCATTTTTAAATATATATAATCTACACTTTCTGGAACTAAAACACTCCTTTATCTCTGAGTTGTTAAGAATACATGAATGGCAAGCTTATATCAAATAAGAATGAACTTTAAAATCACAATTTAAACAAAATCCATGTTAATATCATCTAAGCTTAGAATTTTTGTTGCAAAACAGACTGTTGGATGAGGGTATTTTATGATATCTCTTTGGGAGGAAAACATATTCTTTCCACTGGAAGACATACATTATTTCATGAAACACCCTGTTCTCAATCTCTTCCATTTTGACTGTGTAATGGCTCCATTTAAGAGTTGAGTTCTAGAACCTTTCTATGAGAATAACTCCTAAATCTCTATCTCCAATATTTTTTTCTTTTTTTAACTAAAACTTAAACACATAATAAGAAAAGAAAAAGAAACAAATTTCTAGCTCCAATCTTAACTATTCTCTAAAACAATCTGCTACAAATTTCCATTTACGGGTCATCCCCATCAAACTAAACTTGTCTCAATATGAATTTTCTTTCCTGTAATTCCAGCTCTTCTTCCTAACCTTCCCTTATCTCTGTAGATAGTATCATCATTCTGCTAGTTGATAAACATGTATTAAGTGCCTACTATGTACCAGGCACTCTGCTAAGCCTCAGAAGTACAAAGAAAGGTAAAAGATAGTCCCTACTCTAAAGAAACTCAAAACCTAATTAGGGAAGACAGCACATAAAAAGAAGCTGCAAAGTGAGGAAAGTGAGGTGGGGGATAATGAAATCCTACTGCGAGGTGGAAATTTATAAGATGTCTGCCCTGGGCTCCTCCTTACATAAAAGATCTAAGAGGAGCTCTGTGATACCCATTCTCCACTCTCTCATGGCCTAGCAGTCCAAGGACAGGGAGTGCTAAGGAAGTGTGAGTTTCAGAGCTGATATGCTCTCTCAAGAAAATAAATTTCGGGAGACAATGGAGAAGTCCAATGGAACAATCATGTGGAAAGTGATGGGGTATTTGTCTGTGTCCCTCCCCGCTTAAAGAAAGGATCTGGGAGTAGTTCTCTGACATCCAGACTCCACTTTCTCTGACCAGAGGTAGGGAGGGGCCCAAAGGGCATGGGGTACTAAGGAAATATGAGTTTCAGAGTTGATTTGATCCTTCAGGAAGATGAGTCTGTAGGGAAAATGGAGAAGTTTAATGAAGGAATCAGGTGGGAAGTGAATCACCTTAGACTAAAACTCTGGAAATCATACTATAGCAGCAGTTCTTAAAGTGCAATCCAGGGATCACTCTGGACCCTGGATACCCTTTCCAGAGGGTCTACTGGGTCAAAATTATTTTCCTAATATACTAAGACATTTTAATTTCTAATGTGGTAAATAACAATATAAAAAAAAGTTCTATAGAGGGTAGGAGCTAGGGAGGGTGAGAAGAAGCCTTCAATAATTTTTAAGAGTGTCAAGGGGTCCTGAGACCAAAAAATCTGAGAATCACTGTATTACGAAATCAGAGATGTCAAAGCAGGAAAGTCAGTCAGGCAATAAGTACTTGTTAAGTGCCTACCATATACCAAATACGAACAGGGGACATAAATACAAATAAAAACAAAGGCAGTGCCCCAACCTCAAACAGCTCACAGTCTGAGAAAGACAGACAACACACAAAAGGGAGCTTAAAGGGAGTTAGGGAAGAGAGAGAAAATTCATCTAGTCCTATCTCCTGCCTTAAGGTATATAACATGGCTATTTCTACCCCTTTTTAGAAAGGTCCTGAGGCCCTGAGAAGTCAGGCCATTCAACCACGGTACATAGTTATCAAAGGGCAGAAAAGGGACCCGAAGAACAAAGTACAATGCTTTTTCTGCTCTACTATTTTACCCTCTCATGTCTCCCCCAATACCCTATCAGCTACCAAGTCCTCTTGATATGTTTTTTGTCATTTCTTTCCCACTTAGCTTTTAACTTTTCTATCCAGTGCACCAACCCAATACATGAATTCATCATCACATACTCAGGTTATTGCAATTATCTTCTAACCAGGTCTCAGAACCTCTCTTCTCTCACCAATTCCAAACATTCCTGCATAGTGCTACAGACTAGTAACCCAAAATCAGCATTTTCAATGTGTCTTATCTCTTGCCCAGAAAGCTAAAATGTCTTCCCATTACCTACAAATAGTATGAACTCCAAGTCCCTGTATGCCATCTTAGGCCCTCCAAAATCTGGCCTCAACCTAATTCTCCAAATCGACCTGCCTTTGCTGCTTTACATGAACTCAAATCATTACTTTGGCCAGACTGATCTACTCACTTACCCCCAAACACATTATGTTTCTGTAGTGATGGCTGGCATTATAGTATAATATAAATCAGAAGACTTAAGATATGGTTTGGAATCTGCCACTATCAGAACACCCCACTACTGTAACACTAACCTTATTTAATGAACAGGGCATTAGATTTGGAGGCTTTTCACTGTCTAGATCCTGTCCACTTTTTTTCCCTAAACTCTTTTCCCCTAAAATCTCTTCCTTTCTGAACTTCCCTATTACTATAAAAGGGGCACCACTATGCCCCCCGTCACCTAACCTCCAAACTTCAATGTCATCCTCAATTTCTCACCCCTCCATATCAAATCTGTTGCCAAGGTTTGTCAGTTTTACCTTTGTGCCATTTCTTCTTCTCTGACACTGCCACCAGCCTGATATCACCTCATCACCTCACACCTGGATATTTCAATAGCCTACTGGTTGGTCTCTCTGCTTCGAGTCTCTTCCCATTCCGATACATTCTCCACTCAGCTATCAATTGGTCTGACCATATCAGTGCAGGTATATAATAACCTCTCCACTAATCCCCTCCCTCATTCCAGTGGCTTCCTATCACTTCCAGGATCAAAATATAAAATGCTCTGTTTGGCTTTCAAAATCCTTCATAACCTACCCTCCTTACGTTTCCAGTTTCCTTATATCGTGCTTCTGCCCACCACATCACCACCACACACACACATACATACTCTGACTTCACTGTTGTTTCTCCAACAAGACACTCCATTGCCCAATTCTGGGCATTTTCATTGTACCACGCCTGGAATATTCTTCCTCCTTGTCTCTGCCTTCCGGCTTCCTTGACTCCCTTCAAGTCCCAGCTAAAACCCCACCTTGGACAGGAAGCCTTTCTTATTCTAGCGCCTCAGCTCCTTTTTGCCGTAATTTGCTCAGTTATCTCCGCAAACCCCTGAAGAGCAGGGGCTGTCATTTACCTCTCTTTGTATCCCCAAGTCTTAGCAGAATGCTTGGCACACAGCAAGTTCTTAATAAACACTTATTGACTAACTTGACTTTATGCCCTATAACTTAACACCTGTCATTTCCCCTGCCAGGAATGTCCCCTGTATTTATCAGGATCCCATTCTTTCTCAAAGGCACAGCTCAATTCTACCTCTTTTATAAAGCCTTCCTTAACCACTGAAACTACCTCTCCCTGCTTTGAATTCTGTACTATTACTGGGCAGTTAAACATAATGGTTTCTGTTCCTTAATCTCTTTAGGGCTCAGTTTCCTTATCAATGAAATAATGAAGTTGTACTAGAAGCCTTCTAAGTTCCTTTCCACTTTCTAAATCTCTGGTCCTATGGTATGCCTTGTGTTATTGTTTTATGTTGTTATTTAATTCTCAATTCATTCTTAACTTCGAGAATGTGGCATTATATCACTTGGGTATGTGCCTTGTATCTCCAACCAGGAGGAGAAGGGAAAAATAAGAACAAGAAGAAAATAAAGCTTCAGTAGCTTTTATGCATAGAAGCTAGCCATCTAGGTGGTGCAGTGGATATTGTTCCAGGCCTGGAGTGAAGAAGACTCAGTTTCATGAGTTCAAGCCTCTGACACTTACCAGCTGTGTGACCCTGGGAAAGTCACTTAACCCTGTTTGTCTCAATTCCTCATTTGTAAAATGAGCTGAAGAAGGAAATGGCAAACCACTCCAGTATCTTTGCCAAGAAAATCCCAAATGGGGTCAAAAAGAATTGGACACAACTGAAAAGCAACTGAACCACAACTGAAACTCCTATGACTGATTATTTTGAGACTTACTGGCATCCTGAAGTCAAAATTCAATGGGAAGAACACATTGAAAACAATTAGCAGCTACATAATACTATGCAATATTAACAAAGCACAAGGTCATTCACACTAAGGAAACTATAGAAAGCTTAACACTTTCTCACCAAAAAAAAAAAAGGAGAAAGAGAACTGATAGATATTCTAAAAGCATATTATAAACAAATAAAAAAACCTATACAAATACTTTTGGAACGAGAAGATGTCACTTCACTAACCAATAATAAAGGTTGATAACAGGTATTTACCAACAGATTTGACAAATGTAACCAAAAGTGCTTAAAGATCTAAAAAAGAGAATCAAAAGGTCCTCTATGGATGACATTCACAAGAACTCAACCAAATAGATGCAAAGAAATAAAGCTAAGTAATATGAATTCATTTATGAAATCTAGGAGTTTATGATGACAATTAAGAACCAGGAAATACAAAAGGGTTATTCCTAGAAAGCAGATTTAATGATCGAAGCAAATTATGCAAGGTAGAAACTGTGTAACATATCATGACAGACTGAAACATTTTAGTTCCTACATAACATCGAACAAAACATGAGAACAAAACATGACGAGGGCTGGAATCATACCGCAAAAGTTCACTATCTTTCACTGATTTATAAACAATTAACAATCACTGAGAATTTAATTAATAAATTGTATTGGGACTGGAATGTCTGAAAATTAGAATGGAGCTAACAGACAGAAATATAAGAACAAAAATATCAAAAGTGCAAAGTGTCTGCTATCAAAAACAATTGACCTGGAAATCATGCCAAAAAGAAAGAATTTTAAAATCATCAGACTACCTGAAAATCACAGTCCAACAAAAAACCGAGACATCATATTTTAAAGAAATTATATTTTAAAAACAGCCCTGACCTAGCAGAACAAAAGGGCAAAACGAAAATGAGAAGAAGCCACCAATCAATTGCCACTTAAAAGAAACTCACAATCAAAATCCAGTGCTTCCAAGTCAAAGAAAAATACTGCAAGAAGACAGTAGCAAAGAATTCAAGCACAAAAGAACCACATTCAGTATCACACAAGATATATAATGGCTACTACATTAAAATTTTGGAATATAATACTCCAAAAGGCAAAAGTTAAAGGCTCACAACCAAGAATAACTTACTCTGCAAAACTGAATAAAACTTGGGGTGAGGGGGATGAATCCTTAATAGAACAAAGAAGTTTCAAAAATTCCTGATTAAAAAGACCAGAAGTGAGTAGAAACTTTGAAATGCAAACAATGGGATTATGAAAAATAAAAATAAAAAAGATAAACACATTTGACCTAAACGATGATAATAAAGTGCTAACATTCAAAATCCTAACGTCAAAAATCACAGAGTCAGTTTTAAGAGACAAAATAAAAGGGAAAGAAGAGGGAATCCACTAAAGAAATGAGGAAGAGGGATTTACTATCTCAAATAAATGAAATACACAAGAAAAAGAATATACAAAAATGAAAGGAAAAGTAAAGAAGTTAGAAAGATATATCTCCTGAATCTCACGCTCATCTGAACCAAAGTCCAAGCAAGTCCACATGTTCACGTGCGCAAGCACACACACACACACACACACACACACACACACACACACCACATCCACAAAGAAATACATTAAACTCAAAAGGGATAAAGAGGGGGCTCTGCGTGAATGGCCTCAATTTTTTTTAACTCCAATGGATATAAGACCTAGATATAAAATGTCATATTATAAACAAATTAGAAGAACAGAGAAGGAAAGAGATACCTAACTATGGATGGGGGAGAATTCTTAACCAAATCAGGGACAGAGAAGATTACATGAGATAAATTGGACAATTACAATTACATGAAATTGGAAAGATTTTGTACAAACAAAATCAGTGCAATTACAATTAGATGGGAAACAGTTACCTATAGAAAAAAAATACAGCAAATTTCTCTGATAAAGGTTTGAGATCCAAGAAATATAAGGTATTGATACCAATATATAAGAACACGAGCCATTCCCCAATAGAGAGTCAAAAGATAGAACCAAGAAGATTTCTCTTCTTTTAATTAAATTTAATATTTTCAAGATTTTTTTCAGCAAAAATCTTGTTTCCAGGTTTAAAGAAAAAAAAGAATATACTGCAAGCTGACCAAAAGAAAATACTGAGGAGCTACAGTCAGAATCACATACAATTTAACACCCAATATAGAAGAGTAAAGAACTTGGAGTATAATATTCCAGGAGGCAAAGGAGATAGGTTTACAGCCAAGAATAACTCACTCAACAAAACGGAATATAATACTAAAGGTGGGGGAGGGGGAAAATGGATTTTTAATGAAATAGAGGATTTCCAAGCATTCCTGAAGAAAAGACTACAGCTGTGGAGAAACTCTTAAGTTCAAACACAGGAGTCAAGAGAAACATAAAAAGGTAAACACAAAGAAACAATCATAACGGGTTAAATGAGGATAAACTGCTTAGATTCTATACAGGGAAATGACGGATGTGTCCCCTCTGAACCCTATCAAAATCAGGGCTCATACATAGTCTGATCGAGACAGAAGGCCTGGGAGTGATTCTGCTATGTTGTGATGATCTTAAAAGAAAAACTGAAATAAAGGGAAAGAGGAATACATTAGTGGTGGAGTGAAAGGAAATTTACAGATAATTATCTCACATAATTAGAATATACAAGGAGAAATCTACACCAAAAAAGGAAAAGGGGGAGGATTAGGGAGGGGTAAAAAGGGGGAAATGACTAACACTCTCATCTGAAGCTGTCAAAGCAGGGAACACACACACACACACACACACACACAGAGTTGGGTACAGAAATACCATTCAATACCAGAATCTCATTCAATAGAGAACTGAGAGATAACAGAGAGAAAGAAAAAAGGGGAATTAGAAGGAAAGTAGATTAAGGAAGAGATTAGACCTAAGCAAAACAAACTCTAAGAAAGAAAAAGGGGATGGCTAGGTGGTACGGAGAATAGAGCACAGGGCCCTGGAGTCAGGAGGATCTGAGTTCAAATATGGCCTCAGACACTTGTGACCTTGGGCAAGTCACTTAACCCCAATTTCCCTGCCTTTCCTCCAGAAAGCAAAAAAAAAAAAATTGTTTATATATATATATATATATATATATATATATATATATAGAGAGAGAGAGAGAGAGAGAGAGAGAGAGAGAGAGAGAGAGAGAGAGCTCTTTTTAAGAATGAAATTCTAAGGGGGTACCCATCAATATGGAAATGGCTATCCTTTTAGGCCAATGTGGACACATCTTACTTGACAATGTAGGTTTGTGACAGAGGTTTTGTTTTTTCTTTTGGGGGCTGGGGAAGGGATGAAGATGGATTTTTGCTGATAAAAAAAAAATAAAATTTAATTTTAAAAAGTGGAAAGGGCTTTTCTTTTTCTCTTTGGGTGGGGATGAATGGAAGAAAATTACATTGCTATGTATAATATATTACTAACTTTATATTTATGCTGAATATATTTTTATAATTTCTTATTGTCTTTCTCATTAGAATGTAAGCCCTTTTTCATAATAACCTGGAGAGACTTAAATAAACTGATGCTGAGTGAGGAGAGCAGAACCAGGAGAACTTTGTACACAATTACAGACACATAGGATCTGTGATGACTAACTTTGATAGACTAGGCTCCTCTCAACAATACAAGGTTAGAAGCCAATTACAAAAGACTCATGATGGAAAGGGTATCCACATCCAGAGATAGAACTACAGACTCTGAACACAGATTGAAGTAAATGGCTTGCTCTCTCTCTTTTGTGTTTTGTTTTGTTTTGTTCCTTCTTTCTCATTGTTCATTCCATTGGTTATAATCCTTCTTTACATCCTGACTAATGTTTCATGTGAAGGTATTTGTAGAACCTATATCAGATTGCATGCTGCCATTGAGGGGAAGGGAGAAGAGAGGGAGGGGGAGAAAATTTGGAACTCAAAAGCTTGTGGAACTGAATGTTGTAAATTAAAAGTAAATAAATAAATTTATTTTTTTTAAACGTAAGCTCTTTGTGAGTAAAGACCGTTTCATTCTTTGTGTTCATACACCCAGTACCTAACAGAGTGCCAAACGTATGGTAGCAGACAAGCATATCAAAGGGGGAAAAAATAAAATAAATTTTTATGAATTTTATTTCTTCATCGAATAAAAATAAAATCTCTAAACAGAAAACTACATCGAGTATAAAAACTTCAGAATAACTTAGATTTAGCATAAATAAATGGGACTACTCTCCACCGCACTTCTGGTCATGACATATCTTGTCTCTGTGCCTTTGTTTGTGCTGCCTCCCTCCCCTGAAAAGGTCTCTCCCAACTTGCATGAAAGCTTCTCTTATTCCTCTTTGCCACATCCTGGATAAAAGTGATCTTTCCCTTGTCAGATTTCTTTGAGCACTTGCATAGACCTCTCCTTTGCACATCTCTCATTTTCCTTTACATAAATTGTGTCCTTGGTTCCTTTGCCATTAGCTTGTAAGTGCCTTGAGAACAAGGCCTGTGTCATGTCTATCTTTGTAACCCTAGCAACTAGCAAAATGCCCTGAACATAGGAGCCACTTAACAAATGGCTGCTATATTTAATTTATTTCAACAAGTGATGTGGAAAGAATTCATCATAAGCATGGATGATACACATGATCTTGCAGGAAAAAGGGCAGAAAAAGATATAAGAATAGCTAGTAACCTCAATTATCTGGAATGTTTAATATGAGAAGAGAAGTAGAGTTAAAGACAAAAAAGTGGACTGGAGCCATACTGTGGAGAATCACAAACACCGGGTAGTTAAACAGGTTGTATTTTACCCTATAGGCAACCACTAAAGCAGCGCTTCTCAACCTGTGGGTTATGTTCAATTTGTAACGATGAAAATACAACCTGCATATCAGACATTTACATTATGATTCATAACAGTAGCAAAATTACAGTTATGAAGTAGCAACGAAAATAATTTTAGGGTTGGGGGTCACCACAACATGAGGAACTGTATTAAAGGGTCACAGCATTAGGAAGGTTGAGAACCACTGCACTAAAGGCATAGGGAAGAGAAAGGAAAGCATTAAGCATTTATTTAGTGCCTACTATGGGTTGGGCACTATTGCTAAGTGTTTTACAATGATCTAATTTAATGAAATTAATACAAACCATATAATCCTATACGATAATCAAGTATTAATTACAAATGAAAAAGAGAGAAGTAAGATCTTAGGATCACTGAGATCCCTTCTAGCTCTTAATAATAATAATAATAATAAAAATAATGGCTAACATTTACATAGTGCTTATTATGTGCCTGGCACTGTGCACAGGCACTTTTAGATCATTTGATCCTCATAACTACCCTGAGAGGCAGGTGCTATTATCTCCATTTTACAGATGAAGAAACTGAGGTTCAGAGACATTAGGTGATTTGACCAAGGTCACAGAGGTAAGATCTCTGACAAAAGAATCCATGTTAAATGTCTAGTGCAAATGGGAGGGATACTACCACTGAATCAGAAAATGGTACTTTGCCAAAATGTATCAAGAATCATAACTAAGTAATGATAATACCTAAGCAGGTGTGAATGTCAAGCATATAGTACACATTCTTCTAATTAAATTTCAAGTATACAAAAAATACCCCAATCATGTATTTTTTTTAAATTTTATTAAATCAAAAAGAAAAACCAAAAGGACTGAAATTAGTTCTAGTGTTGAGGTCAGAATACCACTTTAAATATTTTCCTGCAATTTATTAGAGGTAATTACAGCTATTTTTATGTTGCTTTTTTCTTTGGAGGGGGGAAGGCAGGGCAATTGGGGCTAAACAACTTGCCCAAGGTCACATGGCTAGTAAGTGTAGTGTCTGCAGGCTGGATTTGAACTAAGGTCCTCCTGAGTCTGCACCACCTAGCCACTCAGGACTATATTTTTTAAAAGCTATGTTGAAATGCTCAATCTGTGGCTATTGGTCAGTTATTATTTTTTTTCCTTTTAAATGACTTGTTTATTTACTTTTAATTTACAAGATTCAGTTTCACATTCACTTGAGTTTCAGATTTTCTCCCCTCTCTTCCCCTCCCCCCCGCCATGGGGGCGTGCAATCATGTATAGGATATGCAAATACTTTCACATTGTACAATAGTTTGGTTATATAGAAGGGTTGTAACCAATGAGTGATCACTGGGAAAAGAAAAAAAAAAGCAAAACCAGACATGAAAGAGAACGATAATGTGTTTTGCTTCAGTCTCCATTTAAACTACAGTCTTTCTATATCTTTCTCTGAGTTTAGATATCTCCTTCCATCCTGAGGCTTGTAGAGTTGTCTTTAGCTGTGCGTTGTTGAGGATAGTCCAGTTTATCAAGGTTGGTCATCA
>CM053587.1:142785496-142813643 GCA_028646515.1 Pseudochirops corinnae | reverse complement strand
CTTTGCTAAATTTATTTATTGTCTCAAGAAGTTTTTTACTTGAGTCTCTGGGATTCTCCCAGTATATCACCATATCGTCTGCAAAGAGTGATAGCTTAGTCTCTTCTTTACCTAATTTGATTCCTTTGATTTCTTTTTCTTCTCTAATTGCTACTGCTATTGGTCAGTTATTATTAACTAAAAGTCCTTATTTTTACAAGTTGAGCTCCAAGTGCCAGTGATTCTAAACTAAACCCTGTTGGGTTATCATCCAAACCTATTCTCCATCCCTCACATCCCAAAACCTTCCCAATCTGCTGAACCTTCCCATCCCAAAGTTCTAACCAAACACTACCCTCCCCTTCCATAGTGCCCTTTGGAATGCCTGTTCTATTGGCGACAAACTTGCCTTCATCCTAAATTTTTCCTTTCCTATTCTTTTTCATCTTTTAACTATTAAAAAAAACCTGTCTCCCCTCAATGACATAGCTTTCCTGGCTACCTCTTCCAGGGCCAGACATTGCCCTCAGCTCACTGAGGTAGGAGAGTTGGAACAATCCTGGCTCCCCATTGTCACTTTGAGGTTCTCTACCTTTCTGCATCATTCAGTAATCTTTCTTCCTTTGAGATTCGTGCTATTCATCTCTACCACTCAATCAAAATCCTGATACAGACTTCCAGGTACTTCCCTTCTGTCCTCAATGAATTTGGTATATGACTCAAAATTTCTCTCCTCCCCTCACATTCCTCTCCTCCTCTCCTGCCCTCATACTAGGGGACTTCAACATAAATACTGACTCTCAAACACACCTACATACTTCCCATGACCTACTCTTTTATCCTCTGTCAGTCCCACATAAAAAGGTTATATCCTGGATCTTGCCATTACCTACAAGTATGCTATCTCCATGTTCAAGAATTCCATAATCATCTTATGCTACCAAGATCTATTGGCTTTCCACATCATCTTCTGCTTTCCTTTACCAAACTCCAGTCCCTTGATCCCTCAGTCATCTCCCATTCCATCTCCCCTGAACTAGCCAGTCTCTCCTCTTTTCCCCATCTTGACTCCTCAGGGGAGCAATTCAATTTACACTATCCTCTTGTTTCAAGTCCCTAGCCCCCTCATTATTTCACCAATTGTGCCATGTCAAGTCTTAGCCTTGAATTACTCCTTCCATCAGCCACCTTCATTCCTACATAAGTACTGCTTTAAAAAAAATGTGGGGAAAACCATGCAATCATTTTGATTGAATATAATAAAAATGTGTGTTATACAACCTCAATTGGACGCTTGCTGCTGCCAAGCAATGCTATTATACCTCCCTGATCAAATCACTATCCCATTCTCTACAGAGGTTCTTCCAAACCCTTTCATCCTTCCTCAAACTGTGCAAAGCTCCTCTCCCATCCCACCCCCTCCAATCTCAGTAGACATCCTTGCCTCATACCCTACAGAAAAAATTGAGGCCATTTACCTTAAGCTCCCTTTCCTCCCCTTTTCTTCACCCATAAACTGATATGCCTTCTGCCACTATGTCCTTCACTCCTGTCTCACATGTGACCATATTCTTTACCAAAATTAACCCCCTCTACTAGCTCAAGCATTTCATCCCATCCCTTCTCTCCAACAGATTGCCAACCTTGTCATTCCCATTCCATCACTTAATTTCAATCTCTCCCTGTCTACAGGCTCTCTTTCTCTACTACCTATACAAGTCTACTGCCCAAATCTTCCTATCCTTAAAAAAACCTTCACTTAATCCTTCTATCTCCATGATTATCCTCTATCTCTTCAGCCCCTTGTGGTTAAATTCCTTGAAAGGGTCATCTACAATATGTGCCTCCACTTTTTCTCTCCTCATCCTCTTCATAACCTCTCACAAAGTTTCCAGCCCCATTACACTGAAATTGCTCTCTCTAAAGTTACCAATAATTTCTTAATTGTCAAATTAAATGGCCTTTTCTCAGTCCTCATACTCTTTAACCTCTCTGCAGTCTTTGATAATGTTGATCATCCTCTCATCTTTGATATTCTCTTCTCTCTAGGTTTTCAGGGCACTCTCTCCTGGTTCTCCTCCAACCTATATGACCACTCCTTCTAAGTCTCCTTTTCAGGGTCATCATCCAGATCGTGCCCTCTAACAGTAGGTTTCCCAAAGAGTTCTATTCTAGGTCCTCTCCTCTTCTCCCTCTATATTACTTCACTTGGTGATATCATCCACCCCCCCCCCAATTTAATTATCATCTATATATGGATGATTCTCAAATCTCCCTGTGCTGCCCTAACCTCTCTACTGACATCCAATTACACATCTCCAACTTTCAGACATCTTGAACTGGATTCTAGTAGATAGTTTAATTCAATATGTCCAAAATAAAATTCATTATCTTTCCCCCTAGACTCCTACCCACCTCCTACACTCCCTATTACTGTAGAGGGCAATATAATTCTCCCAGTCCCTCAGACAAGCCACTTATAGCCATCCTCAGTACTTCTCACTTCCCATATCTATATCCAATCTGTCACCAAAACTTGTCATTTTCACCTTTGCAAAATCTCTTGAATATACTCCCTTCTCTCCTCTGATGGAGCGTCTTGTCACTTCAAACCTGGTATACTCCCTGGTCGTGGGTTGGCCAGCCTCAAGTCTCTCCCCACAAAAATTCATCCTTCATTCAGCTGCTAAAGTGATATTCCTAAATCATAAGTCCAACCATGTCAATCCCCTCCTCAATAAACTCCAGTGGCTCCATGTAATCTCCAGGATCAAAAACCAAATCCCCTTTTCTGGCATACAAAGCCCTTCAGAACCTAGCCTCCTCCCATTTTTCCAGTCTTCTTATACCTTACTTTCTAACACACACCCTACATTTCAGTGACACTGGTCTCCTGGGTCTTCCATGAACAAGACACTTCATTTCTCTGCATTGGGCACTTTTCTTAATCATCCCTGTGTGCCTGGAATGCTCTCTCTCCTCATCCGTTTACTGGCTTCCCTGGTTCCCTTTAGGTCCCAACCAAGACTGCACCTTCTAAAAGATGCCTTCCCCCCCCCCTTTAATTATTTCCCATCTAACTGTATAAAGCTCGTTTGTACATATTTGTTTGCTTGTTGTCTCCCCCATTAGATGGTGAGTTTCCTGAGGTCAGAGACTGTCTTTTTGCCTCTTTTTATATCTTCAGCACTGAGCACAGTGCCCGGAACATAATAGGTGCTTAATAAATGGTTATTGACTGACTGATCATAGAAAAATGACAGTCATATATTATACATATATGTGTATGTATGTATATATGTATGTATGTATATATGTGTATGTGAGTATATCTACAAATAGACAAAGAATATTTGATCCTATAGGAAAATATTAAATGTGAAAATTGTGGAATATCAAAACTTCTAAAAAAAAAAATTCAATGGTATAAATCAGTGGTTCTCAACCTATGGGTCACGACCCCTTTGGAGGTCAAACGACCCTTTCACAGGGATCACAGGGGTCATCTAAGACCATCAGAAAACACATATTTCCAATGGTCTTAGGAACCAAGACACTGCTCCTCTATCCATCTCCAGGCAGGTCCGCCCACATGCAGATACACCCACATACGAGTATTAAAGGGTCACAGCATTAAGAAGGCTGAGAACCACTGGTCAAAGGATATGAATAGGTAGTTTTCAGATGAAGAAATTAAAGTTATCTATAGTCATTTGAAGAAATTAAAATTATCTATAGTCATATGAAAAAATGCTCTGTTACTATTGATTAGATAAATGCAAATCAAAACAACTCTGAGGTACAGATTGGCTAACATGGCAAAACAGAAAAATGATAAATGCTGGAGAAGTTGTGGGAAAATTGGAACATTAATGCATTGTTGGTGGAGTTGTGAACTGATCCAACCATTCTGGAGAGTAATTTGGAACTATGCCCAAAGAGCTATAAAAATGTGCATACCCTTTGACCCAGAAATACCACTTGCTGTATCCCAAAGAGATCATACAAATGGGAAAAAGACCCACATGCATAAAAATATTTATAGCACCTCTTTTTTGTGGTGGCCAAGAATTAGAAAATGAGGGGATATCAATTGGAGAATGGCAGAACAAATTGTGGTATATGAAGGTAATGGAATACTATTGTGCTGTAAGAAATGATGAGCAGGCAGGATTTCAAAAAAACCTGGATAGACTTGAATGAACTGATGCTGAGTGAGCGAGCAGACCCAGGACAACATTGTACACCATAACAGCCACATTTTGCGATGATTAGTTTTGATAGACGTCTCTTCTTAGTAATGCAAGGACTCAAGACAACTCCAAAGGACACAGGATGGAAAATGCTGTCTGCATCCAGAAAAAGAATTATGGAATCCGAATGCAGATTGAAGCATATTATTTGCACTCTCTCTCTTTTTTTGTTTGTTTCTTCTATCCCACAGTTTCTCCCATTGGTTCTAATTCTTTACACCATGACTAATGCGAAAATAGGTTCAATATTAATATATACATAGAGCCTGTATCAAATTATGTATCATTTTGGGGTGAGGGGAGGAGAGAGATGGGGAGAAAATTTGGAACTCAAAATCTTATGGAAGTGAATGTTAAAAACTAAAAATAAATAAATAAATTTTTTTAAAAATTTTTAAAAAATAATTCAATATGCTAAATTCAACCTCTGAAGTCAAAACTTTACTTATAATTACTCCCATCCATGAACTCTACTATCCAGACAAACTGGCCTTTTTCATGTTCCTCATACACAACAATCCATCTCCTATCTCATGCCTTCACCTGGGTTGTCATCAATTCCTGGAATTCACTCCTTCCTATCCTCTGTCTTTTATAACCTCTAATGTTCTTCAAAACTCAGGTCAAACACCACCTCCTACATGAGGCTTCTTAATAAATATGTGCAATTAATAAATATTTGATGACTGATGGCATTTAATATTTATCTATACTATCCTAGTTTCTTGGTATAGCTCACTCACGTCAACTTAAAAAACAACAAATTAAATAAAGAAGAAATATTGTTAGTTACAAGGGGAGACCTTCATCCCTCTTTTATCTCTGCTAAGCAATTCCAGAAACTCATTTAGAAGTATATCCAGTTAGCAAAACCCCCCTAGGCCTAATCCACACACTCCAAATTTCAAAGCTGATAGGAGTAAAGTTGTATTTTATGATTTGTTTCAGTCAACAGCAGAGGAAGAAATAAATTCTCCTAATTGCATCTATATAATCATTGCTGTAACTGCTATACGGAGATGATTGGCAACAACCTCAGAAAAACAGGGATGTTTGTCAGTCTTACATGTCCTCTATATCAACAAGAATTACAGTTCTAATTCAATCATAAATGTTGAAGGCTGCAATAAATGTGCAAAAAGCCAGGTGCAAAGCAACATTCATGGTCCTCTACGTATACTTTGTAGACATTATCTTTGACAAAATCATGATTCTAACTAGTAAAGATTTTTTTTATATTAAAAAAAGTTTGTTACAATAAAAGAACTTATCTTTTGTTGGAAGGATTTCATGTGGGAAAGATTGCTATAAAGCAGGTTATCAGAGGATTCCAATAAAAAATCATTAGGAGAGCTGACAAGTGTCTTCTTCCCATTAATGCACTGTCACCATTGGAAAGGATGTAGACGTTTCTTACTTTAATGACAGTCCTTGCAACCAACTGAATTGTTTCATTCCCTCAAATGAGGAAAAGGAAAATAGTAAAATTTGTTCTTCCCTCAATTTGCAATCTTAATAAGCAGAAACAAAATATCTTCTTTAACATGTGGCTGCAATACAATGTCCTGTTTGTTTAGAAAGGACTTTCACAGAAATGCCAAGACCTAAAATATATGATTGCTTAATATTCAGGGATTGTAGTGCATCAGATACAGCAGAAGAGCACATCCTTGAGCCCTTTACAATGTCCCAGAAGAGGCAATATGTATTCTCACTAATTGATAAAATTGTTTTGCTATTTTTATGACAAAATAAATTTCATCCGTTCCTAGCATCTATCTTCTTAAGACAGTTCTCAAATACACGACTTCTGAGATTATCAACAAAGCCAGCAGGATCTTAATTTAATATTTTAATGTTAAAGATAACACAAAACCCACAGAACTTTGGAATTACAAACCAAAAACCTCTCAACTTACTCCTATTCCAAAGTTTATGCCACCAACTCCAGACATTCTACTGACATTTATTAAATGTAATAAAGAGGAAGACCTCAATTCAAATCCTGCCTCAATATTTCATAGGTGACCCCAGGAAAGTCATGGAACCACTCAGTGCCCCCAAGAAAGCTCTAAGATTACAAACTGCAGGAAAGGTGCTGAGATGCCTTGGTTCCCCTCTCAACTTTCTTTCTAAGTAGTTCCTTTTACCAATGAAATCATAGGTCTAGTTCTTCCCCCCCAAAAAATACTCCTAAGAGTGTATCCAGCACCTGTTATTTTTTAAGCTGTGTTGAAACCTATGACAAAGGTCAGTCACATACCCATCAGATTATGTCCAAAGCATGTTAAAATGATATTGACCAGACTATTCCCTAATCTTCAACTACTTGAAAGTGAAAATAAATCAATGAAGTCCAATTTGCCAGTGTCCTTCAATCTATACTATCCTCGTTTCTTGGTATAGCTCACTCACGTCAACTTTAAAAAACAACAAATTAAATAAAGAAGAAATATTGTTAGTTACAGTGAACATTGTCAATATTGGTCTTAGGAAAAAATTATAAATCTAAAAAAATTAAGGACTGCCCCCAAACGATTCCTAAAGTCCTTTTCAATTCTAAAATTCTCATTCTGTTATACTTCCAGCATAAACCAAACTCTAAATGTATTAAGAATTTTCTTAGTGGATTAGGCCCAATTAAGTCTGTAGTTTTCCAATGATTTGGTATTTTCATGTCAAATATTTTCCCACATAACAAATTCTTGAAATAAAAACTTGAAAAACAATTTTTGCTACTATTTTTCTGGGATGACGGAGTCTTTAATATGTTTCCTCATTATTATCCTCAATACAAGTAACAATTTTGAAATTTCCACAAAGTGTCCTGAAATAACTGGGAGACAACAAAAAGTTGTGAAAAGAGTACTATACTAGGTATCAAAAGGCTGAGATCTGGTCTAAGTTCTGCCACGTGCTAGTTGCTTGACCTTGGGTTTGTCACTTCACTCCTTTGTGCCTCTGGGCTGGATATAGCTAGAGTTAGTGTCATCTGAGTACAGATGATAATTGAACCCATGGGAGCTGATGAACTCACCAAGGGAGAATATGGAGAAAAAGAAGGGCATTCAGGATAAGCCTATACCTCGGAAGCAGAAGACAGAAGACAAATGTTGAACTGACAAAGGAGGCTGAAAAGAGCAGTTAGACAAGTAAGAACAGCAGGAGGAAGAGAGAGCATGCAGGATAGAACAGCCAACAGTGTCACAAGTTTCTCTTTACTTTCCTTAGGCTTCATTCCTATTTTATTTAAGGGCTATAACTTTTTCATCTGTTACCATAACCTTGCTTGAGATTTTCTATTTATTTAATATTAAAGTCAATGAAAGACTGGCATTTGTATTCCACTTTAAAATGTCAAGTTCTTTACGTGGATTATCTCATTTGAATTTCATAATTACTCTTACCAGTTAGGTACAACAGGTATTTTTAACCCCATTTCAAAGATGAAGAAAAAGATGCTAAGAGATTAAGTGACCTGCCCATCATCACACAACTTTTCACCAGAAAAGGCAGAAATGGACCTAGATTTTCCTGAGCCTACACTACACCTACTACAATGTCGCACCTCTCCTCCATGTAAACCTGTGGCCAAAAATGCCACTTCCCCATAGCATTCTTTTCTTGGCTTTTTCATTAACAAGCTACAGACCTCTCTAGGTCTGAGATTCTGCCTTTTGTAAAATGAGGGAGCTAGACTAATTGATCACAAAAAGATTTCATCATATAACAATGAGGCTAGAACATCAACATTTGTAAAAGTTCAACAAATAAGCAAATACACACACACACATATACACACACATGCCTGTGCTTATATATATATATATATATATATATATATATATATATATATACACACATACATGCAGGGGTATAAAAAGTTTATGTGAAAAAATTTATGTGTAAAAATTCAACAAAAGTTCATACATGTATGTATATATGAATGGATATATATGTATATATGCACAGATATATACATGTATCTGCATATGTGCATAGATGTATGCATATATCTGCATATATGCATATATCCATATAAATGTGATAAAAAAAATTTGAAAGCAAAAATAAAAATTACCATCTTCATGCCCACTAATTCTGGGTACACACCAAGGCTTTTGTCTTCTATACTCTCACCAGCTCCCATGGGTATCTAAATATATAGCCCTAGTCTCTCTCCTTAGCTCCAATCCTGCATCACAATGGATATTTCAAACTTAATATCCTGTAGGCATCTCAAACTTAACATAACCAACCCCACCCTTCCTCCAAACTTCCCTATTATCAGGGTCGGCATTTTTTTTGCAGGTTACTCAGGTTCACAACACTGATACCTTCCTCAACTCCGCTATCTCACACAAATTCACGAAGCATTCTATAAATCTTGACACCCATCGCCAAATCTTGTTTCTACCTTCATAATATTTCATGTGGCATTTATATCTCTTTACAACTTACTCCTTCCTCTCTCTCTTTCCAGGCTTCTTACACATTACTGCTCTCCACGAACTCTACAATTAACACATCAACTGCCTTTATTATTCCACAAAAAGCATGCTGCATATCAGCCTCCCTGTGCCTTCCTACACAATGTTCTCTTATTTTTTGGGGGGGAGGGTGGAAGCAGGGCAATTGGGGCTAAGTGACTTGCCCAAGATCACATGGCTAATAAGTGTTAAGTGTCTGAGGTCGAATTTGAACCCTGGTCCTCTTGACTCCAGGGCCCGTGTTCTATTCATTGTGCTACCTAGCTGTCCCCACAATGTCCTCTGGCATGGAATGAACTCTCCCCTTTGGAAATCCCTGGTTTTCTTTAACACTCAGCTCAGTCACCACCTTCTAGATGTGAAGTCTTTTCCAATCTCTCAGGTGTTGTGCCCCCTCACAAAACTACCTTATATTTTGCACATATTATGTACATAATTACATATATATGTGTGTGTGTATGTGTACACACATAGGCATATATTGTATATGTGTATAGGTTTATATGCACATGCCTATATAGGTACATGTACATGTCTCCCCTGCTTAGAACATAAGCACCTAAAAGGCAAGAACTGTTTCACTTTTATTGATGCTTTCATAAAGCATCTAAAAACTGTTTCACTTTTTATTGATTTTATTGATAAAATATTGATGATATCAATATTTTATTGATATTCACTTTTATTGATGAAATAGCACAATGCCTAGCACACAGTATTAAATAAATGCTTATTGACTGGTCCATTAAAAATGGTTCATTATTTATGTACCCTAACTTTTAAGGAACAACCTTTTTCACAGCTCTGAGCTATTAATCAATAAACATCATTTATTAAGCATTCATTGAATAATTGGTGACATTTATAAAGCACTTTATACACATCACTTAATTTGATCCTCACAACCCCGAGGTAAAAGAACTATTACCATAACTTTGTTTTTTATGTATCTATTCATGTATACATATACATACATATATTTTATATATGTGTGAATGAGACTTGTGATTTCTTCAATTTTTTCAGTAAGGAAACACTGCCAGTGCAGATAGGAACCTGCTCTACAACTTATTGTCTCAAAGTTGTCCAGGGCACTTAGAGGTTAAATGATGTATTCAAGGGTCACAAAGCCAGCATACAGTATGCATCCAGCACAGAACCAAGGTAGGTCTTCATGACTACAAGGTCATCTCTCTATCCACTTACCATACCGTGGTAGGTGTGTACATACACACATATATGCATATGCATGATATAGATGAACATACATGTATACGTTTTCCACACACTATTATACACACATATGTGTACATAAACATACACATATACATACATATATACATGCACATATGGCTTATGATTTCATCAGTGTAGGGAACTCCCAGTGAGGAAACTATACCAATGCAGACAGACACTTGATCTGGGACTTAAGAGTCTTAGAATTGCCTTGATAGAATTTGAGAGGTTAAATGATTTGCTCAGTCACACAGCCAGTATGCATCAGTGGTGAACTTGTCCAAAGGTATATATACATATATATACATAGGTACATAGGGAAGTGTGTGTGTGTGTGTAAATAATACATACACATGATAAGGAATTATACCCATAATTCCACTGCTGTAGGGAACCCAAGGATTAGAAAAATCCCATAACCTGAAGGTTAGCACCTTCTCTCCAACTTGTTAGAGTTGACTCCAAGAACTCCACTACTACACATTGTTTCTCATATATACTAATTATTATTTTCCCACAGTGATATAAGAGACTTAGCCATAGTCACATTGGTAATAAGTATCAGAGGCAAGATGTAAAACCAAGTCTCCCTGCATCAAAATCCAGTATTCCATCCATTGTGCTATGAAATCACAGCAATTATCATTTGAGAATTATTTGGGTTTTTAGATTTTTAAAATGTTTTGTTTTATGGGCTCCTTATCCTATAAATCTGTTGATATCTATTCAAATATCAGGAAAAGAGGTTTTATAATAAAAAGTTAATAGAAAGTCTTCAAATTCCTGAAACAGAAAAGAACAATTCTGAATTAACAAAAATTATACATTCTCTTCACTAAAAATGGGCCATGTATTTCTAAACCGTTCTGTAATTTTGCCCTTATGTAATTGCAAAGTGGACAATCTGTGAAAATGAGGCTTCAACTACATAACTTCCAGGGCACTTTTTGAGGTGACTAGACAATACTTAGTATAAGATATTCTATGATACAAAATTATGGCTATAAACTTAACACACTTATCTATAAAAATTTAAATTCACACAAACTATTTTTATAAATACAAAAAAAGGACAGCCAAAAAAATTAAAATATATTCATGGAGTTAGTCTTAGCGTATTCTTTAAAATTATGTCCAAATCTACAATTCAGTATTTTAATCTGTTAAAATAAGGGATATAAATGTAATTTTCCAACAATCTTATACCACCTACCATTTTATCTCCTTTCCTCTCCAAAAAAGCTGTCATCTAGAAAAATCTCACTCATACTTTACACTTCAAGAAATCTAGCCATGTGTCCCCAAATGCCCAGCAGCACCATTCAATAAGGCATTGTGACATGACAATCAGCTACAAGAAAATGTTAAATCACTCTTTTTGAAAGAAAATACAAATTGAAGAAGCCTGGTTATCTACCTAACTTCAATCTCCATGTATTGAAAGCTTCCCATAATTAAATGTCTTCTAAAATACATTGCCACGGGGTCGCTAGGTGGCGCAGTGAACAGAGCACGGGCCCTGGAGTCAGGAAGACCTGAGTTCAAAGGTGACCTCAGACACCTAACACTTTCTAGCCCTGCGATCTAGGGCAAGTCCCTTAACCCCAATTGCCCTGCCCTCCCCCCCTCCAAAAAGAAAAAAAAAGTAAAACCATGAAAAAAAATACATTGCCACTAACATTCCAAAAAATATATTAATATCCCTTTCACAATTAATATGCAATTATCATTTAAATAATTTTGACAAAGCAAAGTCCTTACAATACTTATTCTCTGATCATCAAGTTCTATACTGTACTAATGAATACAAGGGCAGCTAGGCAGTGCACCAAATACAGCATGTGGCCCTGAGTTCAAATATGGCCTCAGACACTTACTTGGCTGAATGACCCTGGGCAAGTCATTTAATCCTATTCACCTCAGTTTCCTCATCTGTAAAATTAGCTGGAGAAGGAAAGGGCAAACACTCCAGTACCTTTGTGAAGAAAACCCCAAATGGGGTCTTGAAGATTGCCATGCCATTCAATAACAATGAATGCAAAGTTGTCTTTTTAAAAGTCATAAAGTCCTTTAACAAGGCTTGGTTGATGGGTTGTTTTTCAGGATTTAAAGGTCTTGAAAAAACTAAATACCAACAATATACTTTCACACAAATAAATCTTCAATATGAATAAAAGTCTCCTAGTATTTAATAAGGTATTTTAAGGAATTTAAAATCTTGCTATAACTCACATATATGAAATTGTGTATAATACAACAGGACCCCTTCCAATAGGAAGTACCAAGAAGGCTCCAACTACAAGCTCCCCACCTTTCACTAGGCTAAACATACATGGCCTAAATCCATTTAAATGACATTTAAATAAATAATTAAATAATTGCATTTGAGGATAATTTTAAAGATGTGAAAACCTAACCATAGATAAGTTCAATGTCAATATAAAAATGAAAGTTTGGCACTCTGTTTCTAGCATTTTACTGAGAGGTGCATTCAAGATGTGTGAAAAGAGGGACAACCAATCGATCTGCATATGACTTGAGGACTTTATACCTCTAAATAAACTGTAGTAGATCTAATCTCAAGCAATTTCCTATTATTTACTTTACTTCCTATTATGTACTTTTTTTCCTCTGTACAGTCTATTTTAACTAAATTAAAACTTCAGCACCAGATATAATTATAAATCATGTATTTACATCTGGAAAGGTCCTTAAAAACCCATCTAGTCTAACTTCTTTATTTTACAAATGGGGAACTTAAGTTCAGAGAAGCTTAGTGACCTACCCATAGCATTGATGGTAAAAATAGTAGGGCCAGGATTGGAATTCAGGTTCTCTAACTCTTAAACATTCCACTGCCCTAGATTAGGAAAGGAAATAAGCACAACCAGAGTAGAAGGAAGGCCCAGAAAGTATAGCTGACCACACTTCATTCTGTCATTGGACTAAATAAAACATGTTATCTCACTTTAATCTCAATTTAATAATGAAGGAAAGGATCATTATTTTTAGCAGGTGGGGGTTACAAATCCTTTCATTCTTAGCTTAGGGAAGGTTAAATCTAACCTATCAGTATTTGAAATGTATAGTACTATAAATTCAGGTATTCTAATTCTGAGGATAAGACCACTAAACCATTATTTTCAGTCTAATGTTTCTTTAGCAAAAAGAAAAATAAGTTCAACTGACAAAGTTATCACTAATGTCAACTGATACCACAACTAAAAATCTATGCAGTGTTGTTCTATTTGAAGCGTACGATGAAATTAAGTACATCTTAGAATCATATTGAAAGTTTCCTAAGTGTAAGGCATTAGCTCTTAATAAAAACTTTACAACAGTGGGGAAATACTGGCCATATACAACTAATGATCACTAAAAAGCAAATAACAAGCTTGACTTACTAAAATGTGGCAGTGGTGAACTAAGTGAACCACATCAGAAAAAACACAAAAACTGCTTCACAAATTTAATACAGGCCCGGTAAAAAACAAAGCAAACGTACAAATTCAAGTTGTCTCTAGTCAGTGTTGTAAATATATCAAACAGATGCAAAATATTGACTTTTAATAAATAAACTGACACTGAAACTTAGGATTCATAGTTCTTTATTTGAAGAGCATAAAAATCTAAAAATGTGATGGAATATTTTCCCTAGTAGGTTAATATTATTCCTCCCACCCCAAATACATGTCAGTTATACATCATATCTTGAAACTTATGACCAATCAGCAGAATCACTCAATGAGAGTTTACTACAATTTTAAACACAATTAATGAATAATGAAGTTTTCAATCATCACTGAAGAAGGTAGTAAGATCCATCTCTATCTTCTACTGGATCCAAAGAGCTCTGGAATATGAGGAGGGACCACTCACATTACTAAAATCCCTTAACAAACTCTCCTACCCCAACTGTAAGTCATTCTTTGCTCCTCCCTCACTCAAGTTTCTCAACTTGCCACCAGTCCATTCTGCAACTCCGTGCACCTCTCACCTTCCCTTCTGGAGATGACAAACTAACTCCCTTCTCTAAAACTGCTCATTCTGTAACAGAGCCTCCTCAGCTTACCCAACTCTTCTACTGCCCCAGCAAGGTCACTGGTGGCCAACTCTATCTTTCTGAATCGAAAAAGGAGCCACCACAACAACGCTTCCTTGCTATTACACAGCTCCTGTCACCAGCTCTTTTCTTTCCTTTACAGCTCCAAAGACACAACCCGTTCTCCCTTCCCTAAGAAGGTAACGGCCACCCCCCGGCCTAAATTCCACCTCCTAACATGCGAATCAACCCCGCCCCCCCCCAACCCAATCTTTACGAGGTCTTATTTGCCACCTTGCTTTCATTCTTCCTGGCAGGGTTTCCAGCCTCTCCGCAGGGGGTCCTTACCCCCTGTGCCCTGGCTCCCCATTCCTCAGCTCCACACCAGCCCCACACCCCTACACCTACACACAAACACACACACACACCCCTCTTTCAGCCTCCTCGCATACAGTTAGGGCTTAATAAATGCTTTATCTAACCTAATCCTGGAGCCCCTCCCCCAAGACCTGGTGGGCAACCTCCCTTACCTCTCCAGCTCTGGGTCCCAACCAAGCCGGCAGGAGGCGGGTCCCCTCCTCACTTCCCTTCTCCGTTCCCAATCACCCGCCCCTCCCCCTTCAAGACACCTGTCCCTCACCCCCTCCCCGCCCATTCATTCTCCTCCAGCCCGACGTCTCTCCCGTTAAAGCCAACCTCTCCCCCCCACCCCCGCACACACCCCACCCCGTTCTGGTTTTCAGCCCACCCCGCCCCAACACACACACACACACACACACACACACACGGCCCCGTGCGAGTGTACCCTCGCCCCTCCCCCACCTTGCGCACCCTCTCACACCCCCCCTTCCGCCAGCTCTGGAATGGGGGGGCCTGGGAGAGGCTGCGCTCGAGGTGAGCCCTCGCGCCCCACCCCCGCCGCTCAGCGGCGGCTCCCCAGCGCCCTCTGCCTCCCGAGCGGCAGGGGCTGACGCCGAGGTCGGGGGTGGTTCCGGGTGCTCCCCCCGGGGGGAGAATTTACCTTCTTCCCGGAGATAGTTTGGAGACACCTCCAAAATTGGCAAACACTAAAGAGAACTGACCCAGCTCGGCCGCCGCCGCCGCCGGCTTCAACCACTCCCGCTTTCCCTCCCCCCTTCCTCCTCCTTCCCTTCTTGCTCCCTCCCTCCTTCTTTCCCTCCCTCCTCTCCCGCCCGGGCCCGCGCCACCCTCCCAACCGCGCGCCCCCTCCCGGCCCAACCGCCTATCCCCCTCCCCCATCCACCAGCGCGCCAGTCTGGCCGCGTGCCGGCGCTACGAACCCCGTAGAATGCGCGGGCCTGGGTGTACGCGCGGCCCCTCCCCCCCAGCCGCGCGCGCCACGCTCCTTCTCCCCTTGCCCCCCCTTCTCTGCCAGCTCAAATGGTCGATTCCGGATGGTTGGGGCGGCCAGGGACTGGTGTGGCGGGGGTTGGAGGGGGAACTCGGCCATTGTTCCCGGGGTTTCGCGCGCCACCTGGCGGCCGCCGCGGAATCCCCAGCCTGCGGGCTCCCAAGGTGCCCGGACTGCAGTCGCCGCTCGAGGGCGGCGGAGCCCGAGCTGCCTACGAGGCGCTGCCTTTGCACTGGCTAGGCCAGCCCTGGAGCGCTAAGGCTGTGGCTCCGGCCCCGATGCCCCGGCGCCCGGCCCCGGCTCTCTGGAGGCGTGCGTGCCTTGTCTTTGCCGGAAGACTGGCACTCTGGAGGCACACGCGACCCCTTCTTTCCCAGGCTTGCACTTGCCCCCGTCTCGGCTCGGCACGATTATGTGTGCCCGTTAGCGGGCCCGTAGCCCCGGGCGCCAGGCTGGGCTTAGCAGTTCCCCGCACCCTCCCAGATCCGGAGGGAGGAAGACGGGAACTTTCACCCGCAGGGTCTGGGAGGCAGCAGGTGACTCGCGGCATATCCTGGCCGGACAAAGGGATACCTGTCTGGCTTTGAGGGAACAAACCCGGAGAACCAGAAATTCTTGGAAAGTCTCCTAGGCTTGTTCTTAAAAGATTCCTCCCAGATTTGAGAAAGTGCAGCATAAGTAGAAGTGTTACCTTTGGGTGACTCGGTTTGGATTGGTTTTGCTTCCGCTTTGTAAAGGGAAACGGGGCAGCTCAGACAATTACCTTCCGCATCCCCACTCAAAAATAACCCCTGATTTCTGCCACATTTGTCAAGTAAGAATGCAAGAAATCTGTTCTGATTGGCTGAGGGACTTAGTCATGCCCTGGGGCTTAAATAACAAATTAAGCTAGTTGGAGCTTAACTGTGAACCAGGCACACCGTAGGTGCCTAATAAATGCTTCTTGTTCTTATTGGTGTAGGAATGGGAATCAGGTATTTGGAAGGAAAGAGAAGACTACAAACATTCCAGCTAAAACTGTGAGAAGGAATTAATTAGAGGAAAGAGATGGAGGTTCAAGGCTCTGTCGTCCCTGTCCCATCAAGCCCTATCAATTTAAAATGTCTGCAACTTGAGAGCAGGGATTGTCTTTTTGCTTATATTTGTATTCCAAAGCAGCACTTTAAAAATGTTTCTTGCCTTTACTTAAAGTGGGGTTAGAATGATTGGGATGGAATTGAGTGGGATGTAGGTTGATACCTCCCCCACCACATACTCTCTAGTACAGTCTGTTGCTCCTTGTTCAGGTAAATATCATGAAAAAAAAAACATTAGGCATGTTCGAATCAAGTTACATTACAAATTACACTGTCCTTACACACACCCAACCCTTTTGTAGGGGGGAGGTCCTTGCACCTGGAACGTGGAATGTGATTAGATTTGCTGATAGATTTTCCCTTCCTCATTTTGTTTTTTTAATTCTTTGTTGTGCAGGATAACTCTCTGGGAAGGAGAAAAGTGAAATACAGAGGAAAATTTAGGCCATATTTTTAAAAATCAATGAAGACTTATTTTAAATAAAAAGATATGATTAAAAACAGCCCGTTCTTTCCTAGATTCAGTTTTTCAGTTATGTAAGACTCTTGGTGATCCCACCTGGGGATTTCTTGGCAAATACTGGAGTGGTTTGCCATCTTCGTTTCCAGCTCATTTTACCGATGAGGGAAGCAAACAGGGTTAAGTTACTTGCCCAGGGTCACATAAGTAGTAAATGTATGAGTCGAGATTTGAACTCAGGAAGATGAGTCTTCCTGGCTCTGTCCACTATGCCACCTAGCTGCCCTCTTCTCTCCTAGAGCCAATCCAAACATTTTCCGTAACATACACCTAAGTTTGAAATCTTGGTTAATCTTGCAATTTAAACACCAGATAAAAAAAGACATTATTATTTTATATGCAGGCTCTCAACAACTCAAAACTTGACTGTTTACAGTATTCTTTGGGTGAGTCTCCCTGTCTCAAGTCTACTCCACTCCAAACCATCCTCCATTCATTCATTAAAATGAGCTTCAAACCAGTTTACACAATAATTTGCTGGAGTTGGCTTTGGCCATTCTCAAATATCTTGATTATTAAATTTTCAGTGCAAGCATTCTCACTTTCAAAATGGACAAACACAATAAATCAGGGCTTGGTGTACTGTTTTGTATGATTGTCTAGATTTAAGAAAGTGATAGAGAAAATGTTAAAGCAAATTAAGCTTATAAGTCTGTAGTGCACTTTTTTTCGGAGAACCAGTTGTTAAACATTTACCATCAACCGGTAATAAACTCTAGTAGCTCCCTGTTACCTCAAGGATTGAATATAAAATCTTCCATTTGGCTTTCAAAATCTTCATAACCTGGCCTCTTCCTACCATTCGGGCGTTCTTACACCTTATTCCCCTCCCCATAATCATACTGATCTCCAGATCCCTGACCTCCTTTCTTTCCTCAAATTAGACATCATCTCCTGACTCCTGAACATTTTCACTGGCTGTCCCCGATGGCTGGAAACACTCTTTGTTCCTACCTCCTGACTTCCCTGGCTTCTTTTAAAGTCTCAGCTAACATCTCACCTTCTCCAAAAAGCCTCTCCCAGTTTTTTTAATCTTAGTTCTTTCCCTCTGAGTCTCGTCCCAATTTATTCTGTACTTAGTTGTTTGCATATCTCCTCACTCCCATTAGACAATGAGCTCCTTGAGAGCAGGGACTGTCTTTTGCTTTTCTTTGTATCCTTGGGGTTTAGCATAGTGCCTGGCATGGTAGGCACTTAAATGCTAGCTGACTAACCGGTTTTGTTTTTTCGTCCTGCCACATTATTCCAGAACCTACATAATCTTATAACTACAGGAACTGGAAACTAGAGTTGCTTGTTTGTTTTTTAATTTTTAATTTGTAGACATCAGAGCTTTAAAACAAAAATGAATTTCAGTAAGGGAGAAAAAAGAACTAAAATTGTCAGCATACTCTTAATGGAGCTGTGAACTGAACCATACTTTCTGGAAAATAAGGAATTATTCAAGGAAAGTCACTGAACTTTAATCCACTACTAGGTATATAGCCTAAGGAAGTCATGACATAAATATACCAAAATATACCCACATTTACCAAAATAATCATAGCAACGCTTTGTATTAGGAAAAATCTAGAAATAAACTGAGTGCTCTTTGAATCGGGAAATTGTGGTTTATTAATGTAATGAAATATCACTGTACTATAAGAAACAATAAATATTAATTCAGTGGAAAAAAGCATAATCAAGTATAATATACACATGGTATATATATCTGCATATAATATATAAATATTCTGTGGTATATGTATATGTTTATTACCCCTGAAATCATCATCTCGTGAGCTAATTCTTGTGAAATGTGGAAAAGGTGCCAGCATCCCCACCAATTGCCAAACCACATGCTACCCACAGGGCAACTGGGTCAGTCTAACAGACATAGCAAAGTACCTTGGGGAAGAGACAGGACATGCAGTAGGCAAGTCAAACCACCACCACCACCTGGACCATTATCTCCCTTCAGACTTCAATGAAGACAACTTAGGACCCTGGGCCCAAGAACCTTGGGAATAGCAATACCTCCAGTATAGTGCCCACAACATTCCCTGTGCAGATGCAGCCTGGCAATTGCTCCTGAAGGTACTAAAGCCACAACTACTCAGGACCCAGAAAAGAAAGTTCCTGCCACCAAAGTTTTTTGCAGTGTCAAATGGTTCACCCTCAGAAAGTGATATCATTTTATCAGCAGCTCTGCTGCTGTGTGTACCCTAAGGATCCTGGGACCTTTCCATCTGACTTAAAGCTGAAACCATTCATATGTGTTGTCCCTTTCGCTAGAATGTGAATTCCTTGAAAGCTCCCCGGGGACTGTGTTTCATTCTTATTTGTATCCCTAGTACAGTGATTAATAATTCTTTTTTATCATCCATTCATTCATTCACACAATGGCTACAATAATGTAACCCATAACAACACTAAAAAGCAGTTGAACACTAATGAATTATAAAAAACAACCTTGGTCCTGGAGAATGAATAATGAAACACATCTCCTTCCTCTCATTAGAGATGTAAAGGACCATGAATGTGCAATACTGTATATTTTGTCAATCAAGAGTGCTGAATTGGTTAGTTTTTCTTAACTATTTTTCTTTGTTGCAAGGAAAGGTTGAAAGGCTGTGATGTAACAATGAAAGGCAATAATATATTTTAAAAGAAACATTATTGTCCTATTTTTTAAAAATTATGTCCATTAACAAATTGAGCATTTCATATTTGTCTGTGCTTCAATCTTATTCTCTTTTCTCCATAGTTTCCTAAAATGGGTCCCAGCTTCTCTTCAATTTTTCTCTCACACACTCACAGGATTGGCAAAAACAAAAGATTTTCATTTGAAAACACTTTAATGCATCAGCAGAGGGAGTTTCCTTACTGGGAATTCCCCACACCAATAAAAACAGGTTTTGACACACATACAAAAAAGAATTCCAAAGGTGAAGAGGAAATGAAGGCACAGAAAAAGGTATAAAAGGGGGGGGGGGAAAGAGGGCAGGGTATGCTTTAAGACAGGTTCCCCACCCCTGCTTTAAGGAAACTTAGTAGTAGTAGTTCTGTTTGGCAGGACCTTAGAGGGTAGAGAGTAGTAAGTCATAAGGCTAGAAAGATAGGATGTATCACTTCAGTAGTTAATAAGATTATCAGTAGAGACAGTGCAGAAGGGGAAAGCACCAAGGACAAATCCTTGAGAAATATTATATTAAAGATTAGGGAAAAAGATGAGCAGCCTGGGAGAGACAAAAGAAATGGATAGAGAGGTAGTAGGAGTGTATAGTGTTTCTGAAGCCAGGAAAAGAGAGTATCCACTGTATCAGCTGTCAAACGCTGCAAAGAAGTCAATAAGGATGAGGATTTTTAAAAGGTTATTGAATCTTGTAATCAAGTAGTCATTATTCTATTTTGTGAGGGCAGAGTAATGAGAAATGTGCTAGTAATGTTTAACAAGCAGCTCTCTTGGTGGGAAAAATACCTACAACACACTTCTAAATTTAATCTGCATCATTAACATTTTTCTTCATTTCTTAAGTCTAGAGTAGACAATCAACAAGATAACCAATCAAGCCTTGATTTATAGTGTTTTTTTTATTTCTCAGGAGAAAATGTTCACACTGACTTTAACAATTTAACAATGGGCTCTCAGCTGTCAGAGCCTATTCCAGCACACCTCTGAGTGGAATGGATGTGAAAGCCAGAGTGATTGAGGAGGTGTGGAAGGAATTCTTCTTCAGGTACAGGGGGGACTAGATGGTTTCTCAAACCCCTTCCAACTCTTGATTCTAAGACAGTGGTTAGTAAGGAAGTTAGGACATCCCCTCTACAATAGCACTGATCAGTAGCTATGTAATCTTTCCTTGGAATATTACCAGCCTTAGAAACAGCTCTAATTGCTAAAGTTTGTCCTTAGATGGAATTGAAATTTGCCTCTCTCTGTTTGCCTGCTCTTAGTTTTGCCTTCTGGAGCCAAACAAATAAATGAAATCATTCTTCCACAATATAACTCTTTAAATACTTGAATATAGTTATGTCCTTCCCTGCAAATCTAATCTAATCTAGGCTGAACAACTCTGATTCCTTTAATAGATCCTACTATGGCATGGCTTCGAGTCTCTGTATTATTCCTAATCATCCTTCTGTTGACATTTTTCAATTTAGGTTCATAGAAGCTGACAAAATAATTTTCCTAGAGCACATGCCTGGACATAATACTTTTGCCACAAAACCTTCAGGGGCTCCCAATTTTCTCAATGATTAAATTTTTTTTTAATTCAATCTTATTTCCAGTTCCTAAAATATAAACTTTTCAACCTGTCACTTAAGGTCTTTTGCAATCTGGTTCCGAACTACTTTTTCAGTTTTATTTCACATTTTACACATTTTCTAGTCAAATTGTACTATTACCGGATCCCCAAACTTAACATTGCAATTCCTGTCCCTGTCCAATCAAACAAGTTTTTCTCATGCTTGAAATAATGTTACCTCCTCTTTGCCTTTCAGAATTCTTATCTTCTTGAATGCCCAGAATGGAAGCCATCTCTTCTATGAAGCTTTCCCAGATCCCCCAGATGTAATACTCTCTCCCTCCTCAAATTAACTTGTATTTATTGATGTATATGTTATACCCTCCTACAATAAACTATCTCTCACCTTCCACAAAATCTCCTCCTTTTTGCAATCCCCTTCTTACCTTCATATCTAATAAATAAATGCTTGTTGAATGAATAAATCTAAACTTATAATCACCCCTAAATCCTTTCATGACCAAAAAAAAAAGCTTGTAAAGACAGAACTTATCTTCTCTTTCTCTCCTTGCTTTCTATTAGTGAAGTCTCTTGAGGCATTCTCTACTTTCTACTGTCCATTTTTTGCCACTGCTTGAGAATGGGGAAGGGACAATTAGTGTTTGCTGCTATTAATGCTACCCTTAAGGGAACCCTAGTGTTTATTCTCTCCTACCTCCATTGATTCTGGGAGGCCAGTTTATCATTGAGGGAATTTATATGTCTGGCATGTAAAGGTGGAACTCCAGAGGTTCCATAGAGCAATGTTTTGTATATACCCCTTCCAGTCTCATCTATCTCATTTATAACCCTATATCCCCCACAGTTCAATAAGGTAGCAAATGTGTATTTTCTTTCTTTTTTTTACCCTTCAAATACATTATTCATTTATTTATTTATTTTTAACATTCTTTTTTAAATTTTGAGTTCCAAATTCTCTCCCTCCAGCCCCTCCTCCTCCACCCTTCGAGAAGGCAAGCAATATAATATAAATTATACATGTAAAATGATACAAAACATATTTCAACATTTGCCAGTTCACAAAAAAAAGAAAAAGAAAGTGAAAGAAGTATGCTTCAATTTGCACTCAGAGTTCATCCATTCTCTCTTTGGAGGTCAACAACATTTTTCATCATGAGTCCTCTGAATTATCTTGAGTAACTGTATTAATCAGAGTAGCTATGTCTTTCAGAGTTGATATACAATGTTTTCCTGATTCTGCTCACTTCACTTTGTATCAGTTCATATAAGTCTTCCTAGGTTTTTTCTAAAGCTATGCTGCTCATCATTTCTCATAGCACAATAGTATTCCATCACAATCATATCACAACTTGTTCAGCTACTCCCCAATTAATGGGCATCCCCCCAATTATCTATTCTTTGCTACCACAAAAAAAAGCTACTATAAATATTTCTGTACATCCTTTTCCTTTGGAATAAAGACCTAGTAGGGAAGGGAACACATTTGGTAAACCAGGAAAAGTAGCACCAGTATTGGCAAGAAATCAGAAATGGCTTCTTTGTTCCTACACAGATACTCTTAAGTCAGATGTTCATAATTCAGGAAGTGCCTGTAAGATTTAATTTGATTGTGCTACTGGTAATTTTCCACTTCTGTATGTTCCTATTCTCACATTTTTTTCAGTTATTCTCTAGGGCAGGAATTCTTAATCTTTTTTTTTGTGTCACAGTCCCCTTTGATTCTGATGAAACCTATGTACCACTTATCAGAATAATGTTTTTAAATGTACAAAATAAAATACATAGAATCACAAAAGAAACCAATTATATTGAAATTCAACTATCATGTTTTTTTCAAGTTCACATTCTCCAGGTTAAGAACTCCTGGGAGGGGATTTATTTTCCCAGTTTTAAGTTCTGAAATGTGGTCTTTGTTAAATGACTCCAGCTGGCCCAGATACAGACATGTCGGCATCATCTCTGGAGACAACTGCTTCTCAACCTTTCAGACAAATATTACAGCACTGAGACAAATTCTTTTAAAACTCAGCTTAAATGTCATTTCCTATCTGAGATTTTTCCTGTCCACAGTTGCCAGTACCTACTGAACCTCTCCAAAATTACCTATATATTTTGCATTTGCTTTAACGAATATATGTTATTGTCACTGCAGAATATAATCTCCTCGAGGGCAGAGACTGCATTTTTATCATCTTTATATCTCCAGCCCATAACAGGGCCTGGCACATAGTAGGCATTTAAGAAATAAGTGATAATTTGTTGATTAAAATATGATATATTACATTACCTAAAGATATATCTTTAAATGCTTTAAAGAGAGATATTGATAATTTTAAAAATAGTAAGGAGAGGGGGCAAAGTTTTGAAAATATCATTTAAACCAACTGTTTACACTCCAGTGATATCCATTCAGTAATTAGGTTGTGTTCTCTCTAGGTCATTTTTTAAGGGGCTTGCTAGCATAAATTTAAAATAATGTCCTCATTTGTCCATCAACCTTCATTAGATTTTTAAAGGTTTTTAACCATTTCCATCCCTCTTTTTCTGGAAAATGCCCTCTTTTCCACTCTCACTGTGCAATGTGGTACTGCCACTAATTTTACGTGCCAAATGAAGACAAGCAGAACTTTATGGCTGTTTAGGCTGAGAACAAGGAAGGACTGACAAAAGCCAGACAGACACCAAACAGACCAAGTAAGAGCTAGAAGTAAAAGCTAGAGCTCAAAAAAAGGGTTTATCAGTTTATAATGCTAATTGAACTTCGTGTCCCTGCAGAGTTTTAAGCTATTTTTGTCTTTCCCCTTCTGAGACACAGCTGCAGACAGCTCCTGCTCACTTCCACTGCCTCCTGAATGCATCAGGATAACAGTGGTGAACAGTTACCAAGTTTTTCACTACCATGCATAAACATATTTCCTATTAGTATAAAATATATATCTCTCAGAATCTATATGTCCTTACATACCCACAGCTTAAAAATGGTAAGAGAATGGTCTTTAAAATAAGCATAATCACTCTTTATCTTTAAAAATATATATATATTGTTAGTTTTTCAGTGGAATGCAAATTTGTGGGTGAATTAGAAGATAATTTGCTTACATACCATTCATTCTCTTAACCCAGATGTAGTAGAGTAGATGACTCTAGTAGATAGATGGTAGAACCAATGAATATTTGAAGTCTGGTTAAAATCAACAATCGGGTCCATGTAAATCTTTACATATAAAATGTCCATTTCATAAATGATGATGACAGGAAAATAGTACTTAGAACAACATATTAATTTAGAGCATTCTTTCTGAAGATTTTCAAAGTTTTTTCCTTTTGTAACAACCTGAATGCAGATCCAGTAAGGTATAGGCAAAACCACACACATAGTTCTCAAAATATAATAGAGTTGTGGTGGATGAGTAATGTGGATAGACACCTACCATGTCACAGAATATATTTATATCCCATTTTTAACAGGGCATGTTGACATCTACTCTCTCTCTGGGTTTGGATCACTCATTACAATCTCCCCTCCTCCTGGCAAGACTAGATTCATAGAGATAGTCACCAGATGGTAACATTCAACTTCTCTCAGGGTCCTAGAAATAACCCTATTGAGAGGAAATAGACTTCCCCTATCTACCCCTCTTAAGCCCCCCTCCAATGCAGCCCTTCAAAAGGTAACAAATTTACATAATGTGAGATATTTATATAACCAGCTACTCATAATAATGACACTTTTAAATTTTAACATGACTACTTACTTTTAAAAAGGCAAAAGAAATAATAACATTATAGACAAAAGCTAATGCATAAATAATAAAATACATAACAATATACATATAAATCCAGATCATCTTGTCCTCCAAGGTACTCACAGACCAGAAATGGCAGCAGAGAACAATAGGGGCTAATAAGAAGCTCTCATTTACTAGTTGTCATTGAAGCTCTTGACCAATGAAGTCAATTTTTCTCCCATCAGGAATCATACATCAGAAGTCTTCTGGCAGATAACTGCTTCTAGTTGTCACAACTCCATAAATTAACTTTTCAGCTCTTGCTGAAAAGTTCCGTCAGGTCCTAAATCAAGTTATTCTTTGAGGTGCCTATACCCAGGTCCAATATCTGCTTCAAAAGCTTAACTGAGAGCCTCCTGACTCTCTGTGACTCACCTTTCAATTTAAAAGTCACAAAGTCCCAGATTCCCTTAAATCAATATCAAATAAATAATTTTTAAAAATTATTATCTCAATGATTTCTCCTTTTAGTCTTACCCTCTTTAGTCATCAAATGAGGTGAGATTCATATAATCCTTGCAGCTTTGAAGGGTTCAATACAGCCCTCTATATCTTTAGTGATCTTGAAATTATATTTCTTTACACTCATAATTTTCCATTTTTAACAAATAAAAAATACTTCTCTACTTCTTTAAAATATCAAATTCTTCCCATACAAGTGTGGTCATTCTACATTATTCACAAAGAGATATAAGTCTTTATATTTATTCTAAAATTCATGTCCAAAACTGTTTAGATACTGTCTAAAAGCTATTTCTTCATATACCTATATTTAAAGTAAAATAGGGGTCTTTTTCTATTCCTTCTAGATATCAAAACATTCCTCCTTAACACAGGTTATATACTATGTTATTTATTCACATAAATCTTTTCCTTTATATATGTCTTTTTTTTTCAATCAACAAACTGCTCAATATGAAAAAGGCCTTAAAGGAACTATAACTTATATTTGAAACAACCTTGTGAAGGAGATAATGAGTAACCAGAAATAAAATTTAAAAATC
Organism: Pseudochirops corinnae; assembly: GCA_028646515.1. Taxonomy (NCBI): domain Eukaryota; kingdom Metazoa; phylum Chordata; class Mammalia; order Diprotodontia; family Pseudocheiridae; genus Pseudochirops; species Pseudochirops corinnae. The sequence goes on along the minus strand of CM053587.1, from coordinate 142,787,633 downwards.
AAAATCAAAAGTGCTTGATGAATATTAGACTCAGAATCTAGATTTATTAAGCATATTTTAAAATATCATGCTAATGGAATCCTAATGAAGCTGCCCCCAGCCCCAATATCCTAACTTCATTATAGGCTCTACTTAACAGTAGGCCCACTGTACCTACCTAACCTCCTCTTACACACACACCGCCAACGTCATAACTTCTTCATATATGCCTCACTGCTCAATGGAACAACAGGTGTGTCCCTGAACTCTTAGTTCCCACAGAAACAACAAGTATATCCATGTGATGGAAACCCAGCTACTGTCTCTACCTAGCCACTGCCCCCACCTAGCCACTGCCCCCAGACCCATTCTCACAGAAACAGGTGTGTTCTTGTATTCAATCACAATCACATCATCCTTCTAGTCCAAGACAGGACCACAATACCTAACTATTTATCTTGACCAGACAGGACCACAATAGCTAGCCGATTGGAGGGCAGCAGAATGCTTAACCACCAGACCATAGATGGGACCCCTCCTCCATTACCTAATCCCTTAACAAACCCCACCTGCCTTTTTAATAGTCACGATTTCTGTTCTGTAATTGCATCTTTACCCTACAAAAATTCATCTTGCTTCCTCTGAAGTTGCTGGTTCCTCTTGGAACTTAGCCTGCTTCATGAGAGGCATCAATCTCAATAAGTGCCTATACTTAGACTGGATGTGGTCTGACTCTGAATTCTTTGAGACGGTTCCATCACAACACATCATGAAACCCCAACAGTTTTTGGGTGGGCAGAGCCCCCACCTCATTTATGATGTGTTCCTGTATATCAAACTGCATGGAACACAGACTTGATGAGGCAAAATTGTGTAAGGGATAGATTTCTGTACTTGTAGTCAGAAGACCTGTTTTTATCTGATCTCAGATATTTACTAGCTGCATGACCCTGTATAAGTCACTTAACTCAGTTTCCTCAGCAGAATAATATCCATATTACTAGCACCTATCTCATGGGATTGTTATGCCAATGAAATGAGATAATGTATGTGGAATGTTTTATAAACCTTAAAGCCCTAAAACAATACTGGCTATTATTCTAGATGGATCATTTATAAATAAGTCATAAATTATTGTATTTGGGCATTAGCATTATATATTTAAAGGAAAGCACGTATCTCAAGAAACAGAAAAACAAAAATAGCTCAAATTTATGTAGTAGTTCAGTCACTTGCTCAAGGTCACATAGGTAAGCATCAGTGATGAGATATGAAGTCAGGTCAGGTCCTCTGACAAGAGTCAATACTCATGACTTTGGCCCAGAAACAGTTCTAAAGTACAGGAATTTGGAAGCAAACCATTGAGCTCTCTGGACTCAGTTTCCTTACTTGTAAATTGAGAGAGTTGGACTAGATAATCTCTAAGGTCCCTTCCAATTCTAAACATATGATCCTACTGAAAACTATAATTATTAAACCCTGAAATTTTTATATATGTAATTATATGTTTGTGTGTATTTATGCCAAGAAGCAGCATGATGTGTGTCGGGGTACAGAGGTGGTATATATACTGAGATGCAGCAAGATATTGTGGCAAGAACATGGTTCTTAAATGTCTAGAAACTATTTCCTCTTAAGGGCTGAGTTCTTCCATAGCTGACTTTTTTATCTGCTACAATGGCTCACACTCACACCTTGATTTTTTTTAAAGTAATTTTTGTATATATTCTCTTTTTTTAAACATCAAAATAGTATGCCATGCATTTTTCGCCTCCCTCTTCCAAAGAGCCATCTCATACAACAAAAAGTGTTTTTAAAGAGGAAAAAAAAGATCAGCACAACTGATTGATACATTGGAAGAAGTCCAAAAATATGTGCAATATATAACATCTGTGGACTTCCCACCTCCACAAAGGGGTAGGCGGGGATTCCTTCTCATATGTCTTCATTTAGGTCCCACTTTGTAATGCCAAGCAAAGGCAACTTCCAAGGTTCGGATTACCAGCACAGCAAACCCCATTTATTCAGCAAACATTCACAGAACAGAGAAAGTCAAAATACAGTGTAACTTGTTCTTTTAGGAAGTAAGTTCTCAATTGAATTGCAAAGTATCAAGGTCTAAGTATCCCACCCCTGGCCAGTACATTAGTCAAAGTAG
>CM053587.1:142766340-142784996 GCA_028646515.1 Pseudochirops corinnae | reverse complement strand
CCATCCAGAGGTTTTCTTGGCAAATGTCCTAGAATGGTTTATAATTTCCTTCTACAGTGAATTAAGGCAGAGGTTAAGTGACTTGCCCAGGGTCACACAGTAAATATCTGAGTTTGGATTTGAACTTACATCTTCTTGACTCCAGGCCCAGTGCTCTATACACTGAGCCACCTAGCTGCCTCTATCATCTTTCTTAGTTGCCCAGATTCACGACTTTGGTTTGTTTTTTTTTTCAGATTAGTCAGCCAGATATTATGATTTCTCTCTCCACTACATTTTTCATTTGTATCTCCTTTCTATTCACACAATCACCACCATAGTTGAGGCCCTCACACCTCTTACCTGATCTTTTTCAGTAGTTCCTAACTAGTCACCCCACCCTTCCTTATATTTCACCAATTTCTCTAAATCATCTTCCATGCTTCTGTCAAAGTGATGTTACCTAAAGCTCAAATTTGACTATCATCACCCTACTCCATTAAGCTCCAATAATTCCTTATTGACTCTTAAATTCAAATTTTATGATTTTTTCATGTTTTTTTCCCTATTTTTTGTGAGCTTTATAATGTACATAATTTAAAAGATGAGGTACATGATCAAAAAAACTTAGTCTACTGGTCCATATCATATCTTCATCTTTTCTGTAAGAAAGTCTTTGATAAATGCTATGCTAAAAAATCTAAGTACGCTGTGATCTATAGTATATACCTCTGATCTGTCTTCTTTAATAACATACATCTATTCATGCCATTCTTTGAGCGGGAAGGAAAAAAATACTCCATATTGACTTTGTTTTTTTTTAAATTCACTTGTTTATTTACTTCTAGTTTACAAGATTCAGTTCCAGAATCCCTTGAGTTTCAAATTTCTCTTCCCCCCCACCTACCCATGGCAGCATGCAGTCAAGTATAGGATCTGCAAATACTTTCATATTGGATATCAGTCTGGTTGTAACGAAGGGTTGTAACCAATGGAGTGAACAGTGGGGAAAAAAGAAACAAATCCAAACATGGAAAACAACTATAGCATGTAGATTGCTTCAGTCTCCATCTATATTGACTTTGAATTAAAATTTCAGCTCTTTCCTGGTCTTCAGGGGTCTCTAGCCTTCCTTTTTAACTTTATCTTTCTACTCTTCAGTTCAGTCAAATGGAACTGTTCCCTGTCCTCTGAACAGTACTTTTTTCTCTGTGCTTTTGATTAAGTTGTATACTGTATCACCTTCCCTCACTCTAATCCCCAGTCTAATTCCATCTTCCCTCCTATTTGGAAATGACATCTCTCATACTTGTTTTGGCACTTTGTGGAACAACGCTTAACTATGTGTATGTCAGCGTTGTATGCAATAGTTGCCTGTATTTGTCTCCTTATTCAGCTATAACCTTTGTAAGGGCAGTGCCTGTCTGTTTTTTATATATATTTTTTATAAACTTTGTACCTTCCCAGGACCAAGCATAGCTTCCTGCATAGGATTTTCAAAATGTTCGTTGAACGTATAGTTTAAAGGGGCATGTGGTATCTCTTGATATTAACACTGATTTTATGACTTTCTTTACTTTTTATGAAGTATAATAAGGACTGTCTTTGAAATTAAAAATGTCCCTGCTTTTGAGCAAACTGGAGTATGCATGACTATAATTTAATTACTCATATAGTTTGGAGATATGGTTTTTTTCTGAGATCCAGGTAGGAGGTGGTAGTATGTAATATAACAGCTATTTTGTAGCATTCCAAGGTTAACAGTTCATTTTCCTTACAGCAAGTCTCATAGATATTACAAGTATTATGCCCATTTTATAGACAAGGAAATTGTGTTAAGAGAGATTAAGATGACAGGGATAGGATAGGTTGTACTTTCATAGACAAGGCCTCATCCCAGTGCTTAGCACTCTCCCTGGCATATAGTAAGCACTTAATGAATGTTTGTGACTTGTCTCCCCCAGCTCTAAGTCTTTTATTATATGAAGAAAGTGAGTTCCAGAGGAATGACAAGGTGACATAGAAGCAACTCAAGGAGATTCTGAGGGGATTGCTGGGGTAATGGAAAGGTCTTATGCTTGAGGTTCAGCTATGGCACTTCTAACTATGGGACACTGGAAGAATCACTTCACCTCTGGTCTTCCTGAAAGCTGGAAAGAACCTTTGGAACACAGACTGTTAGAACTAGATTATAGTTTGGTGTTTATGTACTCCAGGAGGAGGGATATGGCTAAGGGTATTCAATTCACTTCAATGACTATTAAACCTCTCTGAGGTGTACTGTGACAGTTGGCCCTGTCAAAGACAAAAATGACAGTCCTTCCAGCTTTGTTTATACTTTCACTAGCATAAGATTCAACCCAAGTCCTCTGATTTCTAATCTATAATTATTCCTATTAGTAACTTCTGTGTAAGTAATAATAATAAATAGTTCCCATTCCTATACTGGTTTGACTTTTCCTTACAGTAGTCAAGTGTCTTCTCTGATAAATAAAGGAGTTAGAATGTAATAGAAACAAGAGGGGATACTCACGTCTTATATAGAGGATAATAAAAAAGTTTTGACTCAAGATCACACAGATAATAATTGTCAACACATGCAATATGAACATAGATCTTCTGATTCCTAGTCTGAGGCTCTGAAGGCTCTGGTGTGATATTGAGTGAAAGATCAAATTTCTTCCATTCTGGACTTATTTCATAATTTGCAAAATGATGAAACTTAGACTAGGTGATCTAAAGGGCCATTCTGGCTCTAAATCCTATAATATGAAAACAGTCTAGAAATGTGATTATTGTGGACCTTTAAAGGTCTGAGATTCTATGATTAGTGATTCTAGGATAAAATTTTTCCATGTAAAATGAGGGGATTGGACCGATTGATCTCTAGTGCCCCTTTTAGTTCAAAGTACCTGAAAGTCATCTACCAACATTTTTAAAAGGGTAATACTTAGGAACAAGAAGTCGGCCATGAGCATGGGTTTTGTTTTCATGGTGACAATTACCCAGCTCATTATAGGTTGATGGAGAGAGACACTGTACCTGCCATGCCCTTAGTAGGGGAACTTTTTGGAAGCTGCTGAAAGGTAATTGCATTGAAGAAATGACTACCTAAGACCACCCTTCTTAAGAGCACTGGGAGAGATTTCCATGCTCCTAAAATAGACCCACTGAACCTTCATCATTGTAGAACAGAGTGTAGAGCTGTTAAGTTTGAAGATTGATTGTACAATTGAAATTTCTGGAATTAGTTCAGTGGAGAGAATAGGACAAGGAAAGGGTTTAACTGGATTATGTCCTCAGATTGTTTCCTAGTCTGGAGCAATGTTTTAAGAAGGACTTTAGCAAATCAGAGTGTTTAGAAGGAGGCAGTTATGGTCAGTCAAAGAGACTAAAGTTGTTTAACCTGGAGATGAGAACTTTTTGAGGTTGATGTTCAGATGTCTCAAAGACTGCCCTGGGCAAGTTTCAGGGAGGCAGATTTGGGTGATGTAGATAACATTTTTCTAATGCTTGGTATCCCTAGAAATGATGTAGGGATAAGTGAGATGTATTATAAAGGAGATTCCTATTCAAATAGAGTTTAGATTAGTTGCCCTCTGGGGTCCCTTCTAACTGTGATACTACCTTCATCAATTTAGTTGTCTTATGTCTTAAATTACAGGGAAGAGTGTGGCCTTTTTATTAGAGGTTTCGGAATCCATATCAAATTATGACTTCTATTATACCTGGTAGCTTGGTTCCGCTTGTGCCAATATTAAGTGTATAAATTGCATTATTCTGTGATTTCATTATCAAGTATTTTACCAGGCAACTGAACTGTACATGTTGGCATGCCTTCCCTCTTGACATGGCCTGAAGAAAGTGATGCCCTTAATCTACTGAGATCTACATAGTACTTGGTAGGCCATAACTAAAGAAATGTCCTATGAATGGTACCTTTAAAAAGGTATGGTGTTACTTTCCAAGTCTACTGAGACCTAAATGACTTTTTTTTTCTTTTTTTTTTTTTTTTGCTTTTTGGAGGGGGAAAGGCAAAGCAATTGGGGTTAAGTGATGTGCCCAGGGTCACATGGCTAGTAAGTGTTAAGTATCTGAGCCCGGATTTGAACTCAGGACCTCCTGACTCCAGGGCCAGTGCTCAGTTACTCTATCACTTAACTGCCCTCCCACCAATGACTTTTTGCCTCTTCATATTTCAGAATTGATTCCTCTTGTCTCTTTTTTGTGGCTGCCTTTCTGTTAACAGTTGACAGCTACTTCTGTGGTTTGGCTCTGCTGTTTTGCACTCTTATTTCATCTGTTTACTTTTTTACCTTCTCTGCTATCTCCTTTCCCCATCGCTTCATCCTATACTTATTCATTTTCATATGCCAAGTGGCTTGAATTTTTTTTTTTAGATATTATCAGACAGTCTTTTCCTTCTGGTGTGCAAACTAATCAGGAGTATGTGTAACATAATATTTTGAATTTTCAGCTTTCCTAAGCTATTTTCATTGTAGATAATAATGCTTCCTTGAAGCTAAAGGTGCTTTTCTTTCATCTTCAGTATTATCAAATCCTGATGTATTTGAGATGGCCAGGTTTAAAAAAAGTATATTTTAATAATAATTGGCAATTTATATAGCACTTAAGGTTTGCAGAGCTTTTTATATACTTTATCTCATGTGATCCTCACACAATCCTATCAAGTAAGAACTACAGCTATTATTCCCATTTTTCTGTTGAGGAAACTAAGGCACAGAAAGGTTAAGTGATTTGTCTATGTTCGTATATTAAATATCTGGGGTGGGATTTGAACCCCTTTTGACTCCAAGGATAGGAGTTTTTACATCATCCCTCTTAGGCACAGCGTTTCTCTTTTTACCCCTCTCCTAAACCTAGCTTTCTTGAGTGTGTTGATGCATGCGTGTCATCAGTACTGTTTTGGAGGCTGAGGCTAGTAGATCACTTGTGCTTGGTGATTCTGAACTACAGTGAGAGAAGCTGTCTGTATGTCCAAACTAAGGGCGGTACCAATATGTTAAAATATGATCACCCTCTGATCAGAGTGTTGGATAATGGAAAAAGTACAGGATTTGGAATAATTTCTGGATTTTATTTCTATTGCTCATAGTTGACTCTAAACTTGCGTCTAATTCAGTTATCTCATTTGAAATTAATTCATGGTTTGCAGATATAAATGTGAGCTGCTATTAATCTTCTCACTTCCCAGTTTCTCTTCAATAAATAATCTATAGTAGATTGGTTCCATTTGTAAGCCAAGAAATTTAATTGTGGGGGTTGATGTGCAGGTTGTAATAGGTATACCAATAAAAAGAAATGCTATTAAGTTTAAAATTGCAATTAGACTTCATGAAGAATTTGTGTCATCAGTCTCCTAAATAAAGCTTTGAAAGGCCTTTTTAGAACATAGAAAGGTTTTGGATTTAGAACTTGCATCCTGTCTCTGACATAAATTCTGTCACATAGGTGTGTCACTTAACCAGTGGACCTATTTTCTCATTTAAAATGGGCAGGGTAATATGTTATGAAAGTGGTTGCAGATCTTTAAGAACTATATAAATGTGAAGTTGTTCTCTAATAATAATAGTGTTCATTCTCTAATAACACTTAATACTATCATAGACTTTGAACTTGCACTTCAGAGGTCATCTGATCTAACTCCCTCATTTTATAAATGAGGAAGCTAAGGCTCCGTTAGGACCTTTTTTTTTTTTTTTTTTTTGCTAAGTACCAGCATCTTAATGTTGCGTGTCCTTGTTTAATTTTAAGTATTGTACCTTTTGTTTTCTACTACTTTACATTTCAGATGTATTATTTTAGCTATATTGAGTATAGTGTAGTGTAACGAGGCCTGGATTTAGAAATTAGACTTCTAATTTGACTTCAAATACTGGTTCTTGGGCATGAGCATTGAACTCTGAGCCTGAGTTTCATCCAAATGAGGGTGCTGATTTCTAAGATGATTTCCAAGGACTTTTCTTGCTCTGAATCCTTTGCTATTTATGATTCTCATCAATTATCCTATTACTTTCCTTACTACTTAACTGAGGGGGAAATGTCATTTTTCCTACTAATTCCATAATGCAAACTAATAAAAAATTCTCATTATAAAATAATGAAACTAATCAAGTTGAAAAGAAAAAAAAGTTTCAAAATAGGGTTAAAGAGATGTGGGGAGGAGAGGGAAAGAAAGGTTAAGGAATTAGAAGAAAAGCTAAGAAAAAAGAAAGACCTTAAAGGAAAAAGTTAAAATTTGAGAAATATGACCAAAAGGAGAAATCAAGAACACTGTCTAAAAGTTTGGTTTAGTTCCTGCTTTTATTTTCTCAAGTCTATTTCTTCTAAATTCTAGCCACATAGATACTTGCTGATTTAACAAAAACTGCTTTGTCTTTTTGAGTAGGTATGTGAGGGAAAAAGAGGTGGGTTTAAAGATAGGGAGAATAAGGATACTGTTCCCAAATGGAGACCTTTCATTTGTAATTTAAGTGAATTCCACTTAGTATAGAAAGTAGTGAGTAGATTTTGAAAAATTCTTCTAGAAAGTTGTCTTTAAAGGAAAAACTATTTTTAGGTGAATAAAAAAAATAGCAGTATTATGACAGTGGATAGAGAGCTAGCCTGGAACTAGGAAGACCTACATTCAAGTCCTATTTCTGCCACATTAGTATCTTTGTGAGCCTGGACAAGTTAAATAACCTTTCAGTGCTCTAGGCAACTCTCTCAGACTGTAAGTTGGCAGAGAAGGTGCCATCCTGTATTGGTAAAGGGAGTTGTCATCAGGAAGTTCCCTATGCTAATGAAACTACAGGTCCAGTCTCTGTACCTTATGATAATGCTCAAGAGGGTTTTGAAAATGGTATGTTATAAAAAGCATAGACCAGATTATTTACATATTCTATTTTGTATGGTTGTTATATCTAACTTGGCACTGACTTACTGAAAGGTTTAAAGTCTGTTACTTGGCATTATGTCATAAGTCAATATTTCTAGGTATAAATGGAGAAATTGATTTGGATTTTGGTTTACTTTAGAATCATAAGTGTTAATGGAATTTTATTCTTTCTTAGGTCATGTTTACTGGTGACAATATTCCTGTACATCCTCATGTTTATAGCAATGGTCATATCTGTTTATCCATTCTAACAGAAGATTGGTCCCCAGCGCTCTCAGTGCAATCAGTTTGTCTTAGCATTATTAGCATGCTTTCCAGCTGCAAAGAAAAGGTAGGACTTTTCAGTATTATTCAAGATACTACCTCTGCTTTCAGATTAGGTAAATAACATATTTTAATATCTAATTAGTTTTTTAAAGAAGGAAATATGCTTTTTATTATAAAAGTAAACTGTAGGGAATGTTGCTTTTCTATAGAGGAATAAATTCTTTATTTTTGTTTTGCCAAACTTTTTGCTCCAAGTTGAAGGTTAAATGGATTAGAATGTTTTGTTTTAAACAGACTTTATACTGTGCTCTTGAATCATATTACTGAATTTTATTTCCTTAAAACATGCTTAGAAGAGCAAAGTGTATAGAAAATTTCCAAAAAGTCATGCTGCATAGCTCCCTTCTCTCACCACTAATGGGGCAGTCAGACACTTTCTTTTCATCTTCCTGATCCCCCAAGCCCTAGCTTCAGTTTGGTTCTCCCAACGCCTTTCCCCAATTCTTTATGGCTGTTCAGAGAGGAAAATTCCTTTTACTCTGAACTCACATTTTTTTTTTGGTGGAGATAAAGGGGAGTATGGAAGGATATAGAGAAGGTACATCCTCTTTGACCAATAGCTACACAGATTATTTGAAGCTCCCTTTTCTCTGTTTCTTCCTTTTTCTCAGTTTCCTATTTGACTCACTGAGAGAAATTGGTAAAAGGAGTACTAACGGAAGAATAAGCAGGCCAATTAAGAAATTACATATTGAAGCCCTTCTGAGTCAGCTCTAGGAGTCCTAGAAGTTCCCCCATCTCAGTTTTTTGTGTTTCTAACTTGTTTCTGCTTGAAGATAAGGGGACAATAGAATGTTCATCAGTTTTTTTTCTCATGCACCCCACATGAATGGAGAAATTGCTGTTTTACACAAACATGCATACACACATACGCACACGCACACACAAACATACACACTTTTTTTTTATATGAGAAAACAAATTTCAGTTTTTTTAAAATTAAGAATAGGTTTTTGCATGTTCTCTAAATTGATGTCCCATACCACCTTTGTCTTTAAGGTTTTTTTCTTTTAAGGTCTTTAGATTATCTGCTCTTTTGGTCCTTCATGCTAAGATCTTTACTTCTATCCTTTATTCTTTCTTGCCTCTTCTGGAACTTTAATCACACTCCTTGTAATCTGTCTTCTGCCATAGCCACTCAACTGAAATTATACTTTGAAAGGTCATTAATGACCTTTTTTTTTCTTCCAGTTTTCATCCTTAAATATCACTGCAGCATAACACTGATGGCTACAAACCTCTTTCTGGATATACATTTTTTCTTGACTTTAGGGATGCCAGACTTCTTTCTATAACTGTTCTTAATCTGCCCTGTTATTCTTTAAGGGTGAGTGTTTCCCAGAATTCTGGCATTGGGCCCCTTTTCTTTATTCTTTGCTTAGCAATCTCATTCACTCCCATGGATTCATCTCTCACTTCTACATTAATGACTACAGAGCTCTGTCTTTAGTCCTTATGAGCTCCATATCCTCATCTCCTGTGTTTATAGGATATAATCTATTTGGAGGTATCAATAACACACCATGTCCAAAATCAATATAATGTTTCTCTTTCTTCCTCCTGTCATTATTTTTGTGAGTGGTATCACCCTGCTCTTGATTTCCTACATTTAAAACCTAGTATTGTCTTGGGCTCTTTCTTCTTTCTTACCTCTTATATGTAATCAGTTTTGATTAGAGTCCTGCCTCCTCTTATCCATCCTGCTTATTGCCACCACTTTAATAGAAGCCATTGTGATCAAGTGCCTTTACTCTAGCAATAACCTCCATGATTCTTCCTGTTTCTTTTTTTCTTCCTTATTCATAGCACTTTCATTTGTTCAAAATCTTAAATAGCTCTCTGGTGCCTTTGCATTAATTTTCACATTCCTTTGCCTGACATTTAAAGTCCAGTGATCTTTTGATTGTATGATGTGTATATGGCACCAGGGGCATCATGGTTACAATCAGTAGAGCACTGACCCAGGAGTCAGAGATTTTGGTTCAGATCTTACCTCTTATGCTTGCTACCTGTGTAATCTGGGACAGGTGATTTTCACCTCATCTAACCTCACTTTTCTCAGCTGTAAAATGGAGTAGGGGAGAGTTGGACTAGATTAACTTCTGAGATCCCTTTTATTTCTAGATCAATATGCTTCTTGTAATTTCTCCCTTCCATGTGAACATATCATGTATTGAAACCAGATGGGAGTACTCTCTATCCTCTGGCTACCTCCTGTACTCTCTTTCCTCTGTCCTTTTGTTCAGATTTTTTTTCCCAAAATGTCTTCCATTCCTCTCTATATGTATTGAATTCCTACTCATACTTTAAATCCCAATGCAAAGGCCACTTCTTCCACAAAGCCTTTCCTGATTTTCTCTTCTCTCCTCCCCAACTTCTGCAACTGCAGTGGCACTTTATTTCATCATCATTAATGTCAACAGATATTTAAGATCTTACTTTGTATGTGCCAGTTACTATGCTGAGTTGGGATACAAAGAAAGGCAAAAATGCCACCCATGCTGTCAAAGAGCTTATGTTCTAATAGGGGAGACAGCTGCAAACAGCTAAGTATATACAGGATATATAGTGTTAGAGGGACATAATCTCAGAGGGAAGGAGATAGGGAGAGAGCTAGTGTTGAGAAAGGCCTCTCGCAAGAAGACAGTATTTGAACTAAGTCTCAAAGGAAGGCAGGAAGTGGAGGTGAGGAGCAAGAACATCCCAGGCATGGAGGACAGACAGTGAAAAGAAAAGGAATCAGGACATAGTGCATTTGAGAAACATTAAAAAAGGTCAGTGTCACTCAATCTCATAGTGTAAGAAGACTGGAAAGGTAGGATGGAACCAGGTTTTGAAAGGCTTCAAAAACCAAACAGAGGATTCTGTATTTTTTTCCCGGAGGTCACTGGAGTTCATTGAGTAAAGGGGTACCATGGTCTTACTTATTCTTTAGAAAGAACCGTTTGGCAGATTGGATTGAGCGAGAAGACATTTGAAAGCAAGGAGAACAATTAGTAGACTATTGCTATTGCCCTGGTGTGAAGTATAAAGGGCCTGCTCTAGGTGGTATCTTTATACATGTAGAGAAGGGAATGTATATGAGAGAGTTTATGAAGGTAGAAACAGTAAGACTAGGCAATACAGTGGCTATGTGGAGTACGTACAAGTGAGTTGAGGAAGACATCTAGTTTTCTAGTTTGGTTGACTAGGAGTATAATGGTGCTCTCAACAGTAATAGGAAAGTTAGACAGAGGGGAGGATTTGGGGGAAAGATGATGAGTTCTGTTTTGGATATGTGATGCCAGTGGGATGTGTAGTTTGAGATGTACAGTAGTTAATGGATGGTGTGAAATTGGAGGTCAGGTCAGGGCTGGATAAGTCTGATAATTGAATCCATGGGAACTGATGATATCACCCAGCAAGATAGAATAAAGGGAGAAGAGAAGTGGGCTCAGGACAATACTTTAGGGACATCCATGGCCAGTGGGTATGACTTGGATGATACAACAAAAGAGATTGAGGACTGTTCAGACACACAGCAAAAGAACTGGGATATTGTAGGGAGATTGATGATATGAGAGATTGTAGAGGAGAAGGTGGTGTAGAAGAAAGATGAGGAATGAGAAAAGGCTATTAGATTTGGTCATTAAAAGATCTTTGGTAAATTTGGAGAGAGAAGTTTCCTTTGAATGATAAGGTTGAAAATGTGAATGCAGAGGTTTTGGAAGAGAATGAGAAGGAAGGAAGTGGAGATACCTATAGTAGATGACTTTCTTAAGAAGTTTAGCCATAAAAAGGGAGAAAATTTTTATGTCTTTGTATATTGCTAGTGAGAATAGTCTGATCAAATAAAAGGTTGTTTTGTTTTGTTTTTTTGAGAATGATAGAGGGAAGACATATTTGCACATGTCTGTATATGTATATGTATGAGGCTATATTTGTATATAGTAGAGAAAAAGACAATACATAGGAAGAGATAGAAGATTAAATAATAGAGTTAAGAATTCTCTGATGGGAGAAGACAGGGTGGTATGGGACCAAAGATGTATGTGGAGGTATTCGGCAAGAATGGCTACCTCTTCAGGTGAGACAGAGGTGAAACAGAATATAGTGGGGGAAGATACATGAGTTATGTGAAATGAGAAGAGCCTCACTGTTTTTATTAAAGTATATGAGGCAAAGTACCTTCAGCCCAGAGGGCAGAAAGAATGCTATGAGAGGCATGAAGAGGGTTGAAAAGATTTGAAATAGCTGTCTTGGTGAAAGAATAGTGAATTAATTAGGGAGATGTAAAAGGCTTCCCTTGCTGTAGTGAGGGCCTAGTTGAAATTATGTGACATAAATTTGTAGTGGCCCCAGGTAGCCAGGTTTCATGATTTTTCCAACACCATCCAGGAGTACATGTGTATGACTGAGACCACAGATTGTGGGAGTAATCCAGGGTTGAGATTTGACAAGGCATGGTGGGCAATAAGGATAAAGGGTGCAATGGATTCTAGTTCAGAGTATGTTTGCACCTCTCCATTGTACTCATGTTTTGTAATTAGTTTATCTGTGTAATGTGTTATATGATCGTCAGGTTCAAGCTCCATGCAATTAGGTCTTACATCTTATCTACTTCAGTACCCCAAAACAATACTTTAGACATAGGACCCCAAGAGAATCACAGGATCTGAGTTGTAGGTGTTCAGGGACCATCTAGTCCAGTGGTTCTCAACCTTCCTAATGGCATATCTGCATGTGAGTGGATGTGCCTGCAGACAGATAGAGGAGCAGAGTCTTGGTTCCTAAGACCATCAGAAATACATGTTTTCCGATGGTCTTAGGCGACCCCTATGAAAGGGTAGTTCAACCCCCCAAGGGGTTGCGACCCACAGGTTAAGAACCGCTGATCTAGTCCAACCTGTACCTAAATTGAAATCCCTTGTATAGAATACTTGGCAGGTGGTAATCCATCCTTCATCAGAAAACTTCTAATGAGAAGAAGGCCATTATCTTTTAAGGCAGCACCTTCTAATTTTGAATAGTACTAATTGTTGGGAAGTTTTCCCTTTATATCAGGCCTAAATTTACCCCTGTATCTTCCATGTATTGCCCCTCATTCTGCCCTCAGGGACTAAATAAAACAAGTCTAATTACTCTTCCATTGGACATTTCCAGTACTTGAAGAAAGTTATCATGTTCTTCCCCACCAAGCCCGTTTGCCCCAACAACAAAAAATCTTTTCAAGGCTGAACATCTCAGTTTCCTTCAACTCATCCTGATATGACAGGAACTTGAGGCCCTCAACCCTCTTGGTGGCCCTCCTTATTAATACCCTTCCTAAAATGTGGTGGCCAGAACAGAACACAGTATTTCAGATTGTGGTCACAATACTGATCAGTGCGAAATAGATCCACTATCATCTTCATACCTGAACATCATGTCCCTCTTAATGTAGCACCTTGAGTTTGCTCCCCACTAAAATCCTCCAATCTTTTTCTGACAAATTACTGTGTATCCTTACCTCTCTCATCTTATACTTGCCAAGTTGAGAGCTGTGTTATTGTTGTTGTTGTTTTTTCAAAATCCAAGCAAATAGTTCTTACCAGTTCCTTTTGGGTATATTCCATCCCTAACCAGGATCCTGTTCTTTTTGTTTTGGATTTGAGCCTGGAGATTTGGACACCATTTTTACAGTATCGTTTTTTACTTTGGTATCTATCCTTAGTTACCTGTCCTTATTTCCATTTTCTCTATATGTCATTTGAAAAACCTGTTAATTGCTAAGTTTCCTATGCATCCACACCCATCTTTTAAAGACCTTCTATCATCTCATTAGAATACTTCTTGTATCTTCAGAATTGTATTCTTGAGAAATTCCCAAACTTATTCAGCTGAATTCTCCTTCTTAGACTGTTTTCATTTATGAGATCCTACATAATCTTTCTCCGAATTCCTTAAAGTCTGCCTCTCATAAGTTAATTGCAGCTTTGTTACAAATACTAAGACAAAGGGTGACTTCACTCCAAGGTTTCTAAAATCTCTACCTTACCACTCATTTCCTCCTTTTTTGCTAACAATAAGATCCAGAATAATGACCTCTTTTTAGTTTTTCTGCCTTTGGAAGGGTGAAATTGTAATTAAGGCAAGTCACAAAATTATCTGCTTTGCTTTTCACAGACACTTAAATAATTGAAGTCCACTATTATGTCTCTTTGCCAGGCCTGTGATCTGTTTGTTGAACTCCCCAACTGTATTTCTTTTTCATCAAATAATCAATAATATATTTTGATGATTAAATATTTTCTCTTTCCACTTCTCTTGATCTTAATCCAAACGACTTTCTACAATGTTTTCCTCTCTAGTTCCTGGATTTCTTAATGTACTCCACATCTCCTCTTACTTGTCTTTTTTTCTTTTGGAATAAGTATACCCTCCCAGAGCCATATTCCAGGTACTGAATCTTATTGCTTATTAAACCACACTTCTCCATTTCTATGTAGACATTACATGGCTTTTATTAATGGCTTCTTTCTTAGATTTTACCTCCTGGAACTTTGGGATATGTACAAAGCTATTTTCAGCTATTTTCTGTGTTATCTGGCCTTCTTGTTAGACATGGGTAATTCTTTGCTTCCCCCATCTGTTTCCAATGAAAAGCATTTTGATTATATTTCCAAAATTCCAGACAAATATATTATTTCTTTACTTTATTAGATGTACTTCATCCCTAGCCTGGAGTCTGTCATTCCTTTGTTTTAGGCTCTTCTTAACCAGCTTCCCTCCTCTCAAATCTTCCTTTTTTCTTCTCCTTTCTTTGGTTCCAGTGAGCAGCAGTGATGAAAAATTACTTGTACTACCACCACCCTTCTCCCTCCATGATCTTCAGTTTCTTGCATGAGATTTTGTAATCTTTGGCAGTGCTTTTTAGGTTACTTCTCTCGGTGTTGTTTGTACTCACATGAAGCAACAGATACTACAGATATCAGAAACTTCAGTCGTATGCTGGCTGTATATTCCAGTAAAGCAGGAGACATGCTGTCCAAGTCCAAATAGTGATGGCAGATTAGGTGGCCTAGAGTCAGGAAGACCTCAATTCAAATGTGGCCTCAGATACTTACTGACATTGTGATCTTGGGCAAGTCACTTAACCTTTGCCTCAGTTTCCTCAGCTATAAAATGGGAGTGATAATAATGGCACCTCCCTTGCAGAATTATTGTGAGGATCACATGAGATATTTGTAAAGTGCTTAGCACAGTGCCTGACTTATAAATCTTACTAAAAACTAGGTGCTTAATAAATCAATCCTCCTCTCCTCCCCTCTTCTCTCACCTTTGCTTTAGAGTCTGTCGCCTGACAGCACCATTGGGTAGGCGGCATAACTATTTTGAGCCCTTGCTTCTTCTAAAGGAATCTTCTTTAAGAACAGCCTCCTATTGGTTGATTAGTTCCAAGCATTTGCTGGTAGATCTTCTCTTGATGAATTCAAGATTCCTTTCTGCTTTTTTTTTAAAGAGAGTACCTCATTCTCTCTAATAAGCTGGAGAAAGGAGGGTTCCTTGTACTCTTACTTTATCTTCTTTGAGGGTAGGTAATTAGCCTGCATTTTGAACCTCTTAGATTTGCCAAAATACAAACATCATGCTTGTTACTGCAAAGTTACTGCAAAATTCTTCCTATCCTCCATTTTTACTGAAAGTGAGTTCCTTAGTCTGTATTCTTGTTAGTAGTTCCTCCAAAAGAACTGCTTTGATCAATTGCTTGTGTGAGTACCTTAACTTTAGATGTCATTCCTCTTAACTCCTTAAGCACTTTGAATTTCCTTTCCCTTATTGTGATAGCTTATTTACTTCTGCATTACCAGCCACATCTCTTTGTCTTTCTGTTCAAGTCCTTCAAATTCTCAAGTCTGCCCAAAGTCAGTCACTTGCCAACTTCCATTTTAAAGAGTTTTGCATTTGAAATTAATATATCCTATATTTGCTAGTAGGAAATGATCAGCACGTGCTTAGATGGTAGTTAACTATAAATAGTTCCCATAAAGTATAGGATTCTGAGTAGTAGAGAAGAGAGCAAGGAACAAAAACATCCTGATGAAAACAATGGCTGTATTGAGTCATCATTAAAATGAGGGGTTAGACTAGTTGATTTCTAAGGTCCCTTGAAGTTATAATTTTCATGATCTAGTAAGCAGAGGGATATAAAGTTAAAACAGATAATTATGGGACCGTTTGAATGAGGGTCTTTGGGTCAAAGTCAAAATATTAGCTTGATAACTTAGTGAACAATAGAGAGCCATGGTAAATGTTTAATAGGTTGAGGTTCAAAAGCAAATTGTGGGCAAAATTTATTTTGAAGAGGGAACAACCTCAGTATGGAGAATGGGAACAGAACAGGAAAACCAAGTGAAATTTCAAAGGAAGAATAATATTGTTTTGATGACTGTTTGGAGTTACCTTTGATTTTTACTCTCTTTTATCACTTTGGCAACTATAAATCTGGGGGAGTCAAATTCATTAACATGCCTGCTTTGTGCGAGGTACTATGCTAAATGTTGTGAATGATGGGAAAATAGTGTATAGTCCAGTCCCTACAGTATTAATAAAGGAGATGAATATATGTATAAGAATGTAGTGTAGTAGAAATAGCAGTGAATTTGGAGTCAGAGCTCAAGCATCACCTCCATTACTACCCAGGTAAGCTTGGGCCAGTCATCTAACTTCTATTATTCTTAGTTTCCACACCTGTAAAATGAGAGGATTGGACTACATGGTTAAAAGACCCTTTTGGCTCTACATCTATGATCCTATGATTTTCTGAAAGAGAGGAGGATATAGAAATCAGAAGTGCTTGGAAGGAGGTACAAACTAAGTACTGTGGAAGTTTTAAAGAAAGATTACTTTTAGTGGAAGGATCAAAGAAGGCTTCACAACAAGTATGATATCTGAACTGGGCTTTGAGGATTTCAAAAGGTAGAAATGGGAGCGGGAAAGAGCATTCCAGGTAGAAGGGTGATAGAGAGTATCAGCAAGGGCACAGAGTTGGCAAAAGTCAAGGTGCATTTCCTAGTTACAGTGCCATAAAACATGCAAGGGGCATAATGAGAGAGACAGTTGAAGAGGTAAGTTGGAGCCAGATGGAAGAGAAGAAGATACGTAAACTTCGCTCTTTAGGCAGTTAGAGACCAGTAGAATATTAACTTCTTGAAGGCAGAGATGGTTTAAATTTTGTGTTTGTATCCCCAACACTGGCACAGGACCTAGCTCATTGGATGTGCTTTGTTGATGAATGCCAGTTGATTTGAATTACAAGTAAGTAGGAGAGTGAAATAACCAGAGCTGTGTATCATGGAAGGGGAGTGGGAAGGACAGTAGAAAGAGACTTTAAAGGCAGGGAATTTGGTTTGGGAGGCTGTTGCAGTAGTACCA
This sequence comes from Pseudochirops corinnae, assembly GCA_028646515.1. Taxonomy (NCBI): domain Eukaryota; kingdom Metazoa; phylum Chordata; class Mammalia; order Diprotodontia; family Pseudocheiridae; genus Pseudochirops; species Pseudochirops corinnae. The sequence goes on along the minus strand of CM053587.1, from coordinate 142,768,396 downwards.
CACGAGAAGAATAAGGACTAGGACAAATATTGAGTGGTGGTGATGGTGAGGATGGTCATGAAAACAAAAAAGGAGACAGGAATGAAAGGATTTGGCAAATACTGATAAATGTGTGCAGAGAAAGAAAAGTAGAAAAGTCAGGTGATGCCAAGATTAAACATACTGAATTGGGAAAAACAGTAGTGTAATTAACAAAAATTAGGGATGATAGGAAGCACAGGTTTGAGGGGAAAGCGGTGAGTTATGCTCATGTTGAACCTGAAATCTAGACTGTGTATTTACTTAGTTGGAGGTATCCTGTGAGCAATTACAGATGTAAGACATTAAAGCTTGGAGGAAAAGTTGGACCTAGGGGAATTTAGGAGTCATCCAAATAAAGGTAATAGTTGAAGTTATGTGAGAAGATGAAATTATTAATATAAAGAGGTCCAAGGTATAACCTTTGCAGATGGAAAGGTTGAGAGAAGTGGAACAAGCAATTAACATTTATTAAGCACTTAAAGTGTTATAGATGCTAGGATACAGAGAAAAGAACAAGAATCCCTGCCCTGGTTGATATTGAGGGAACAAAATAGGTATACATATAAGCAAATATGAAAGATTTACCAAGTAATTTAGGGTGATAGTAGTAGCTGGGAGGATCAGGAAGGGCCTCTGGCTAAGGAAGAGCACTGGAGCCAAGCTTTTAAGGAAGCCAGGGATTGTAAGAGGAAGGGGTGAATTCTATGACATACAAAGTCATAGAGTTGGAATTCTGTAATATACCTGGAATAGCAAGTGGGTCAGCGTGGCTAATGTGGTGTGCATGAAGGAGGGAGTAGCATAGAGCAAGCATAGGAAAATAGGCAGGAACCAGAATGTGAAAAACATTAAAAACCAAACAGAAGAATTTTGATTTTGTTCTAGAGGGTGATAAGGAGCCACTGGAGCTTTTTGAGTGGGGAAAGTGATATAGAAAGACCACTGCTGCCAAAACATCACTGGCAGCTGTGTGGAAGACCGATTCAAAAGGAGAGAAATTTTAATCAGGGGAAGGCTATTGGAATGGTCCAGAGATGTTGAAGGCCTGAATTAGAGTATTGGCCATGTGAGTAGAAAGAATTGGATGAGAGAGATATTGGACAGAGAGAGAATTTAAGAGGCTTAGCTACTAATTGGCTATAAGAGATGAGGTAGAAGGAAGTCAAGGGAATCTCCAAGGTTTCAAACTTAGGTATCTCTCTAAGAATAGTGAAATACTCCCAATAGAAATAGGATAGTTAGTAGGAGGAATGGGTTTTGGGGGAAAAGATAAATGAGTTATTTTTCAGATATGTTGAATTTGAGGTGCCTGTGAGACAGCTTATTAGAAATGCCTACTAGGCAGTTGGTTACATTGACTTAGAAATGCTGCTGGGACTTCACAGTCAGGGCTTATAATATGTTAAATGTTCAGAACTCAAATGAGAGATCATCATTGCTATTAAAAACTAGAGAACAATGACCTATAACTCATCCATCTTTCTCTAATCCTTGCCTTCCTCAGCATTCATTTCATTTGATCATTTGACACTCACCAAAATTAATCTTTCCTACTTGCTTCCTTGGTGTGACATATGCTAATAAAAGCTTATTTTGTGTGTTTTTTAAAAACCAAAATAATCTTTTCATGCCCTGGCATGGACAGCTGATTAAGAGTTCAGTAACGTCCAGCTTAGTTGGAGATCAGATTTCTGGCATCTTCAGACTTATGGATGGTGGCCCCAAACCAAGTAAAGCAAAAAGGCTTTTGAGCATTCAAATACCAGTGTAAGTTCCGGGACTAAAGCACTTTGTTCTTTAGGAGACACAATAGGCCTTTTACTGAAAGCCTTATTTACCTTCATTTAATACAGAATTATTAGGAAGATTGATTTTCTGATTTCCATCTCCTTTCTTAGCAAATTGAAAGCACTTAAACTAGGAGGAGTTTGGGTGGAAGGAAGGAAGGATTATTATTAATTCTATTAGGGGAAGGCTCCATAATAACAGATAGTAAAAGAAGGAAGAAAGAAGAAACACTAAAGAGTAGGCAAAA
>CM053587.1:142745249-142765840 GCA_028646515.1 Pseudochirops corinnae | reverse complement strand
TGTAAGAAAAAATAAATAGGATGGTTTCAGAAAAACCTGGGAAGATTTCTATGAACTGATACAAAGTCAAGTGAGCAGAACTAAGAGAAGAAAGTAACAGAATATTGTATGAAGACTGACTGTGGATGACTTAACTATTCTCAACAATACAGTGGATCCAAGGATCTGTGAAAAAAAATGCTGTTCACCTCCAGAGAAGGAATCAATGGAATTCGAATATAAATTGAAGCATACTTTTTAAACTTTCTTTATTTTTCTTGTTTTTTGGGGGGGAGATTGGAGGAGGAATTAGTCTGTATTTTGCAACCTGGCTAATATGGAAATATATTTTATATAACTTTTCATTTGTATTTAATATCCAGTTGTTTACCTTCTCAAGATGGGAGAAAGGAAAGAATTCACACAACTCAGAATTAAAAAAAAAACTTTTTTGGGTTTTTTTTGGAGGGGGGAAGGCAAGGCAATTGGGGTTAAGTGACTTGCCCAAGGTTACACAGCTGGTAAGTCTCAAATGTCTGAGGCTGGATTTGAACCCAGGCTCTCCTGACTCCAGGACCAGTGCTCCATTCATTGTGCCACCTAGCTACCCCTCCCCCCAAAAAAAACACTAATGTTAAAAATTTTTTACATGTAATTGAGAAATATTTAATGAAATAAAATATATTGGGAGAAAAAGAAATAACGAAGGGCTTGATTTCAGAAAATCCTGGGACACTTGAACGAACGGATACCAAGTGAAATGAGCAGAACCAGGAGGCCAATTTATGCATTGATAACAATATAGTAAAAAAAGAATTTTAAAAGATTAAGCAACTCTGATGACAATAATGACCAGCTTTGTTCTACTTTACATGTTTGTAATAGAAGCTTTCTTCCTTCCTTGCTTCCCTCCTTTCTTTTTGAATTGTGGGAGAGGGCTAGGAGAGAAGGTTGATTTTTTTTGATAGAAAAAATTTTTTAAAAAGAAACTAGAGAGAAAGTTAAAATGATATGACAGGTCCACTGGAGTGTTAAAACATGTGGTGGTAAAAACTCAGAAAAGAGGAACTGCTATGGAATTTATATTCTTTTTAGTTGCAAATTCCAGTTTTGCTTAGGTAATTACAAAATTACCTGAGAAAAAGCCAAAGTTGAATATTATTTATGTTTTCTACAGTGGCAAATTGAAATAGTATTAGACTTAAATTTTACTTCATTTCTGGACACCTATTAAAGTTTCTATTCCTTTAGATATGATACGATTATCAGATTAGTTCACCTGTTTGTTTTTTTAAGTTTCAATAATTTTTTCTTTCCTGTATAATAAGAGTACCTAGCATAGTTCCTGAGCATAGTACATGCTTAGTAAATGTTTGTTGATTGATGCTGCCACTTAAAATTTATGCTTTTAAAAATGTTTTTACATCTACTCTTACATTTCATTTTAGTTTAGGGAGTTGGGTATGTGATGATAATAATATTTGCATATTAGAAATGAAGAAACTGGCCCAGGAATTACAGCTTTCTCAAGGTTATGTTCATTTTTAAGTTCCTTGAGTCTAAAACCATCTCTGATTAATCTTTGTTAGAATCTACAGCAGTTAGCACAGTGCCACCAATGTGTTCATGCTTGTGTCTGTATAATATAGGCAGAGGGACTGACATCACAAATTTGAAAGCAAGGTTTATGACAGATAAGCGGGATGGGAGTGGGGGGACGTGTGTGTGTGTGTGTGTGTGTGTGTGTGTGTGTGTGTGTGAGAGAGAGAGAGAGAGAGAGAGAGAGAGAGAGAGAGAGAGAGGTGCAAATTTTCCTGTCAGCCTTTTAAATATTGTTGCTCCTACTATTATTACTTGCTTACGTGCTTTAAACCTTACTTTCATTTTTGTGACTTGAGCTCCTCTGCCTAAATAATTCCTTTATTGCCATCTTTGTTTATAGCCTAGCAGGATCTGGAAGGTAAGGACCTTTTGAAATTTCTTCCATTTGAGTCAGACCACTCAATTATCCTACTCAGCTTTAGAGACTGCTAAATCACATGCCACATTTAGCTAGAGAGAAATTTTTCTTTAGGTTTGTGCTTCTCATTAATCTGACTGCTGCTATCAATCCTTTGCATGACTTAGAGGGAAGGAAATTGGTTATAGAAGCTGGATAGCATTCCCATTCTTAATTAGGGCCTCAGTTTTGCTTAGTTACTTTTTAAAAGTAAAAGGAGAAGGAAGGGGGAACAGTTAACAGGTGATAAACAACATGGTAAGAGGCAAAACTACTGATGGCAGAGGGCTGTCAGCCCTTGGGGAGGAAAGAATTGAAATTCAACTAGGAATGTCTTATCAGAGTAGAGTTATTTTATTTGAGGAATAGCATGATATAGTCATAAAAATGTTGGGCTTCTGCCTTTGTGTGATTACAGACAAATCATTTAATCTCTCTGCCTCATCCATAAAATAGGAGTAATTCCCTTTATAATGCTTACCTTACAGGTTTGTGAGGATCAAATGAGAATCCATGTAAAACACTTTGCAAAACTTAAAATGCTATATAAATATCAGCTGCCATAATTTTCTTGCTAATGGGTGATGAATTCAAGGTGGAAGAGACACATTTTGGAATGACCAATGTGAGGATTTGTTTTGTTTGACTATGTCTATTTGATAAGAGGATTTTGTTTTTTAAAACGGAAGGAGAATTTAGGGAGGGTGAGATTTGGATTAGGCATAGAGTTACCAGATTTTTTAAAAAGAAGTAAATGGGGAGAGGTATTGAAGTTTTTTTAAAAATGCACAGAAAATAGCAGAACAAAAACCAGTAGAACAAACTTGTTCTCTCTTTTACTTTGTATATGGTAGTGCTCATATTTGATGTCCAAGTTCAGAATTCTAAAAATTAAAATTATTTTCCTTTACAGTATATATCTTGGTTTCACCTACATTGTCTTCATATTTTTGAGGATATCTGTAACACAATATAATCAGTTTTGTCCTTGAATCCTTAAGAAAAGGATAAATTATGTTTATTGTTTACCTTAGGCAGGGAACTGTATACTATATACTTCAGGTTCCTAGAAAAAAAGTTTAAAAAAAGGCTTGGTCTTAAAGGAATTAGAAAACACAACTTGAGCAGAATGCTTAATTCCTACATGAATCTATAATCTAGGTAACTTTTTATCAGATTAAGATAAATGTCTTGTGGAGAATGAGATAGGAAAAGGGAAAGGGTGGCTTTAGTGTAGCTGCTTGAGTTCTTTATATTGTTTGTTGTGCTTTCTTGGCCCCTACTCTCAAGGGTTTTTATATTGGTTAATCTGGGAACAAATATAAAGGACAGGTCATGCTAGATAAATTAAATACTTTTTTACGCTCTTCCTCCCTGACCAGAGAACTGGCATTGTGGTTGAGAGTCAGTGATGATAGATTTACATTACTGCACATGTATAACCTATATCAGATTGCTTGCCATCTTGGGGAGGGATAAAAATTTGAAACTCAAAATCTTTCCAAAAAATGGATGTTGAGAGTCAATGATCACCTCTCTTAATAGAAACTAGATGCATAAGGCAAGTTTAATTAGGTTCTGAGAATAATATAATGGAAGGAAATAAAAATATAAGAGATCATTGGTTATAATCTTTGTATTCTTTTCCCCTGTAGTTCCAGGGAAAAGAAGTTTAGGACATGATGAGAGGGGAAAATAGAAAAGTTTTAGATCAGTATTTCTCTTATTGCTGATTTTTCCCCCCTTAATTCCTATTGTGTTCTCCTTATCATTCAGTTTTAATGGTATAGATATTAGTGAAATGGATTTTCTGTTGTCGTAGAGACAGTCTAAAATTTCATAGAGAAGTGAGTTTACTTGGGGGAGTGGGGTTGTAGTGGTGGTCAGGAGTGTCATCCCTTCTAACTGAAATGAAAAAGAAAAAATAAGTTCAGAAAACTAACAGATTAACCAAGTCTTATATTATATATAGTATTCCATGCCCATAGTTCTCCACTTTTGCAAAGAAGGGAGGGAGTTGTTATGACCAGTTTTAATTAACTTGATTATCTAATTTCTCAAGCCAGCAGATTAGAATCAATGAATTTTGCAAGTGAAGAGGGAGAGGCAGATACACTGACAGTTGATAGAAAGTGACATCTGACAATAAGTAAGAAGATAGGAAAGATGTTTTTAAAAGAGATACAGAGCTCTTAATCATAACAGTCAGAGGCCATTTAATATAGGATCAGTCAGTCTTACAGAGCTCAGCAATGTTTTGAAGAATCAGAAGAAAAGATATTGGGAAATACTGAGTCAGTCAGTAAACATTTAAACACCTGCTATATGCCAGGCACTGTGCTAAGCACTGGTATATAGAGAAAAGTAAAAAATAGTTCATGCTCTCAAGTAGCTTATAGCCTAATGGAAGAGACATGTAAACAACTGTACAAACATGTTATATATGGGATAAATTGGATATAATCAACAGAGGGAAGGCTGTAGAAAGGGGATTGGGAAAGGCTTTCTTTAGATGGTTGGATTTTGGCTGAGACTTGACAGAAGGAAACCAGGAGGCAGGGGGAGACAGCATTCTAGGCATGGGAGCTGCTTGCTGAAAACACCTGGAGCTTAGAGATGGCGTCATGTGTGAGAAATAGCAGGGAGACCAGTGTCACTGGATCACAGAGTGTGTGTATATGGGATAGAGGTAGGGGGATGGTTTATAAGATGTAAGAAAACTGGAAAGATGGAGCAGATTATGAAGGACTTTAAATGCTAGAGGAAGTTGTATGTGATCTGGGAGGTTTTAGGGAGTCATCCACTGGAGTTTGAGTAGAAGGGTAAAATGGTCACACTTGCTCTTTAGGAACATCACGTTGATAGAGTGGGGAGAAACTTGGGACAGGCAGACCAACCAATAGGCTATTGAAGTAATCCAGTGATGAGGGCCTGTACCAAAGTGGTGCCAGTGTTAGGAAAGAAGATGCAAAGATGTTACAAAGATAAAAATTGACAGGCCTTGGCAATAGATTGATTATGGGAGGTGAGGGATAGAGAGAAGTCAAGGATGACATCTAGGTTGTGAGCCTGGGTGATTGGGAGGATGGTAGTGCTTTCAACAGTAATAGGGAAGTTAGAAGGAGGGGAAGGTTTTGGAGAAAAGATAGAGTTCAGTTTTGGACATGTTGAGTTTAAGATATCTATAGGGTATTCTCTTTGGGATGCCTAATAGGCAGTGGAAGATATGAGAGTGAAGGTCAGGGGAGAGGTTAGGGCTTGATAAATAGAGTTGAGATTCATCAGCATAGTGATGATAATTGGTTCTCTGGGAGCTGATGAGATCACCACATGAAATAGTTTAGAGGAAGAAGAGGAAAAGGCTATATTTCAGTATAATCTGGAAACAGGAAAACTATATAAAACATTTTGACTTCTACCCCAGATAGAAAGCTTTGGTACTTTGAGGCCTAAACCCTTAGCTTTTTGTAAAACTTAGTTATCTGAAATTATTTGTTCCCTAAGAGTTACATATAGTAAGTATTTTGGTGGAAAACAGTGAAAGCATCCCTTATCTATATCTTCTGGAGGTACACCAGTCAGTGAGATTTATTGTAGAATAGTAGCTATGCAACTCTAAAGGTGTAACACATTCACATGTCTTGGAAATTATGGGCTATTTTCAGAGTGTTAAAGGTATACTTATAGAATTTATGATGAATGCAGATGTGTGGAAATGCCTTATACGTTGTAGAAATAGATGAGCAAATATGATTTATAGCAATTGTTATATGGCAATATAGATTCAAGGGACATGGACAACGGAAGGGTATGGCTTATGAGAGGTGTTTAAATGAGAGATTTCAATATTCAGTTCTGATTCTTTTCATTAGGAGACTTATAATTTCTTATGTAATGTAACAGAAGATTATGCAAAACTTGAAAATGTTGTTGATTTTTTCTAGAAACGACTGCAAAAAGAATTATTGGCTTTGCAAAATGATCCTCCTCCAGGAATGACTTTGAATGAAAAGAGTGTTCAGAATTCAATTACACAGTAAGTACTTTATTTGATGTGTTATTTTTAGTAGCCAAGTTAATTGCAAGGATATTTTTCTAATATAAGCATTTTAATATGTTCTTCATGTGTTGACATTAAGTGACCCTTATCTTGCATTAAATAGGCCAATTTGGTTAATCTATATCAAATAAAATTATCTTTAAAGGAAAGGTACCAATGATATGTAAGTTTTTATCATACATAAAAGCATAGTCACCTGTTCACATATCTTAGTAACATTAAGACCAGTTAGAAAATTTTTAAACAAAGCAAAACCATAAGAACCAAAGTATTGTTTATCACCATTTCATTTGAGAGTGTCACTTAATGGAATTAATTATAGATAATGAACAAAATTCTGTGAACATGAACCATCTTGGCAAGACTCAAGTTGTTTGTTTTTATAAGAACCAGACTTTGTTAAAATGGATTCTACTTGTCATAGATGATAATGAAGAGAATATAGCAAACAATTGGTCAAAGTTGACTCTGGAGTAAAACTCCACAAATAATGGAAATTAAGAGAAAGAAGACAGTTTAAAAGGGTATATTTTGAGCGCAGATAAAAATTATACCTGTGTACATAGCCATCTCATAGTACCTCACTTGTACAAAGCACTATGCACTTAGCAGCGGTGTAGCACAGTGCTGCAGTAGAGGTAGAAGATACAAATTCTAATCCTCTTTCTGCCACTTAATATTTATGACCTTTGGAAAGTCACTTTATCTCTGGGACCTTCAGTTGTTTCAGCTTTGACATTGGACTGATAACTTGAAGGCAAATGGCCAACTCAAATAATGTCTTGAGGTTTTAATTACAGGATATTAGAATTTTAGAGTTAGGTGGGATCTTTGAGCACTTCTGGTCTCTTTTTACAGATGAGGAAACCTCTCAAAAGGTTCTTCCCCTAAGTTAGATTGCTGGCAAATTAAGATTGGAGACTGTGATCCAATTTTTACTCTTTCCTTGGTCATTGCTTACTTTACATGTTGTCTTTTCTTAGGATCTTAAGATTTTTACTTTAGTATCATTGAGTAACTACAATCTGTACAACGTGTCCTCTCACAGCAGTACACTTCAAGTGCGAAATTTTCAAGATTAAAGAGCTGTAAGGACACAGTACCCTTGACTTGCAAGAAAAAAGTTAATATTTCCTTAAAGCAAATGGTATGATTTCTGGAAAAGAGTAGAATATAAACTTTTCAAACCAGCTTGGTGTATAGGAGCCAGAGTAATTGTTTTTAACCATAGGTTCACTGAAATTTTCCTGACATAGAGGTCATAGAACTCAAAGGGAGTTTAAAGAAAATATTTCTCTAGTCCAGTCTCTGCCTTTTATAGATGAGGAAACTTAAGGTGTAGAGAAGTTATAACTTGCTTGAGGTCATGTAGCTAGTTAAATAGAAAGCCAAGAATAGAATATAGGTATCCTAGCTTTGAGTCCATTGCTTTTTGAGCACCGTTGCTGTGTGGTGGGTGGGATGGTATAGAGTAGCAATGGTTTCTTTGCCATCTCTTACACTCCTGAGACTTTAAATCATAGTGCTAGAAAGGACATTAAAGACTTTCGTGTAGTCTTCTGAGTTTATGGATGATAATACAATTTATTTAGACTCTGCAGGTTAGAAAGTGCTTTACTTAGAAACAAGGGAAGTGAAAACATTGGGGCACAGAATAGTATTGTCTGCATTTCAGTTCAAATGTTAAATACCTACTGTGTGTGAGACACTATGGTAGGATTGGGGATACAAAGACAAAACCAAAATAATCCTGACTTCTTAAAAGTTTACATTTTACTATCTCCAAACTTTTGCTTTTTGTTTGTGGTAGATTTGGAACTAGAACCTATCTTAGACCTCTCTTTTCAGTTTTGCTTATTACTATTCTAACCCACATGTATTTTTACTGAGAACTTGTATGAAGGTGACCTTATTTCTTTCATGTTTCCTATATTTATTATAGTACGGTTTGTCCATCTTTAAAATAGATATAATTATACCTTTATCTGACACAGTTGTAAGAATCAACTGCAATATATGAAATGGGCTCTGTGAACTTTAAAGTTCTGTGTGGATGCTGTATGGAAAATGTCTAGGCCTGTCCTGTTGGGCTCTTCCAGATGTACATTTAGGAAGTTAGGGAGAGAGAACAGGAGAGGGCTTGGAGAGGTACCGCAGAAGTGGGAGCAGAAATGGTCATCTTTATAGTTGTATGGAAATATGAGGGAGTGGTTGATTCCTCATGTGGTCGTGAGGGAATATAGGTAGGAGAATAGCCCATCTGGCGGCTGTAATAGACAGAGCTGAACGTGAAGCCAGGAAGATGTGGGTTCAAATCGTACTTCAAACATGTGAACTTGGATAAGTCACCTAACCTTCCTGAGCCTCACTGTCCTTCTTGTACAATGAGGATAATCTTTCTAGTACTTGCCTGTTGTGAGCTCCAGTGAGATCATTTATGTAGAGTTTTTTTGCAAAGCTTAATACACAAAATAATGTGTCACTAATGTTCTGATTAGTCTGCTTTGTTGCCCAAACTGTAGTTTTCTTCTATGACTTTAACAATAGCTAGCATTTATTTAACATTTTCAAAATGCTTTATGCGTATTGTTATTTGATTACAATTACCCTGTGCAATAGGCATTATTATATTCCCATTTTACAAATGAGGGAAGAAAGGCACATAGAAGTGATGTGATTTGCCAAGGGTCACACAGCTAGTATGTGTCTGAAATTGGATTTGAACTTTTTGATTTGAGTTCCTCTTCTTTATGCTCTGAGTCATTTAGCTGCCCAAGAGTAGAAAGACAACTGACTACCTTGTTTTTTAAGTAATACAGTGATATTTTCTCTGAAGGGAAAAAAATGATTAACAGGACTTTAATTTGCTTTTTTTTTTTATATTCCAGGTGGATTGTAGACATGGAGGGTGCACCAGGTACTTTATATGAAGGGGAGAAATTTCAGCTTCTGTTTAAATTTAGTAGTCGATATCCTTTTGACTCTCCTCAGGTAATCACTTTTTTTATCACTTATATTTTTAGATTATATTCAAATTTTACTTAGTTTTAACTTATTTTTTAATGTATTCTTTCCTATTTGATCTTAGCCAGAAGTCTGAGTAATGACAATTTTAATTCTGATTTTGGCAGTATGGCATAGTGAATAGGGAACTGGAACTGGAGTCAGAAAGACCTTCCATTTCAATCCTGCATCAGACATTTACTAGCTGTGTGACTCTGGGCAACTTACTTGGCCTGTTTGTGCCTCATTTTCTTTATCTGTAAAATCTATGGACTTGGCCTCTGGGTTCCCCTTCAGCTCTAAGTGTATGATCTTCTTGACTATTCCTTGTCTGTAGTCACAAAACGGCTTATCACCATTTAAGTTTATGGGATCTACTAAGGTCATTCTCTTTTCCTTTTTCTCTGTACTCAAAATTCCCACACCCATTGTTGCTTTCTGTGCCTTTTAGTTATTTTAGACACAATTTTTGTTTATGGAGTCTAGTATTAAAAGGAGTGGAACTCTGGCCTGACCCTGTGAGATAGATTCCTTAGAAATGTTAAATTTTTGTAGTGGAAGTAATCCTGCTTTTGACTGAATAGAACTGTCTTTTGGTGAAGAATGATATTTTTGCTTCCGCTGTAAATGATGATGAAAGTACTGTGATATCACTGTGTAGGCTTTTATGCATTATAAGATCACAGACACATATATTACATATACAAATACACATGTATGTATACTTTAATAGATGTATATACATACGTATATGCAGACGTATACTTTTTCACAAATTATAATTTAGTGACTTAAACTGATTGAAACTCAGTTATTGCATGTAGTCTTTATATTCCAAAAGTCTGGTTCCCGTTAATGTTTAATCTAGAAATAGTAAAGAATATCTATCTGGAATACCAACAAATACAAAATGTGGGCCAAGAAAGGGCCTATGGGCAGCTAAAATAAATAGTACAGGTCTATACATCCTGCATTCTAATCAAAAGAGATAGACTTTTTTTTAGCTTTTATTTAGAATTTTATTTTTCCCCAGTTACATGTAAAAACAATTTAAACATTGATTTTTAAAACTTTTGTGTTCCCAATTCTCTCTCTTCCTCTGTCCCCATGCCCCTTCATTGAGAAGGCATAGGTTATACATGTGTAGTCATGCAAAACATATGCTTAATGGTCATGTTGTAAAAGAAACTACAGACGAGAAAGAAAACTCAAGAAAAATAAAGTTAAAAAAGTCTTTGAATCTGTATTCAGAAACCATCAGTTCTTTCTCTGGGGATGAATAGCATTTTTCATCATAAGTTTTTCAGAGTTGTTTTGGATCATTGTATTGCTGAGAATAGCTAAGTCATTCACAGCTGATCATCTTACTATATTTCTTTTACTTCATACACAGTACATTTCACTTTGCATCAGCCCATGCAAGTCTTTTCTAGGTTTTTTTGAGAGCAGCCTGCTCATCATTTCTTATAGTTACAATAGTATTCCATTATAATCACATACCACAACTTGTTCAGCCATTCCCCAATTGATGGGCATCCCCTCAGCTTCTAATTCTTTACTGCCAGAAAAGAGCTGCTATAAATATTTTTGTACATATAGGTCCTTTTCCAAAAGAGGTAGACTCTTAAACTCTTACTAATGGTCTGTTTTTATACAGAGTTTGGTTGTTTTTCAAAACAAAGTAGCATTAGACTGAGTTAAGAAAGACAGCCCCTCTTTATTCACCAGCTTTGTAATCTTTCTCAGCCTCTGGAAACTCTCTAAGACTTCTTTTATATTATATAGCCTATGTCAGTAAGGGCCATTCACACACACTGACAAATCATAGATCCTTGGTATATTATACTGCACTATAAGTATAAATGTTACATAGTGTAGCTCATAACTCCAGATAAATAGAGACACTAGGATTTGTCATGAAGATGGTTTTCTTGATAGTCCCTAATGTCAGACAGATTTTTGCCTTTTATGTTTCTCATAAGACAAAGATATATTGCTACATAACATCCAGGGCAGTAAAATATAACTTTGGGTTAAAAATAAAATAGGATTAAAAAAAATCAGAGTGGCTGTCCTCCAATTTTTTACATCCTCTGTAAAGAAGTCACTGTTTCTGGCAGTGTTTTGACTTCTTGGAAGCATTCAGAACATTCAGTTAGGTATCATTATCACCTTGGGCCATTGGTACCTCCTTTAATGTCTTGCCTGTAATTTCATCTCACTTCCAATATTTGGAGGGTATAAAGTATTCTTTGCCATTTCAAAAATTCGTGTTAAGTTGTCTTGGTGATGCATGGTACGATGCCTACAAATTTGTTGTCAGAAGATGTCACTTTGGGGGATATGACAGACTACAGTTTTATTTAAATCCTCCTTGCTGTTTGACTTGACAGAATTCCAAGTACATGTAATATTGAAAATTGCTTATATAGTATTGTCATAAGTTTTGAAAGTTCTTTGTGAAACTTAGATGAAGAATAAAGTGTCTCATCAAATCTGTTCGGTAATATTTCATATTTTAAGTACTCCAGTATTTTTTTTTTTTTTTTTGCTTTTTGGAGGGGGGAAGGTAGGCCTATTGGGGTTAAGTGACTTGCCCAAGGTCATGGGGCTAGTTTTTGTGTTAAGTGTCTGAGGCTGTTTGAACTCAGGTCCTCCTGACTCCAGGGCTGGTGCTCTATTCACTGTGCCACCTAGCTGCCCCTAAGTACTCCAGTATTAAAGCCTGAATCACTATGCAGGAATAACTGGAAGACAGGTGGCTATGAAGCTTCTTCTTTAAGATCTCTGGTTATGGGGGAAACTCACTACCTCTCAAGGCCATCTCACTTTTGGGTAGTTCTGTTAGCAATCTAATCTAAATGTGTTTTTCTGCACTTTATACCTTTTGTTTGGGGCCAGGCAGAAAAAAATCTAAAATCTCTACTTTCGGCATGACAGTTCTTAAAATACTTGAAGATAGCTAGTATGTTTTCCCCCCTGTCCTCTGGACCTCTCTAGATTAGACATACCCCAGTGCCTTCCACTGATGCTCTTGTGGTGTGGTTTCAGAGTTCCCTAACCATACTCTATATGAATCTTAGCTTGTCATTGTGTGCTTTCTAAAATACTACACCCCAGACCGACCATAGTATTCAAATATGTTCTGACCTGACATAGTCCCTTGTTCTAGATACTACTTCTGTTTCTATCGCCTGAGATTTTTGGCTTTTTTGTTTGCCATATCATTCTGCCTTACATTGAACTTTCAGTCCGCTGAGACTTCTAGGTTATTTTTCATTTAAATTATTTAGCTCTATCTTCCCCTACTCCCTTTCCAATTCTGTACTCTTATAACTAATTTTTGGAACCCGAGCATGGGATTACTTTAATTCTGTCACATTACGTTGTGTTGTAGTTAGCTTCATTTAAATGTTAAATCTTTCTTATATGAATGGTAACTACAAATTATATTAATCTTGAGATGCTTGTGAAATAAAATGAGACAAAAGTTATTTTGCAACTACGTTCTCCTTGGAGATGCAAATAAAGGGGTTTGAAGAGCTGATTTTATCATGTGTGCAAAGGCAGCATGAAATATCATTATGTGAGATAGGGAGTCATTTTGTATTCCAGAGATCATGATAAGAATTTGCAAAATAAGAATACCATGAAAATAATTGTAACTTATGTAACTGCTGTTGGTGTGGATGATGAAGTAGAGTAATTCTGTAAAACTTGATAAACATTCCGAATTATATCAGTGTATATTTTGATACACAATGATGTCAGTTCAAAAGTGGACCTTATGATATGTTAAATATACTATGGCCCCCTCAAAACGTGGCAAATACAGTTCAGGAGTAAGAAGCAAGAGAGGTCAAAAAAGGCTCCTAGAGTATACAGAAGCCTCACATTTACAGATCAAATACTTATACAAAATTAGAGGGCACTGTTGTGTGACAAGCAGATAACATGACAAATAATGCAGCTGATTTTATTTTAACAGAAAACGGTTACCAAGGTAAATCACTTTCATATTAACTGTGTACAGCTTGATGCATGCCATCATGTATATGTCAGATCATTTAAGATTTCTTTCTTTTTTTTTTTTTGGGGGGGGTTAACAATCTCACTTTAATCAATCAAACACATATCATTTACCTAGTTCAGGGGAAAAAGTCAGCATCCTGAACTTCAGAGAATGGAAACAGAATACAAACACAAGTTAACAAGCAGAAGTTACAAGCAGACAAGAAACAGATCAGCAGATGGGCTCCCAGAGTCTGACCATTACATCCATACCTAGTCATTTACCAGAGAGGGAAGCACCAACATCTGGGCCCTTCAAAGCCGGGGGGGCTCAACAACTTCCCAGAGTCTTTTCTGGCTAAATCACACAACTCTGCTCAAAGTGAGCTCCCCATATAAGATTTCTTGAAAGTTACAATAATGATGTTTGTTTGATCTTCTGATTATTAAAATCAAGAGAGAGAGTCAGAGACTAAGATTTTTATTTCATTGTTTTAGGGAACTCCCGGATTAGGAAACATCCTCTGCTGGTGCAAGTTAGCACTTTCTCTGTACTTGATAGATTTTAAGATACTTGCCTAGGACATTGAGCTGTTAAGTGATTTCTTGGTAGTTATACAGCCAGTATGTATCTGAGGTGGAATTAATAGCACTAAATTCATTTTTATACTGCTATTCGTGTCTAATACAGCCTTCTTATAACTAGTAGTTATAGTTAGTATTTGTTTTCTTCACTCTAAGACCAGCTCTCTATCCATTATACCAGGATGCTTCTAATACCAAATGAGGTATAATAAGGAAAAATCTGTGCTTGCCAAAAGTGTTGTAAGATATCCAGAACAAGCCTGAATCAAGAGAGATTTACTATAAAGAGTGAGAAATTCCTGGTACTCCTCTTTGTATTTGACATTGTGCTAATTGCACTAAGCCCTGGAACATTGCAGGGCCTCCTAAATGAGAATTTGAACGTGGTTGAATGCTGTTGTTGTCCAGATTCAGTACTCAGATCTTTGATTTTTTTTTTTTCTCATTCTTACCAACCTAGAAGTTCCCTCCAGGAATATAAATCACAACTAATACCCATCCCTGCCTTTCTTGTCCTTTTCCTTCCATAAGTTCACCATATTGGGGGGTTTGGGGGGAGACACATACTACCAGACATGCTGGAGGCCTCCCTTACTTTTTCTTGGTATCATGGAAATATACCAGTGGACCATTTAGGCACTTAGTCATCTTTTCTTCCTATCATGTCATTCCATAGAAACATCTTTTGCTTCTATTCTTTGTAAGTTCATATTAGTTACATGTTATGGGTTGCTCACACCTACCATGAGCCTTTCCATTGTCCTGTATTTAGTATTATTTTCCACAGTTCTACTCCAGTGCCTCCTCATGGCATGGTGGTAACCTGGATTCTCAAAGGTTGTACCAGTGGCACATAACTTCCAGGTATGACCTTGGCAACAGACAAAGTGTTTTCTGAGGACAAACCCAGTTAAATATGGAGAGGCATATCTAGCACATCACCAGGAGGCCATATAGAGTCTTTTTGTCCCCCCATCTCTTCCTCTTTCCCTCTCTACTCTCCCTTCCCCTCTCTCTCCCTCTGCTACTTTTCCCTCCTTCCCCTACTCCTTCCTCTCCCTCCTTTTCTCCTCCCCCCTCATCTTTCCCTCTCTCCCCTCTTTCCTTTTCTCCCTCCCTGTCTTCCTACCTATCCCCTTCCCTTTCCCCCCTTCTCTCTCCCTTTCTCCTCCCATATGGTAACAAACTGGCCCTAAAATTGAGCAGAAAAATGGCAAGCTGAATTGCCATCGTGGAATTGGAAAAGTAGACAGGAGTTGGTTTTAATAATCCCAACCTTCTCACCAACAAAAGTACATCGTGTTAATATTAATATTTTTCCACCGATGCTTTGTGGCTACAAATCATTGAATATCAGTCTCAGAAGAATTAAAGTAGAAGATTCCCCAAAAACCAATGGAACAATGCATAGTGGTTGTGAGATTGAAAACATCATTCAAAAATTCCATCAGAGGAGCGTCAAGATATATTTCCAGACAGTGGGGCAGACAGTTATTTGGCAAGAGCAAATAACTAATGAACAGCCTGTGTGCTCCATGGGGTGTCTGTGCAGTGCCAAGAAAACTAAAGGAAATACCCCCGGGACACTGGTTGAAGTCTCAGGATGGTGTACAAGACAACACAGATATGGATTTACTAGGATGGGAGGTCGCACATCAGTTGTGATCAGTATCATTAAAAGGGATGCTCACATTCATAGAAATATCGAAGAGGCGGTTATAATTTCTCCTTCTCTGTCATATAATGATAACTAGTCACTCTAGTTTTATCATTTGCAGATTCGATAAACTTGCCACATCTATCTTCAAGTCATTGATAAAAATGAATTAATGTCTTTTGGTCACGACAAATCCACCAAAGAGAAAATAGTACTAGGCTCAGTCAGTTGTGTTCTATCAACTTTCTGCCTTTTTATTTAATTTTTGACCAAACATAAGAATGTATTCTCTGATCATAGTTTCTCCTAATGCGCTTACCATACAGGATGTAAAATGCCTTTCCTTAAAACATATTTGCCAAGAAGACGGCTCTCTAGCATAATTATGAAACAAACCCTATGTCATCATTAGCCATCTTTCAGATTTTCCCTTTCAGTGACTTGATTAAGGTTGTGACTTGTTATAAATGCTTGAGTACCTAAGATTGACTAACTTACATTTTCTTTTTCTACTCTGCTGTAAGATTTCCATACCTTAAGATCTGGATCTTAGTCATGTCTCCTGTAGCACTCTACCTGGTTTTCTCTTGCGTTTGCAGCGTGGTAATCATGTAGTCAGCAACTTCAAAAATCTACCCATCATGAGTGACCCCAAAGCCTTTGCTGCCTCAAGCACTTTAGTACCTTGATAGATCATAGAATCAGAACTGGAAGGACCTTAGAGGCTGTCAAGCCCAACTCCCTCATTTTATAGTTGAACAAACAAAGGCCTGGAGATGTTAAGTGATTCACCTAGGGTCACAGCTAGTAAATGTCTGAGATGGGATTCAAACTCAGGCCTTCCTGACTCTGTCTAGCATTCTAGTCACTATACCATATTGCAGCAAATTATTGATGAGCTCTCAGGGGTGGGGAGAGCACATGAGCAGAACACAGGAATTTCAGCCTTAAAAACATCAAGAGTATTCATAAGGAAGGAAGTCCAGAAGTCCATTGATTAGGCGTTTAGACTCAGGTTATGGGCAGCTAGGTGGCACAGTGGATAGAGTGCTGGGATCTTATCCCTTCTGCCTTTGCATATTCTCTCTGGTACCTCCATTTATCTAGAATTTTATATTTGTAACCATAGGATTTTTTCTGATTTTTCTCCCTGCTCTCTTTGTTTAGTCAATAACCTACCTCTTTATCTGTCACATCTTAATTTCTTCCCTCCCTTCCCATTGCCAGTATCCTAGGACAAGGCCTTGTTAACTTCTGCCTCAACTTGAAGGTTTCCTTATAGGTCTTATTTCCCCTCCCCTCCCCCCTCAGATTCATAGTGTATATGTATGACTGCCAGATTAAATTTTTACAGAATCATAAAATCATATAATCTTGGAATCAAAAGGAACTTCAGAGGCCATCTAGTCCAGTCCATTCTTGAACAAGAGTCTGCTCTAGAGCAAGTGTTCTAGAACAAGTGCTCTTGCAATCTTTGCTTGAAAACCTTCTGTGAGGAAGGAAGTCCAGTGCTTCTTGAGGCAGTTCATTCTACTTTTGGTTATAACTCATTGTTATGAAGTATTTCCTTCAAACCTAAATTTTCATTTTTGTTACTTTTTTTTTTTGGTTATTAGTTTTTCCCTTTGGGACTAAGCAGAATTGAGTCTTAATTATTTCCCCATGTGATGGCACTTCAGATTCATATGCACCATCATATCCCTTCTAGGTCTCTTTCTGTCCTTCCAATATATGGAAGTCTTTATATGGCAGGAACTTGAGACTTTTTAACTTTCACTTCTGTTGATATGTTCAAACTTAGAACATCCTTCCTAAACATGTCTAGAATTGAACATAGTATTCTAGAAGTGGACCAAGACAATATTCAGCAAGACTTTCACATCCATAGTCCTGGAAACTGCTTCTTTTAAGGCAACTTAAGATCACACTAGTATTCTTGTCTGCCATATACCATTATTGACTCATTGAAGTTGCACGGCATTAAAGAACCCTAGATAAAGGAGAGAACAGAAGGAAAGGCCTAAAGGAAACATGGACAAGCAGGATAGCTTTGAAAGCCAATGTTGAATTTATTATAAAAGGAAAAGTAAGCTGAAAGTGATAGAGATATACAATTTCACATACAGTTCTTTTTCTGATCTGTTTTATATATAGAAATGTTTAATTTAGCTGTGTTGTAGATATCTAAATCCCATCCTCATATATCATCATCTTAGCCATTCACTCACACTCAATTCGTTACTAAAGATTAAAAAAGCTTGACTCCAGAACTGAAGCTCATAAAACAGAAAATGTTTTAATCACTACTGTTAATCTAAGGTAGGAAACACAACATAGAGCATTTGAATTGAGAAATAAACAGGTAGTTAAGATATTTGAGAATGGGATTTCGATTTGTGTACTATAGCTAAAAACATAAACATGAAAAGATCCTAGTCAAGAATGGAGGGTACTCAGCAGGGGTTAGTAAGAACATATTTTCTAGGAATTTTACAAATATAATAGAGTTCTTTAAATTAAAAATTAAAGGGAATAGGGAGTGATAAAAAAATTGGATATTCACTAAGGTAGACAGTGTAGAGAGTAGCTAGGTATTGTAAAAAGAATACCAATAGGAACACTAATTCATTGTTGGAGTTGTGAGCTGATCCAACCATTCTGGAGAGCAATTTGGAACTATGCCCAAAGGGCTATAAAAATGTGCACAACCAGCAACATCACTTCTAGGGCTGTATCCCAAAGAGAACATAAAAATGGGGAAAGGACCCATATGTACAGAAATACTTAAAGCAGTTCTTTTTGTGGTGGCCAAGAACTGCAAACCAATGGGATGCCCATCAGTTGGGAATGGCTAAATAAGTTGTGGTATATGGATGTAATGGAATACTGTGCTATAAAAAATGATAAACATGTAGCCTTCAGAGAAACATGGAAAGACTTATATGAACTGATTCTTAGGGAGGGGAGCAGAAGCAGGAGAACATTGTACACAGTAACAGCCATAGTGTGTGAGGACTGATTTTCATAGACTTAACCCTTCTCAGCAATGCAAGGACCTAAAACAGTTCCAAAGGACAAACACACCATGGAAAATGCCAGCCACATTCAGAAAAAGAACTGTGGAGTCAGAATGCAGAGCGAAGCGACTATTTTCTTTTTGGTTTTGTTTTATTTTTATTTTTCCTTATTCATGGTTTTTTCCCATTCGTCACAGTTCTTCTGCCCAACATGACTAATATGAAAATGTGTTTAATAGTTAATTGTTAATAATGTTAAAATTGTTAATAATGTGTCTAGAGCCTATATCAAATTGCAGTCCGTCTTGGGGAGGGAGGGAGAGGAAATTTAAAACTTATGGAAGTGAATGTTGAAAACAAAAAATAATTTATTTAAAAAATTAAATAAATTTTAAAAAATCACCAATAGGAACAATAATTCATTGTTGGTGGAGTTGTGAGCTGATCCAACCATTCTGGAAAGCAATTTGGAACTATGCCCAAAGGGCTATAAAAATGTGCATACCTTTTGACCTAGCAATACCACTTCTAGGGTTGTATCCCAGAAAGATCATAAAAATGGGAAAAGGACCCACATGTACAAAAATATTTATAGTAACTCTGTTTGTGGTGACCAAGAAGTAGAAATTGAGGGTATGCCCATTAATTGGGGAATGACTGAACAAGTTGTGGTATATGAATGTAATGGAATACTGTTGTGCTATAAGAAATGAGGAAGAGGCAGACTTTAGAGAAACCTGGAAAGATATATATGAACTGATGCTGAATGAGGAGAACAGAACCAGGAGAACATTGTACACAGTAACAGCCACAGTGTGTGATGACTGACTTTGATACACTTAACCCTTTTTAGCAGTGCAAGGTCCTAAAACAATTCCAAAGGACTCATGATGGAAAATGCATATTTATATCCAGAGAAAGAACTATGGAGTCTGAATGCAGAACAAAGCAAACTATTTTTTTTGTTTGTTTTGTTTTCTTTTTTTCTTTCTCATGGTTCCTCCCATTTGTTCTAATTCTTCTATATAACAGAACTAATGTGAAAATGTTTAATAGGAATGTATATGTAGAGCCTATATTAGATTGCATGCCATCCTGGGGAGGGGAGAGACAGGGAGAAAATGTAAAATTTGTGGAAATGAATGTTGAAAACTAAAAATAAATAAATTAACACCCCTCCCCCCAAAAAAACCCCAACCTTCTCTAGACCAAAAAAAGAAGAATATCAATGTAGATACTCATTTCACAGTATTCAAAATCCAAGAAAGGATCCAGTAATAATGCCTGGCTTCAGATGTCCTATGCATTAAATTCACAAAAAGTATTAGTGACAAACCAAGTAAAGTAGAAATTCTAAGTCAGAAATGTAAATCAGACCTCATTGGTTTCACTGAGACTTGGATGAGACACAACTGGAAATTAACTATGGAAAAATATATCTTAGTCCATTGAAAGAGGAAAAATAAGAGGGATATTTGAAGTGTAAGAAGGGAGGGAAAAGATAGGGCAGAATAGCATTGTGTATTGATATTAGTTATGTGACAAGTTCCGGAAACTGAGGTAGAGGAAAGAAACATAGTACAAATAATTTGGTTTAAAATTTGTAGTGGGATGATTAGACTATGCCACATTTGAACTAGAAGGATGACAGAAATTGTAAGAAGTTCAGGAAATAGATCTCCAGCCTGCCACAAAGGCATTTTAATGCAGATGATAGAGGGGGCTTCAGGTATCTAAATATCTGCTGGAGCTTCATGAAAAGCAGTTCAAAAAATGAATGATTTCTTGTTATACTTTTTTGATAATTTGATCTTTCCAAAAGTGGAGGATCAACAAGGAAGGATTATTTATTCTGGAGAATTTGATCCTCTTAAAGGTGAATGAACTGGTAGCAAGGTGGTTATTCATGAAATCTTGAAGGAAAATGATCATTTATCTTAGAATATTGTAATAGATGATAAAGGAAAAGCTAGTAAAGCTGGTAATGTCTGATCGTTTTTTTTTTTTTTTGTCCCAGGAGGAATAGGAAACACTCAAGAATGAAATTCTAAAGACAGAACTATTCCAGTGGGTGAGGAAAAGGAATGGTTGTCTAAAAAGACAACATAAATACATAGGGAACTTGCCAAACAACTTAGATTTTAAGGAGACATGTAAAATTATAGACAGGATGAGAATGGAAGAAAAGACAGAGGATGAACAAAAAAGCATGGCATGGCTTGAATCTGAAGAGTGCTAATGCTAAAAAGGAACAGGGAATTGCAAGACTAAGGATAACAG
>CM053587.1:142723288-142744749 GCA_028646515.1 Pseudochirops corinnae | reverse complement strand
GGTTGGCTGTTTGGGGGGGGTAGGGGAAAGATGGGGAAAAAACTTGTAACTCAAAATCTCATGGAAATGAATGATGTAAACTAAAATAAATAAAAGAAAATAGAAAAAAAAAAAGAAAAGAAAAGGTGATGATTCTCCTCTGGTAGAAGAAAAACTTTTACATCAAGTTACTATATCAGCAGAGATTCTGGCCAAGTTTATGTGAATAAGTTAATGTAGTTAATACAAGGAGGAAAGTTTGACACAGGTTCTTAAAATATGACATAAGATATATTAAAACCTTAACTATGAACTATATTACATTAAACAATTAATTAAAAATTAAACTAAAATCTTAAAAAAGGCATTAGGTGCTATTTGCTATTTTTTTAAGGAAAAATCCAGAAGTAAATTTCACACTCACTTTATAATGATCATACAATATAAGACATAGGTACCCCACTGGTAGCATATAACAGATAAACCAAAGTAAATAAACTTCCATTAGATCTATAAGAGGTCAGATCTTTGTCAAAGTTGTTTTATGGCAGATGAAACTTAAGTCACATTAATGACTCCTTTTACTAGTGGAGAATATTCTTAGAAACTGAACATTTAACCATTTACATATGAGAGCCGATGTTGTAGCTAAAATATTCTCAAATGACTCACTGTTCCCTAATACTACACACAATCTCCAGGAGTTTTTATTTAGTACTATGAAGACATGTACAGAAGTAGGTCACCCTAACTATTCCAAGATTGCAGTAATTCAGTCAAAGATAAGGAAGTAATTTTGCCCCCTTTAAAAAAAACTTTCCTCATGAAAAATTAAGCAAAAAAAAGTTTTAAATTCATAAGCATTTGTTCAAACAATAGCTTCAATTGTTTGAACGTGTTTTTTTTAACTTGAACATAATTCTAAACTGAAAACATCTTTAAAATTTAACCATGTCTTCTGAATTACTTTTATCTAACTTCTTATATAGAAATACTATCTCCATGTATTTATGACGGGAACTCTGAAAATACATAATAGGCTATAAATTAACAACTAGGTACTGAAAGTTAATTATCAATAAAAAACAATATTTAAATCTTCCATTGATCAAACATTTAAATGGGAACTATGTGCGCAGAAAATCACATTAGATATTCTGGGGGATTAAAGGTACAAGATGTCAAATCTGCTGAGTCTCCTCGAGAAACTCTGCTGTGAATTGGAGGGGGAAAATGGGTCAGCAGTAGGAAGAGGAGGAGGAATCAAGGGAATCTTGGTTGGTTAAACACCCAAAGGAGACCTGTGGATGCCTTAAAGTAAAAGAGTAACCAGGAGAGGCAGAAAATAACTGATTTAGAGAGAGCACACTCATTCACAGTGCAGAGAATTATGACGATTTCATGCTGCAAATTATAACAGGAAAAGCTTCAGGATAGCAACTAGATCTCTTTTCACTGGTGTAGATAAGTACTAGTGAGAAACTTCTACCAATGAAAATTAGCACCTTCTTCTTTGATCCTTACAACAACCTTATGAGGTAAGTGAAATTATTATCCCCATTTTACAGTTGAAGAAACTGAGGCAGGCAAAGGTTCAATGACTTTCACAAAACCACACAGCTACAGTATGAGGTAACATTTGAACTCAGGTTTCCCTAACTCAAAGTCCAGTGTCCTACGTGCTGAAAATGGTGAATGTTAGAGAAGCTTGGGAAGACTGGCATAGTAATTCACTGCTCATGAAGGAGTAAACTGGTCTAACTATTCTAGAAAATAAGTAGGAACCATGCCCCGCAAAAGTCAACTGAACCGTTTATTCTTTTTGACTCTACAATACCACTATCTACTCTTGTGACACAAAGAGGTCAAAGACAGAGTAAAAAGACCTGTATGCACAAAAATATTTATAGCAACACTTTCTGTCATAGCAGAGAACTGGAAAAAAGTGAGTACCCATCAAATGGGACATGGCTGAAGATGATGCAGCATATGATTATAATGCAATATTATTGATCTGTAAGAAATGACAAAATGAAGGATTCAGAGAAACTTGCATAGGAGACATGACTTTATCGCAGAAAGAAATGTGAAAAATCTGGCAAACAAGTTATATAATAACAACAACACTGTAAAGAAAAATAACTTTCAGAGAAATAATAACTGCATTTGATGCAAAAGCCAACCAACCATGATTCCAGAAGACTGATAAGAAATGATGGTGAACCACAGTCTCTATACCTCTTGATAGTGAGGTGATGGATAGAGTCAAGGTGCAGAACAAAACATACATTTTTGGATAAGGCCACTGTGGGGCTGTGGTTTGTTTGTGCATTTAACAAGGGTTCTGTTTTTCTCTTTTTTCAAATGGGAGAGGGGAATGGAAGAGAAAGGAGAGCTGGAAAATAGGGTTGCCTAAAGAAAAAACATCATTGAAGCATTTTTAAAAAGCAAACGTTAGAAAACAGAAAAAAGCAGGACATCTTTGAAAGTTACATGCCCGATTTAATTGTTAACACACATGGGAAAGCAAACTGTATGTTAACGGCCTCACAATTTCATGTACAACTTTTATTTGGCATTTCATTCCAGAAGGAAAAAAAAAATGACCGGAACAATTTACCTAATGACAATAATGTTAAGGGAAATAATCTTGAAAGATTTAATGCTTACTCAAATCCCACGTCCAAAGCCAGCATGGGTGGATGTCTCGATGCTTTAGAAAGTCCTCCAATTTATTTCCGTACCTTTGGATCATTCTTTTTTTGTCCAGCATAAACAGCTGACCATCTTATGACCACTTAAATCAGTGGCGATAACTCATAATATTCTGTATTATGCCATGCTTCTTTTGCATATTTGGGTATCAAACCTATAAAAAACAAGGTACTGGAAGAAGGGGGTATCTCAGATTGCGAGGAAGCTCTGAGGTCCACTTCATTAGAGGGGACCATGGACCCTTTAATAAAGTGCCATTGGCTCAGAGTTCTACCTCAGTCTCTTTTATTGTAGGCTGGACAATTTTAATCCCCACACACCTTCAAACTTCACAGAGCATCTCATTTTCCAACATCCTAATATATGTCCCTAATGCCCTATATTATAGTTATAAGCGCATATTAGTCCTCAACTGGAAAAACTCCTTGAAGAAAGAGACTTTCTTATTTACATCACAGATCTCCCCCAGCACAATAGGAACTAAATAAATATTTACTGGATTTTGTTGTGAATATATGTACAGCAAAATACAGTAAACAAAAGAGAAAAGTGGTTCCTTCTAGGACTCAGTAACATACGAAGAAAGGAGAAAAATAAATACAATTCACAGAATCTCAGAACAGATTCTGTATCATTTATAATCCAAAACAAACCTGGACAAGGAATACTGCTGTAACACACCGCAAAACACAATGCCTCCTGAGAATTCCCACTGTCAGTTTTTCCTTACAACAAGTCTAAATTTACAATTCTCAGATTTCTACCCAATGCTCCCAGTACTGTCTCCTGGGTTCAGTCCTTCTTTCTTAAAAGAGGGCTGCTCAAACACTGAGGATAGCTATTAATTCCCCCCAGTCTTTTCCAGGCTAAATATTCTCAGTACTATCATCTAACCCTCATAGAGCATAATGTCAAGACCACCCTAGTAACCTTCCTCTAGATTCAGTGTCACTACTAAAATGTGATGACCAAAACTGAACATAGTATTCCATTTGTAGTCTGCCGTCCTTCCTCTAGATTCAGTGTCACTACTAAAATGTGATGACCAAAACTGAACATAGTATTCCATTTGTAGTCTGCCGTCAAACCACATCTGAACTATTATCTCCTTAATCCTGGATACTCTTCTTCTCTTAATATAGCCTAAGGTTGTATTACCTTTTTTGGTTGCCAGATCATACCATGATTCATAATGTGCTTACAATCAATCCATTAAAAAACTTCAGATCTCTATCTACCCAGTCACACTTCCCCATTTTATCTTTGTGAAGTTAACTTTTTGAACTCAGGTGCAGCCTCCCTGGGGCACTCCACTAAAGCCCTCCTTCCAAGAAGAAATCAAACCATTAAATAACTATTCTGAATTTGACTATTCAACCACCTCAAAATCCACCTAACTGTAATATGGTCTAGCTCAGTGGTGTCAAACTCAAGTAGGACCAGGATCCCTGAAGGATACATATTCACTTAGAAAACATAAATTAATATTATCTATGGTTGTTGGGCTTTTTTTTTTTTATCAAATATTTCCAAACTACATTTTAACTTGGTTCTGGAGTTTTGCTATAAGGGCCCCAAGTTTGACACTTCTGTTCTAGTTCACATCTCTATCTCTTCCACAAAATTAGTATGAAAGAATTTATAAAATATCTAGCTAAAACTTAACTAGGTAAACTAGATCTACAGCATCGCCCTTATTTATTAGTCTAGGAATAACCCTGTCAAAGAAAGAATTAAAGTGAGTTCCTGACTTGTTCTTGATGAAGCTACATTCTTTATAATCATTACTTCTCATTCTATATACTATGTCTTTAATTATACTTTCTAAAAAGGAATTTAAATCAGTCACATTAATAGTCGACAGATTTCATTCCCATTTTCAAAAAAGGGAAAAATATTTCTTGTCAGACTATATTATCAGAATAATTTTTCCATTTGGCAATTTAGTGGCAGGCTCTGTATACACATTTGTTTATTAACACTGAAAATTAGTCACTAAATGTAATAATGAACTAGGAAAAAAGGTTTAAGGGGCCATAACAGTGACCAAATAAAATAAGTATAGCTGTTGTCACACCTATTTTTAGCTGTTACAAAAACATGGTAATGAGGCTAAGATCATAGGTATGATCCTCATGTGACCCAATTAGCTTCCATCTATTTCACATCCAGATTCTAACTCCAAAGCCCTAGCCAACTATCTTGCAAATGCATGCTGATGGTCACAAGGGGGACAAAATCCAATCAACAAACAGTCCTTGAAAAACACAACACAACTTACTGATGATAGATCAATAACTATCTTCATGGATGTAGAAATGACCACACATTATAAAGAATTAAATTTAAAATGAGTAAAAATTTATAATTAAAATTATCTTTAGCAAGTATGTTATATCAAATAAGCTTTGCTTACATAGTTACAACTTAACTCACATGAAAATTCAAGGAAAGTTAGTTTGTTAGATAAAGCAGAGCCAGTTGTGCTACTTTTAAAATCTGCTTTTATTATAATGAAAACACTTTCAAGAAAGATAACAAGACACATATCAGTATCACTTCAAGTGATTAACTTATGGTACATGAGGGAAATACATCAAAATGTGATCTTGAAGAGAAGCATTTATTAAGCCCCTGCTATGTGCCAGGCCCAGTGCCAAGTGCTTTACATATATTATCTCATTTGATCCTCACAAACCTGTGAAGTAATAAGTGTTATTATTTCCATTTTACAGTTGAGAAAATGAGGCAAAAGATTAAGGGACTTGCCCATGTTTACACATCTAAGTATGCGAACTCAAATCTGAACTCATCAGGTCTTCCTAACCTGGATACCTAATTTGCCTATAGTTTTTTTTAAGGTAACTACAATCCCTAATAAAGACTGATTTTTAGACTAATTTTGAAAAACATTACTTTTTACAGCGGCAAAGAACTGGAAACTGTGGGAATGCTTATAAATAGAGGAATGGCTGGAAAAATCATGTTATATTAATATCCTGTAATATATAAATGTTATATGAATATGAAGCTGTGTTACATGAACATAATGGAATACTACTATATGATAAGAAATGAAGAAAGGGACAATTTCAAAGAAAACTGTTTTTTTGCAGGGGGGAAGGCAGGGCAATTGGGGTTAAGTGATTTGCCCAAGGTCACATGGCCAGTAAGTGTTAAGTGTCTGAGGTCCAATTTGAACTCAGGTCCCCCTGCCTCCAGGGCCAGTGCTCTACCCACTGTACCAATTAGCTGCCCCCAGAGAAAGCTTGTAAGACTTCTGTGAACAGATGCAGTAAAGTAAGCAGAACAAGGAAAGCAAGTTATATAACAACTTTATAAAGAAAAACAATTTTGACTTAGGAAGTCTCACCAACACAATGACCAACAAAAATTTCATTGGATCAGTAATTAATCTAAGGAAATAAGTATTCTTGTCACAACTCTATGGATGAATTTGGTCAAGTCCCTAAATCTTCTTTGGGCTTAGTTTCCCTAATCTTTTACTTGTGATAGTAATCATGGCATTCCTTTTAGGGTTGATCTGACTATAAAATGAATACATTAGCACAGACTTTAATATGTTTGGGGCAAAAAAAGAAACTAAGTCTGGCCTTCAGGATATCCCTTGTCTTTCTTAAATGATACTTCTTCGGACTATATATTTTTACAGAATGGTATATTTTTAGTAACTTTTCCACAAGCTTGACTTCTGTAAGGCTGCATTTACCTGGTGTTAAGTGATTTGACTGATTTGTTGAAATGTGAATACCTTAACCTAATAACATTTATTACCTCGACTTATCACTGGTTATCAAGCAGATATTTCTTTAAAAGTCCAAAATTTTTACATTATTTTAGGCAAAACAATGACTGCATTGCAGTGTTAGGAAGAAAAGAAATATTTATTTTTAAAGCATCAATGCTGACAAGATAAACATGCAATGATTCACTATGTATGTTTCAGGAGTTTGTTTTTATTAAAAGCCTATATACAATACTAAATTGCACAAAATATATACCTGTAAAACTGACTTAAGCAGTTAAAATACAACAGTTTTCTTGTGAGCTGCTACCTCTGAGGAGTGTGATTTAGAGCTGGAAGACATCTCATGTCCAACTCCCTCATTTTACAGATAAGGAAACTGAGTGGCCCAGTAAGACAAGGCCACATAAGAGGTGCTAGAGTTTGAACTAGTCTCCTGACTCCAAATCCAGTGTTCTTTCTTTCCACTATAACATGCCAGTTTCTTTCACAATGTTAAGAGCTGAAAGTAATTTTCCTGTAATTTGTTGTTACTGTTGTTTAGTCATTTTCATTTGTATCTGACTCTTCATGACCCCATCTGGGGTTTTCTTGGCAAAGATACTGGAGTGGTTTGTCATTTCCTTCTCCAGCTCATTTTACAGATGAAGAACTGAAGCAATTAAGTGATTTGCCCAAGGTCCCAGAGCTAGTGTCTGAAACAGGATTTGAACTTGGGTCTTCCTGACTCTAGCGCCAGCACTCTATCCACTGTGCCACTTAGCTGCCCCTTTCTCATTATAGGTAGCCCTAATATTGTACTTAACCCAAAGTTTAAATAGCTTTGAGTAAGCTGAAAATCTATTAATTTTTATTTAACTTTAACTCAAATCAATGACAAAAATTGAAGAAAAAAAGAAAGAAAAGGAAGTGAAAAGCAAAAAGAACAATGAAAAAGACACCTACAATGCAACTTAGTGCTTGCTACCAGTAACCAGATAAGCTTAAAAAATGTGTCAGACCTGTGTCTCTTGCTATAGAGTACTGATCAAATAAAAATGTTTCTTGAGGCCACCACTGCAAAGTACTGTGGGAGACACAAAGTATAATACATGTTCCCTATCTTTAAGAAGCTTATGATTTAGTTAGTCAGATAAGACAAAGGAACAGAACAAAAGATAAAGTAGTTCAAGATTGCAAGGCAGGGGCGGCTAAGTGGCACAGTGAATAGAGCACAGGCCCTGGAGTCAAGAGGACCCGAGTTCAAATTCAGCCTCAGACACGTAACATACCCAATGTGACCTTGGGCAAGTCACTTAACCCCAAACATCCTGCCCTTCCCTCTCCAAAAAAAAAAAAAAAGATTGCAAGGCAGTCTACATGAAAGCAGAGAGATGTGTTGCTATGTTCAGTCATTCAATTGTGTCAGACTCTTTGTGACCTTGTGGAGCATAGATTTTCTTGGGAAAGATACTGGAGTGGTTTGCATTTTCATCTTTAGTGGTTTAAGGCAAAAAGAGGTTAAGTTACTTGCCCAGGGCCACACAGTTAACAAGTATCTGAGGCCACATTTGAACTCTTCCTTGAAATCTTCCTGACTCCAAACGCAGTATTCTATCCACTGATCTACTAAATGCCTCCAAAAGTCAGTATTCCCACCCAAATACTAACCAGGCCTGATCCTGCTTAGCTTACCAAGATGAGAGGAGATAAGATCCATTCAGGGCGGTATTGCCTTAGACAGAGAGAGGTTTACCACAGCTCCAATACTTTTGTGCATGTAAGACATCTGATAACAAGTATTCATGCAGAATGCCTTGAGTTTATACTATCCTTAAAGAAAGCACCCAGTCCCCTAGACCCTTTCAAAGTCTTTCCATTTCCCATTGATGAATAAATTAATGAAAAAGAATTTATTAAGACCTTATGGGTGCTGTCAATCATAGTGCTACTGACCCACAAAAGCAAAGCTAGTCCTTGTCCTCTAGAAGCTTACATTCAAACTATGGGATATAATACATATGGGGGAATAGTAACCAAAGAAAGATATTCTGGTTTAGAAAGTTATCCTGGAGAAAGTAGATTGACACATACTTTCTAGGGACAAAGACTTTGATTACAATTCTAGAATTGTAGGAAGGAAGGGGTAAAGTAGACTGTGCAAGCTCAGGGAGTATGGAAACTAGTGAGAAGTTGACTATGGCAACCATCTTTCAGGACAGTGAAGCTCCAACGCAAGTATTCAGGGAAGGAAAGGGTTAAGTTCTCCCGGGCTTGGCTTCCAGACCCAGCAGCACTGGTGGTTGCTAAATCCTCAGCCTAGGATATGAACTTGAGCATCATCCTGATTCTGATCTCACCGTGGCATATCCCCATCCCTAATCCAGGCATTCAAACAAGTTTCCTAGGTTCTTTTTTAGGACCCAAATCCCACTCCAAGTTACTATATTACCAAAGAAGGATAGAGCTGGTGAGAGATGCCATCACTATTGGAAATGTTACACTGAGGATATGAATGTGAAAGCTTTGGACTAAGGATGGCATAAGTGTCTTAATGATTCTTATTCGGTAGAAACTTGAAGATAAGGCCCTGAACTGAGTCATATTCTCCTATTATTTAATGGGTCAGGAAAAGCATGCCTCACCTACTCATTCTAGTCAAAGCTATGTAAGCTTCTGAATCCAAGTTCCATGGAACTTTGGATTCAGGGAAACCCAAGTATGAAATCTGGTAGTGAAGAGGACACTGGTACAGGTGGGAATGAGTAGGTCAGCAGCAACAGATGGTAAGATGGCCTGATGGGATAGTATGTGAAGCTGAATCATGGCATGTTGCTTATGACAAGCAAATAGCTTCAGGAAGACCCAAATTCACATCAGACCTCAAACATTTCCTTAGTTGTGTGAGCCCAGGCATTCACATAATCACTATCTGCCTCAGCTTCCTCATCTGTAAAATAATAATAAAAAGAATAGCACTTACCTTCTAGGCTAGTGGTGAAGATCAAATGAGATAATATTTGTAAAGCACTTAACGCCGTTGCTTGGCATACAGCAGGCACGATATAAATGCTAGCTATAAAAATAATAACATTCATATAGTACCTATGTGCCAGCCATCGAGCTTAATAACACTTTACAAATACTTGCCTCAGTTTCCTCAACTGCAAAATGGGGGTAGCAACACCTACCTCAAAGAGTTGTAAAGATCAAATGAGATATTTATAAGGGTTTAGCATGGAGCTTGGCACATAGCAGGTACTGTATAAATGCTTATACCCTCCACTCCACTGATACTGAAGGTACCACCATCCTCCCAGACACCCAGGCTCAAAATTAGGTGTCATCCTCAACTCCTCAGTCACTCTCAACCCAAATAACCAATCTGTTGCCAAGTCTCATCCTTCTACCTTCACAACATTTCCCACTATCAGTTTGTACCCTTGTTTTCTTTGACACAGCTACTACACTCTGCTACTCATGCTGGACTATTCAATAGACCACCAGTAGGTCTCTCTGTCTCAAGTTTCTCACCAGTTCATCTTCCACCCAGCTGCCAAAGTGATCTTCCACTAATGAAGCTCATATCTTGATCATCTCGTTTCCCTACTCAAGAAGCAACACTGGCTCCCTATAAATCCCAAAATCAAATATAAAATTCTCTGGTTGTTTAAAGGCCTTCCCTCCCTATGTGGTCCTTTCCTACCTTGTAAGTTTTCTTACACTTCACACCTCTCCAGTAACACTGGCTTCCTTGCCATTTCTCACACACACAATCCACTTTTCGCTTTACCTTTTCACTAGCTGTCCCCAAAGAATTAAACGTTTTCTCTCCTTGCCTCAGCTTCCCTGGCTTCAAGACTCAGCTAGAATACCACCTTTGGCAAGAGGCTTTCTGCTCTTCCTCACTGCTACTACCTTCTTGGTAGTTTGTTGCATAGTCTCTCCCATTAGAATAAGTTCCTTTAGGGCTAGGGCTGTTTTTGCCTTTCTTAGTATCCCTAGCACGTGACCTGTATTCCTAATTTTGAAATGCCAAAGGGTTTTATCACTTGTTTCAGATTCTCCATATGCTTCAGCTTCACTTTCCAGCCAGTGTTCTTGGCTATCTTATATCCTCTGCCTACTGGTGTCGATCTGCTTCTGCCCACCTTGGAGCTGCACCCTCAAGTCAACAATCAGCTATTTTTATATGTGTAGATACACACACTATTCTCCTTCCTATGTCCAGCTTCAATCTCTCCCAGATAGACCACACAGTTGTCAGAAGTCTGCAATTTAGTTAAGCACTTAATAGGTAGAGACTATAGATAAATCACAAAATGAATAACCAATACAATCAGATTTTCAATTTGCTTTTTCAGCTAGCAAATGATAGCACATGCATATATAATTACTAGAGAGCAAAGATATAAAATCATAGACTATCCAAAGTTGTAAGATACGTTAAGAAATCATCTAATCCAATTCCCTTCTTTTATTTGTGAGGATACAGAGAGGTTAATTGAATTGCTAAAAGTAACAAAACTAATTAGTGACATAGCTGAGACAAGACCTCATCTCTCCTGTTTTCGGAAAATGAGAAAACAATGAGCAGAACATTTTTGGCCAGTCAGATCTATTTAATATTTCAAGAATCTGTAATTCCAATCCCTCTACCTATGCATACTGGGCAACGCACCTGGTCAAGAGATTCTTCAAAATCTGGTTCTTAACCAAGAGACAAACACTGAAATCATATTTAAAATCATCATAATTACCTCCTGGCATTACTTTAAAGAATCCAGAATCACCATGAGGTCATAATAGGCAGATAACTTCAGTGGCTACCTTACTGAATTTTAAAGTTAGGGGTGTGTGCACACACGCACACACA
The DNA here is from genome assembly GCA_028646515.1 of Pseudochirops corinnae. Taxonomy (NCBI): domain Eukaryota; kingdom Metazoa; phylum Chordata; class Mammalia; order Diprotodontia; family Pseudocheiridae; genus Pseudochirops; species Pseudochirops corinnae. Next base: position 142,733,434 of record CM053587.1, on the reverse strand, counting down.
CATACATATATGTATTTATCCACGCGAAATAACGGCAACAGAAAGAAAAATGTTAGAAAGGCTGAAACTAAGGAAAAGAAAAAATAGGCAAAGTAATCAAAGCTCATTAATATAGGAAATATAGTTCTACAGGTTAACTGGGAAAAAATTTCTTCCCTTTATTTATACTTAAAATATTTGGATATTCAGAATTATAGGAATAAGAAGTTGCAAAAGGCATATTTTCTAGTCACCTCCTGAGAATTCCAAATTTACAGATACAGAATTTTAATTTGGGAACGGATTCTTACCAGAAATTCCTCTAATCAGAAACGAACCACTACTTTGCTTGGTATTAATCCAAGACCCAGTTCCTAATTAAAAAGAGTGGTCCATCAGTGACAAGTCAAAACAAAAAAAAAATTTTTTAATTTTTTGCAGCAAATTTCTCTGATTTTCAAGATATACAAGGAATCTATACAAATACACAATAACAAAAGCTATTTCCCTGGGATAACAGGCCAAAGGATATGCACATGTGGTTTTCAAAAGAAATCTAGGTTATCATTCACCATATGAAAAAAGGGAACAAATGACTAATAAAAAAAATGCAAATCCACCTCAGAGCCATCAGATTGGCAAAGAGGAAAAAGACCATTGCTTGGGGGAATAAGGGAACAATGGGAAGACAGGCACTCAATGCACCGTTAATTGAGCTGTGAATTGTAGCACAAAACTGAACACAAAGCAGGTGTGAATCAGTTTCACAATGTTTGAAAAACTATGGCATATAAATGTAATGGACTATTATTGTGCCAGAAAAACCTAGGAAGACTTGTACAAACCAATGCAGAGTTAAATGAGTAGAACTAGAACAATTTACACGACCACTACAATGATGTAAAGGAAAATAACTTTGAAACATGTCAGAAAATGAACAAAGTAAGCCTCAGAACCTTTTGACAGTGATGTGGATAAGAGATACCGAATAAAACATAACACTTTTGGATATAGGAAATGCATTTATTTGTTTTGCTTGACTATATACTTCTTGGTTACAAGTAGCTTTAGTTACTAAGGACTCAGAAAAGAAAGTTCTTGCCACCAACATACTTGGCAGAGTCAAATGGTTCAACATCAGAAACAGATAAGGTTTTCTCAACAGAAATGATACTAAAGATGCATTACCTGGTACACTGACAGTAAACCCTAGGGACCAGTGGGTGTTTCTATCTAATAAATACCTGAAACTTCCTGTATGTACCGTCTCCTTTTATTAGAATGTGACTTCCTTCGAAGTATGGACAGTGACACTTTTTTCTCTGTAGCCCTGGTGCTTGGTACATAGTAAATACTTAATGTTTTTTCCTCAACATATTCATTCATTATTAGCTATGCTTGTAAATGTATGCCCATAATCTCTCTAGAAAGCATTAAGTATGCTACCAAGAAAGTATTAAGTATGCTACACCGGCTGTGACTGGCCCTACAATTTCATCATGAAGGGATCCAGTAAAAGGCTTGGAATCAAACAGATCTGGATTCAAATCCTGCCAGAGCCTGTGTGATCCTAGGCAAGGCAATCTCAATTTCTTTATCTGTTTAAACGAAGGGAATAGGTTTTGCAACCTAAAAAGTCCCTTTCCAGTTCTAAATTACTTATCCCGAAAACTCCCAGGTTAGGAAATTCCTTACAGAAATGTCCCTTTCTCTGCAATTTGCAGTTCTAGAAAGCTGCTTAAAAGGTTAGAGGAACTTGCCCAGGATCACAAAGGAGTATGAGGCAGGGCTTAACTGAAATATTCATGTTAAAGTTCATGATACACTTTTTTTTAAAGACAAAAAGAATGATAGAAGCATTGCTCCAAAAGGAATCACAAATAAGGAAAAGTTTTAAAACTACTGCTTTGTTTAATAGAAAGCATAAAATGTGTTGTGATCAGGGGCCTTCCATGCCAGTTTGGGATCTTGGTTTCCATTTCCCTATCTGTAAAATAAGTTAGATTAGATGATCTCTAAGGTCCATATCAGCTCTTCAATTGTTTTAAATCTATGAATACTAATACAATATACATCTTAAGATTTTTTTAAAGATTCAGATTTAATCTTTAGGAAATACTATTCTAAAATAATGTTTACCTTTGATTTTATTGCACTGCTTCTAGAAACTAAATTTTCTCAAGTCTATATGTGTTTATACCCCGTTACTTTAATATATATTTTATGTCAATTTACAAACCTGTGGAGTGCTTTAACCTCTTAATTTTCAGTAGCAGCAGTATGTCCAGATAATGACAGTACTCATTAAATCAAGAAAATTAAAGAACCTGCTCATATCTCTTAAATGGTAAGACCATCTATCACAACCCAGCAAACTAAATATGCTTTGAGATATTGCTTATTGTCCAGCAGATATTTTACTCAGCTAGAATAATGTATTATAAACTAATAAATCTTTCAGAAAAAAACTGGTCACCAAAGAGAACATGAGAAGAGACTTGCATAATATCCAAGCTATATTAGGAAATGACACAAATTCTAAAAGCTATTTCCCAATAGGTAAGCGGTCAAAGATGAACAGTTTTCAAAAGAACTATAAATTATAAATAACCATTTGAAAAATATTCTCCAAAATACTAATATTAAGAGAAATATAAAATTACAATAGCTGAAGTATCATTTAAAACCTTGAAAATTGGCAAAAAGGAAAAAAACAGAGTTAACATTAGTTGTGGGAAGGCATGCACATTAATACTCTGTTGGTGAAGTGCAAAGGGAAAGGAATCATTATTTATATAAGTACCTACTGTGTGCAAGCATGTGACAAACAGCTCATTTGATCCTCACCTTACCCTAGTGAGGTAAAATCCTGTTATTATCCCCACTTCATAGTTGAGGAAACTCAGGCTAAGAGATGTTGATCAACTTGCCCAAAGTCACACAGCTAATAAGTGTCTGAAGCTGAATCTGAACTTGGGTCTTCCTGACTCCAGGCCCAGAGTTCTTTCCACTGTACCAACTAGCTGCCTTGTTCATCAAATGGTTCCATACGTCTGGTTATCAATTTGAATTATGGAAGAAAAGTGAATTTAGCTGTCCATATTCTTTGACCCAATGATCTCACCACTGGGCATGTACACAGTCTAAGGAAGTCAATGACTGAAACAAGACATATAACAAAACATTCATAGTAGCACTTATTGTGGTAGCAAAAGAAAAAATGGAAGAAATGTGGATTCAATTGACTGGGATATGGTTGGGGGAAAAACAGCTATGCTATATGAATATTATGCATAAAAAATGAAGCTCAAGGAATTCAGAAACAAGAGAAGATGTATATGAACTTGGAGTACAAAATAAACAGAACCAAAAGAGCAATATACTACCATGGCTACAACTATGGAAATGAAAAGGTCACTTAAAGGAAGTTGAACTGAGTAAATGAAAAAGCAATGAAGGACTCAAAGAATAAATAATGAAATATAGCTGCCTCCTCACAGAAGCAGGGAAATACTACTAGACTAGCATGTTGTATTGTCAGATATAGTCACTGTATCGGATGTTGTTTCCTAATTGTTTTAATTTGTTACAAGGGAAAGCCTTAATCAGGAAGGATTTCTGCACTCTAACCACACCACACCACCCTCCCTTTAAGAAATGACAGATGTAAAAGACAAAAAAAGCATGAATAAAATTATCTTCCAAAAGAATACCCCGTAGACTTAAATTTCAAAATTTCAAAGTTCTACTACTGTTCAAGAAACTTGACTTTTCTTTATGATCAAAACCAATGACAAAAGAAAGTGTTAAGACTTGCACATCAGAGAATGTATTTTCAGAATTACAAATGCAGAAAAAAACTTTAGTGTAGTGATTCCAAAAAAAAAATTTCAAATATATTTCTAATTAAACAAAAACAAAACCAGTTTTCCTCCCCAGTCATGTCGTCTAAAGTCACAAAAATCTTTAGGATAAAGAGTCGTGCTTGGAACACAAAACATGCATATACATACACATACTGTGGGAGTTAACATTTTTCCTATGACCTAACTATGTCTGTCAAACTCTAAGTTGATAAAAACTGAGTTCTGTCCCAACTTGGTTTCTGTTCACAATTTAATTTTCCCTTCTCATTTTGGAAAAAAAAATCTGAGTTGTAAAGAAATCTTACCATTCAGAACCTCAAATCTAATTTTACTGGTAATATTTCTGCTGCAAGTATATTGTAATATACTCTACCAAATAATCCTACAAGATAGCTTTTCCCCCCACAATAAAGGTTATTTGGACATCTAAAGGTTATTTGGACATCTATTTTAAAACCCCTTTTAACATGGGGTTTCCCCCTCCATTTCTCCTTCTGAGTCTTACATGATAGATGGACTTTCCATCTATTCTGTGTGGTAAAACTTACTCCTGGGTGGAATATATTTACTACTCCAAATTTTTTCCACACATTGAACTGACACTTTTCCCTCAAATTAATTTAATTACATCTTTCCTTATATTTCTTCAGCAAAAATAAATACATGACCTTCTGTGTGTTTCATGAAACAGTAGGGAAGGAAAGGCAAGAGAAAAAGCACAAGGGATAATAAAAGGGGAATGAGGTAAATGGGAACAAAGATGGTGTGCACAAAAGGGGAAGGATGCAGAAAAGGGAAGAGGAGAAAAGGAAGATCGCGTAGTCACAGCTTACAAAGGGAAAAAACTGGGAGGAGTTTAAATTTTTCAGAAGCCAAAAAACAAAAGAGCTATTTTTAATGGCATGAGGCAAAAAGAAGCAATTTTGTTGAATAAAGAGTTAAGTACTTAAAGCTCCAAAAATACTGAGTTGACACTCATACCCCGGACTTAGTTTCTCTTCAAAGCAACTAAAATTTTAGTAATTCTAGCCACCTTTGAATGAACAAATGTGCACTCAATTGCACCGAACTAGAACACTGCCATCTTTCCAGGCAGTCTTTGGACTGCACAATATCGACAAGGGTATGTAAGCTGGAAAGCCAACGACTCCTCATCGAAAACTCCACTGGAGATGACATTAATAAACTCCAACTAAAAAGTGTTTCGCTAAAATGTTTTGAGAAACGAAAGCAGAGGAATGTAATATTGTGACGAAGGTTAAAAGTAGGATATCTTGGAAAGCTTTGGGGGCAAGATGGACTATCTATCGGGTGATAAAGTAGCAGAGGAAACCGGTAAGTCAAAGTTTCGGGGAGACCAAGACTGGAGCATTATTGGGTACTCTTAGATTAATGTCTGGGTGAGACTTTAAATAGTGGGAGGATGTAATAAGGTACGAGGCAAGGCAGAGTAAGAGGCGAAGGCTGCCGGTCAAGGGAGTGACGGTAACTAGAACGGCAATTTATTCAAGGGCGTAGGGGAAGGTATTTTATTTAGAAAGGTGGGGAGGAGAGAAAGTGGGGGAAGGAGGGAGCGAAGGGAAGGCAGCCAAAGGAGAAGCATCGGAGGCCCGCCCGGAGCCGGCTTCCCCAGGGACCGACCTCTGGGTCTCTGTCTCTTAGGTCTCTGTGTCTCACACTCAAACTCAAACTCACACTTACACACATCCTCACTCACTCTTGTCTGAACACTCTGACAGTTGCGAAACCCACGGTGAAAGCAGATGTTTCCTTTCGGGACGAGGAGAAGGGCAAGGAGGGGGACACGGGGGGAAAGGCCAGCCGGCCGCGAAGGGAGAGAGGCGCAGGCAGGGAGCCACGGCCCGGGGAAAGAAGGGCCACATCTCACCCCTTCCTCCGCACCCTCCCCCCCATCTACCCAACTTCTCCGGCTCCGGGGTCGGCTAGGGCGGGCCGGCAGTACCCCGCCTTCCCCGCGGCCGCCGGGTGCCAAGAGAGGGAGCTGGCCCAGCGGCTCCAAACCCTAACCGGGTCGCAGCCCGCCGCTCCCGCGGCCGCCGCCGCCGCCTTCGACCGAATCCCCCCTCCTCCCTCGGCCGGTCCCTCGGATGCCGCAAACTCCTCTCACCTGCATTGACGCCATGATGGAACCATCCCCCCTGCCCGGCGCAGCCAGAGACGCAGGAGGAGGAGCCGCCGTGCTCGCGTCACGCCGCGGGATCCCAGTATCCGGGGTTGGGGGCGGGGGGTCGGAGACTGCAGGAGGGGGAGCTAGGGAAGGAGAAGGGAGACCGAGATCCGGATTGGCCGGTCGGCCCACGAGCCCAGGAAAGAGGGCGGGCTTAGGGGCCAGGCGCTAGGGTGGGGGCGGGGGTTGAAGCCCCGCAGGTGCTAACAGTTCCCTCTCCTTCTTCTCGGTCCTCCCCTCCCTTCCCTCCCCCCCCTCACTGCTCTGTCCCAGTCGGCCCCGCCCAAAACCACAAGAGAAAGACTAAGGGAGGGGGAGGGGGGGAGGGGGAGGACACAGGAGATAGGCGGGGCAGGGGCGGGGGGGAGGGGGGGGAAACGGGCTGAGTTTAGTCCTAGGGCTTTGGCAGGGCTTAGAGGTGAGATGCTGCGAAACGTCTTGCTTCACTCCCGGGATTAGTTTCTTCTCGTTTCACGGGTCTCTGGTTCTGGCGTGTCTTTATCTCTTGACCATCCGTTCTTCCTAACCTTAACAGTCTCGCTGCCCCCGCCCCCCAGGACCCCGATGTAGAGTTGAACTAGCCCTGGAGTTCTCCAAATCCCTGCGGGTTGAGTTTGACGAGTTCCGATAAGCAGAGCCTGTTTAACCGTGATTAGCTCGGTCCAGCGTTGATGTTACTGAGGATGCGATCAGTCCAGTCCACCAAGTACTTACGAAGCGCTTGTGGGGCGCCAGGCGAGGAGCTAAGTGCTAGGGAGATAAAGAAAAGGAAACAACGAAACAAACCCAACCCATAAAAACACAAAGCAAACCAGCCAAACCTGATCAGCCTCGACCTACCTCCCCGCTGTCCAGAGGATTCTCCACGCTTTCCAAACAGAGGTTTCCCTGAGACATGAAAACTGAAGGGATTCCGAACTTATTTCAAATCCGTTCACGTGACTTTCCCCTTAAGTTTAGACTTCCCAAGTATTAGCACTATTATTGGCTGCTTAAATAGATGACAAAATCGACTCTGGAGAAAGGTGTGAATAACTTTTTTTAATATTCTTTACTGTAATTTCTATTAATACATACGAAATTGTCTGAAGTTCTGAAGTGGGGGGGAGGGCGAAAGAGGGCGTGTAATCCACAAGATCTACCTAAACATGAGAGATCCCAAGAATGAAAAATACTAAGATAATAAACCTTACCCCAAATGCCACCTTCACACACACAGTAAAAGCTTTTGAATGTTGTTTGTGAAAGTAATACATTTATATTACCCACCTAGGTAATGCTGTTTAAAGCAAATATGAATATTTAAGATTTAAAGGTATGCCAGCCAATTAGAACAGTGTTTTTTACTTCTTAGATTGATCTTTATTTTGTCCAACAAAAACAAAAAACTTCCCACTAAATTTCAAGTGACCTTGAAGAAGAAAAATTTGGGAAATATACTAATTGTTTTTCATTAGAGTACAGGATGTATGATTATTCATATTATTCATATTCAAGCTCTAATGATCTTATGAAACTACATGATTTTGACTTTCTCTGCTAGACTTTTCACTGTCAACAGGAATGCTTGCTTTTGTTTGCTAACTTTCCTGCCTGGGGGAAATTAGAGAAGCTGGTTGGTTTTCTCTCTGTCAGAGAAAAGCTAATCAATCCTATCAACCACAGTCCAGAAGATAGCAGTATTAACTGTGAAGGAACAGTTTTGTCCAGTCAAAATTACTACACTGAGGGAAAAAAATAATATAGAAAAGAAGCTTATACAGAAGAATTGTGCATGACAATGAAAGCTGAACTGTCAAATGTGAATAGCTAGGGCAGATATAACACTTTTTGAGGCATTAAAGTGGTATTTGATGATCCTATGTTCACACAAAAGGTTAGTGCCATTGTTAATACCTTAACCCCAACCATTATGGATATCAATAAGGAAGAGACATTTTACAAGAATCAGGACAAAAATCATAATACCAATATCAATATCTGAAAAGTTTTTGGTCATATGAATTCCAATGTATTTTTTAGCAGTGATGCTGAATGCAATAGAGAACCACAGAATTTTCTAGCTGGAAAATTTCCATTATTTCCTTAGAAATAATGTAGTCCACCTATTTAATTCTTCAGGTCAGCTAGGTGTCACAGTGGTTGTGGTGGTGGGCCCACAGTCAGGAAGACTCCTCTTCTTGAGTTCAAATCTGGCCTCTAACACGTACCAGCTGTGTGACTATGGGCAAGTCACCTAATCCTGTTTGCCTCAGTTTCCTCATCTGTAAAATGATCCAGAGAAGGAAATGACAAACCACTCCAAGTATCTCTGCCAAGAAAACTCCAAATGGGGTCACAAAGAGTCAGACACAACTGAAAACAACTGAACAACAAATCCAATTCTCAACAACTACAACTATAAAGTAGCAGGTGCCAGCTAATATGTTTTGCCTGTGACTTGAAATCTAAGGAACTGACAAGGCCAAATAAGAGTCTGTAGTCATGGTTATATAATATAAAGACCCAGAATGTGGATATAGGTAGCAGAGAATATTATTCTTTGGATTGACTAATGAAAAAGCATTTGTTAAGTATTGTTATACTATCTGCCAAGCACTGTGCTAAAAGTGCCTGGCCTACAAATAGAAAGCAAGATAATCCCTGCCTTCAAGGAACTCACATTCTAACTGAAAGACAATGTATAGAATTTGCTTGCAGGACAGAAGTTCCCTAGAGTACAGTGGCAAAGCAGATGGTAATATATCTTCTTTAGTGTTGTTTCCATTGATAAACCAAATCCATTTCTGTTGCTGACACCCCCCCCCCTTTTTTTTTTTGGTGCCAAGGATTTTAGTGGTGAGAACTTTCTTTTCTCAGTCTTCAGGAGCTTGGAAACAAGTAGACCACTCAAATTCCAAATTAAGCAATAGAATCCTACTAGATTAACTAATTGACTAAGACCTCCTTTTGGTGATGTGAGGAACTCCTTATACAAGTACTGAGAACAGAATATAGTTTGTTGGACCTGAAACACTCCTCATTCAGGAGAGAGCTATTGTTGCTATCAACCTAAGTGCATCCCCGTGGGGAACTTGAGGTACTTGGAGAATTGTATTCATCAACACATTACGGATCTTCATTAAGTATCTGCATGTATCCTTGCTGTAGTTTCTCTAATTTTTGTTTTTGCCATTTACCTTATTGACCCAACATTGCACCAGTGTGCACCTGTCTAAGAACAAAGGAAAACAGAAAGAGCTGAAGTGTCTTATCCAAAGACACACAATGGTATTGGAACTTAGATTAGAACCCAGCTCTCTTTCATTCAACATTCATTCAGGAAGCCTGTATTAAGTGGTATCTTTACTCAAAACAGACCTCCACTTTAATGATATCTCACAATGCCAAGTGACAGCACATAATTAATTACAAGCATCATCCTCTACCTCCCAAACACTACCCTACTCAAAAAACTCCAATAGTTCCCTATTGTCTCTGCATAAAATGCAAACTCCTCTGATATTTTAAGCTCTTCATAATCTGGCTGACTACTCTCAGAACATCTCTAATATGGGTCTCTCCACTCACACAGCTTCCATCTTGATTCAGGCCCTCATTATTTTTCCCCTAGAATTCCTCAAGTCTTTCCCTATTCTAATGCATTCTCCCCTCAGCTGTCAAAGTGATTTTTCTAAGGCATCCATCATGCTGTACTCCATACCCAATAAACCCCAGTGGCTCCCTATTACCACTAGAATCAATTATAAAACCTCTTTGGCATTTAAAGAAAATTCTTCATAACTCCTTCTTACCTTTCTAGTCTTCTAACATTTTACTCCTCTCCATGTTGACCCAGTAACTTTGAACTAGTAACACTAGCCTATTTACTAATCCTGGCACGTGAGCCTTCATCTCCAGCTTCTGTTGCTTTGCCCTGGCTGCCCCCTCCCCCAGCCCCATTCTCCCAATGCTACTTTTCTTCATCTCCTTCTTTTCAAATTACTGGCTTCTTTTAAGACTCAGATCAAATACTGCTTCTGCAAGAGGCCTTTCCCAGTCTTTCCTCCCTTCTCTACTTCCCCCCTGAGATTACCTGTCTTCTCTGTCTCTCTCTCTGTCTCTCTCTCTCTC
>CM053587.1:142628077-142714829 GCA_028646515.1 Pseudochirops corinnae | reverse complement strand
CAATGTGAAAGTATTTGCAGTTCCTATACATGATTGCACGCCACCATGGGGGGGGGGGGAAGGGAGGGGAGAAAATCTGAAGCTCAAGTGATTGTGGAACTGAATCTTGTAAATTAAAAGTAAATGAGTAAATAAAAAAAATTTAATAAAAAAAAAAAAGAAATTACAAACAATTTCCCTAACACCTTCCAGACACACTCTCCTCTATCTACTTCATTCTCTGAGGAGAGTAGGCTCAAACTTAGCTTAGTCCCTTCATAACATTGGTCCCACCAAATTTATGTACAATTGCATTATGACTATTGAATGAGTCCTCATCTCATTTACTGCTTGGCTGGACAAATGCCAAGCAGGAAAAGATTCTAGACCTATATTCACAGAGGTCCATTGGTTCAGATGGAAAAAGTCCAAAGCCTCTCCTCTTATAACATTATCTCTCACCAAATGCAAGGAAGAAAAGACTCAGAGAACCATAAAGGTTAAATAACTTGACAGAATTCCAGAGAAGAATGGATTAGGCCAACTCAGGTCCTTTTAAAGACAACTGAATTTCAGCTACCCAGCTAATCAAAAAGGTGTCTCCTAATCACCATGGTTAGAAGACCAGAACCAGTTACAGGGGATCTATACATGCTCCAATGTATCTCCAAGGCACTTCTATTACATGCTATTATGATTCATTACCTTTCCTCTGTTACACCTTCACAATTTTTATCTGTCTTCCAAGTTTTTAAACCAAAAGATATCTTTGGTTCTCTCCTCCTCTCACTCATTTCTTAACTAGTCAATTCCCATGTCCTGTTAATTTTAGATCTGTGAAGTCAATCAAAACTATTCCTTCAAGATGGTACCAAAAGCACAAAAGGAAGTTGTCCCTCCAAGATGACATCAAGTCAAAAGCCTTGAAGGCCAATAAAGCAATAGTCAAGTGAGTACTTAGCCACAAAAGGGTGAAAATTCAAATGTCCCCTATGTTCTGATAACCTAAGACAATTCAATTTCAAAGGAAGCCGAAAGCATCCCTAGAAGGAACATTCTTGATCATGAAACCATTATCAGGATCAACTTTTCCTTGACCATTGAGTTTCTAAAAAGAAGACTGAGAACAACACCCTGGTATTCACTTTGGCTGTCAAAGCCAACAAATATCAGACCAAGCAGGTTCTAAAGAAGCATATGACATCATTAGCACCAAGGTCGTCACACTGAGCTGGCCTGATGGAGGGAAGAGGGCCAGCATCTAATGTTGCCAAAACAAACTGGAATATTTCAGCTACATTCAGTTAGCCCGTTCTATATATGATAACATTTCCAACTATATAAAAAACAAACAAAATCTGTCCCTTTCTCTATTTCAAGTAGGTGACACAGCAGATAGAGTACAGGGCCTGGAGTCAGGAAGATGGGAATTCAAACCTGTCCTCAGACACTAAGCTATGTGACTCTGGGCAAGTCACATAGCCACTATCTGCTTCAGTTTCCTCAACTTTAAACAGGGATCATATTAGTACCTACCTCTCATTGTGGTTGTATGAATCAAGGAAGTAATATTCGTAAAGTGATTAGCACAGGGTCTAGCACATAGTAGGAGCTTAATAAATGCTTGTCCATTCCCCTTCTCCTCTACTCCTGCCACTACTTCTTGGGAGCATAAAAACCTATGGAAACAAGAGATACTGGTATACCCTTCATGGAAAATTTCCTCAAAATCTCAAGCAGCTATGTTGGTAGCTGCTTGATGTATATACTTTCTTGATGTTCCTCAGGAGAGTCAAGAAATAGTGTCTGGGCTGGCTTGTGTTTTGGTGGTTTGGGAAACCTGAGAGTTGCCAGGGAAGTCAGCAATTGCAGGAAGAGTGTGTTTGTGTAAGATTAAGGAGCTAGAAAATCAGTACAGGTGATGAGTGAAAAGATTGGAAGCCAAAGCAGTAAGTTTGAGCTTTGGCTTGAGAGAAGAGGAAGTGGCCTGAGAGCAATTATGAGTATGGTTGAGAGCTTCGGTAATGCAGAGCTTTTTAGGGAATATCCAGAAAAGTCCAGTGAAGAGATGAATTCATACTGTTAGTGGTTGTGAGTCTCTGAGTTGTTTGCTATTATATTACTCACTCTAATCCATGGAAGACACAAAAAGAGAATGAACAATGATGTAAAGTTTCAAGATCAAATTCTTTCTAGTATAGCATATCAGAATTCTGGGCATCTGGGTTTCTCCTACTTTCTATTTCAAGATTCTATAGTTAGGAAGGTGGGGAGTTTCCACAAGAAAAGGAGAATGGGGTGGTGAAATTATGGATCATAATAATTGAAAGGTAGTTGGGATTGTGTTGGAGAGAAGCCTAACCACCCTTCCATTGGTTGATCACATATCCCTTAGAGTTATGTCATAGCTCCTTTGGGGTCATGCCACGGTGCCTATGGAACTGGAACACCTGTCCCACCACTTTTGAGATCACTGCCCTATGGTAACTAGCTTGGTAGATAATATGAAGACAGTTTTTCTTCTTCCTCTTCCTTTTCAGTTTAAATACCCTTTGATTAAATTCTGCAAAATTTGATTAGATTCTGCAAAATTCCAGACAATATCCTCTCCAGTCATTATTAGATATACTCTGCCCCTAGCCAGGAGCATGTCATTCCAATTTTAAGCAATCCAGAAATCTAAATCCCATTCCCACCTTGTTCAGTTGTTCCCAACTCTTCATGATCCCATTTGGGATTTTCTTGGCAGAGATACTAGAGTGATTTGCCTTTTCCTCCAATTCTTTTTACAGATGAGGAAACTGAGGCAAACAGGGTTAAATGACTTGCCCAGGGTCACACAGCTAGTAATTTTCTGAGGCCACATTTGAACTCAAGAAGAGAGGTCTTCTTGACTTTCAGGTCCAGCACTCTATCCACTGACCACTGGGTGGCCACAGGGCCACCTAGCTGCCCTACCAACTTGTTAACAACTATTCACTACCCAAATCTGCCTTTTGCATCTAGAGGTCTTGCTTTGGATAAGCCACAGTAATAAAAACACTACCTTGTTTCTTAAGGCCTCTTTGCCCAGTCAGACCTGCATAATCTTTTACATCATGTTTTGCACTCTGTCTGGCTACATGAATCACCAGAAGTGGGTAGTAGTCATTCGGTTTAGAAAGCCTTCCAGGATTTACCTTCATGACTTGGATACCAGTCACCAAAAGACTACATTTACCAAAAAATTACATCATCTCTCTCCGTTCTTTTTTTTTTTTGGAGGGAGGTCAATTGGGGTTAAGTGACTTGCTCAGTCACACAGCAAGCGTTTTGTGTTAAGTGCCTGAGTTCGCATTTGAACTCGAGTCCTCCAGACTCCAGGGCCGATCCTCTATTCACTGCGCCACCTAGCCGCTCGTGATGTCTGCATTCTTGTTAGCAGGACAATAAACAGTAGCTTGAAAAGAGAGTCACTAATCAACACTACTCATCTTTCTTCCTCTAACCTTTCTCTCACTTGCAAGATCTCCCACCCGACAGCACCTAGAGATCATCGATATTATCAATCCTTGTAGGACAAGCACCTGCTTCCTCTTCAGAGCACTTAACTCCCTTCTCTTCAGAAAGAGCCTCACATTCCTCTCATTTCCAAGAGTTCAGTTCTTTCCTCACTTTCCCCTTTGTGTGAGCCTGACACAGGTCAGCATTCACCTGTCCCTTCGTCTCTTCCTCCTGGTTGTCATATTGACGCCTTTCTTTAAGTTGCTTAAAGGAACATTTCGTTCTCTATAATAATCCAGGAGAGTGAAGAAGTGTTCTTTAAATCCCCTTTCCTTCTCTTCCAAGAGGGAGACCAGCCTGCATTTTGAGCATAGAAAGCAGTCTTTCGGCCAAGACAGAAATAAAAATTTGGCCATGACAAAAATAAAGAAACATTACACTTTCTACTTCCTATAATGGGCTTCAGCCCCATAGGGCACTGGGCACACACATCCACAGCGGCTTCGCCAGGCCTTTCTCAGAGGGTGGGTGGGCTCTGCCCTCCAAGTCAGTGACCAATCAGTAAGCCCTCTGCTCCTACCTACTCCCCCTTCTCATGTAGGGGAGGGGGGAGTCAGAGTAAATTGCACAGAATAAACAAGCGCAAATAGGTTGCAATTTGTATCATGTGTTCAACTTTCGACCTTCGAGCATTCTGTGATTTTTATTAGTAACCTCATTTTCACTTTCGGGCTGGTAACACGGAATATTTGCTGCTATGCACAATACAGAAAAAAAAAAAAAGAGAGAGAGATTGGATGCCACAAGTCTGTGGCGCGGCTGGTAGGCACTTTACTGGTCTTGTTCATCCTGCAGTTGTAAATAGCATTCATTGCATATTTTCATTGTTTATCTTTAAAACTCAACTTTGTGTTGCAATTATTCCCCCAGAGCCTAGTGAGAGTCCTTTGGGTTCTAAGCCCAAATCTGCAAAGTCAGTAATGTTGCTTACCAAGAAAAAGGTTTTAGATACTTTGTGGGGCTGCGGGTTTGGTGTTAACGAATGGACTATTTGTTACATCTGCAAAAAGAAGGAAAGTATTTGTAAAAGTGTAAGTGAATCCACTCCAGAAAGTGCTAACGTAACCTCGCTAGTGCTCCAAGAAGGAATTGAAAAAATGGAAAAGCAGCTAAGTTTGGGAGTTAATGAGATGATAGTCATCCCCTCCCTCTCCTCAAAATCCTGAGCTAGCTCGAACCTCCCCCACTACACCTGCCAGTCAGCGAGAGTTGAAGCTTAAACTCGGGGGCAGGGACTCACCCCAGGCATGTGCTTCTCATCCAGGAACAGTTCCATCCTGGAGCCGAAAGGGAGTTTTGAGATGGCAGGTTGCTCCTTTCTCTTTTTTACCTCGGGTTTCTTCCTGCATCGCTGCCCCTGCCCCTCCCAATTCCAGCCAGTGTTGCCTCTCCTCTCCTATTCCCTGCATTTTACAGTTTTTTTCATGGTTACTGTGTTAGGAAAAGTGCATGTTATCAGAATTAACATTTTGTTATAAAGCGTAGTATGCAGAAATGTGCATTTTTAGCAACCTCTAGCAAAAGATTATAGCTTTTGGTGGTCGAGGGAACCAAACCCCCTATTTCCCCACATATTCAATGTATCAACATCCACATTTTTTTTGCTCCCATTTTCTCTCCCTCTACACACACTTGCCCTTCATCCAAACTTCCCTATTTTCGCAAAGGATATCATCATCCTTCCAGTCATCCAGGTTTGCAACTTTGAATTGAATTAACATCAATTAATTAACTGAATACATAATTATTATTTATAAGACTGTCATAAGGACATATATGAAGAAAATAATGAAGCATATTCAATTACATTGCTCTCAACATTAAAGATTGTCAATAATTGTTATTAATAATAATATTTGTTAGTGAGAACAAATATATATTTGTCATGTGAATAAAATAATTTTAAAATATTTTACTTAGTCTCATCTCATTTTAATTTCCATTTTGCACAACCTTTATAGTGTACATAATATGCTATTTCAGTAGCACATATATATATAATTTATAATAAACTTAAATGGGGGGTGCATGCTCAAACATTGTTTCTTGATATGGGTGACAATTAAAAAGAGTTTAGAGACCACTGGTATTACTATAGACAGTAGCTACAACATAGGAAGAAAAACAGCAGTAGAGACATCCAGAAGACAAAATCCAAAAAAGATACCAGTAGTAAAAACCAAGGCCTCAAATATCTGTTTGGCTGGGAGTCTTCAATAGAAATAGAGAAGTATGGGGAATGAGCAGGTTTACCAGGGGAAGATAATTAGTTCTGTCATGGACATATTGAGTTAGAGATGTTTATGGAACATCCAGGAGATGATGAAAAGCCAGAGAGACTGGAGCCATGTTGGAGAATAAATTAAATGCCACGTTAAGGATTTGGTATTTTAACACAGATGAAATAGGGAGCCACTGAAAGTTTTTGGCCAGTAGAATGACACAGTTGGACCTATGCCTTAGGGATGATTTTGAAGGTTTTGTGGAAGATTGATCGTAGAGAGAATAGAAGAGAAAAATGTATTAGGAAGCTATTGCAATAGTCTGAGTAAGAGGTGATGAGTATCTGAACAAAGATGGTGGTCAGCTGGAGAAAAGAGGATGGGTATGAGAGATGTTTGTGGAAATGAGTTCATAAGATTTGGCAAGTGATTGGATGGAAAGTAGAGTGAAGAAGAGCCAATGATGACATCAAGGCCAAGAATCCTCAACTCAAAAAAGTTTGCAGGAATTGTTGTTTTAGGGAGAAAGTTAATTAATTTAATCTTGGATATGTTGAATCAGAGATGCTGATTAGATATCTTGTTAGAGATGTCCAATAGTGAGTTTGATAATGCAGGATGGGAGTTGGGGGAAATGATTAGGGGCAGATATTAATTTGGTAGATAGCTGAATGGAGGTAATATTTGAACCCATAGGAACAGATGATGAGATCACCAAACAGGGTGAGAATGTTCAGAGGAAACATAAGAGGGCCTCTGAAAGAGCCCTGAGGGAGATTTATGTTAAGAAGGTAGAATGTGCATGATGATCCAGCAAAGGAGGTTGGGCTGGAAAATATCAGTCCAACAGGTAGGAAGAAAACGAGGAGATAACAGTGTTATAAATGCTAAGGTAAGGGAGAGTGTCCAGGAAGAGGTGGTGTTCAGAGGTATCAAAAGTCAAAAGGAGGTCAAACTGAACTGAGAAAATGCAATCAGATCTAGCTATTGTTAGCCTTGGAAAGTTCATCATTATTATATAATCTATTATAGCTGTTTAGGTGTTTTAGGTCTTATATCTATATCTATATCTACCTATCTATCTATATATATATAAAACTATATATATCCCAAGTACTTAGCAAAGTGCTGTGTACACAGTTGGCACTTAGTAAGTACTAGTATGCAGACATTGATTAGCTGAATGATCATAAGTAAGTCCTTGGAGCCTCAGTTACCTTCTAGGCAGGGACAATGTGCTTTTATCATTGTCTAACAGTGTAAGGAAAATTTTGGCTCCTCTCCCCCTCACCCCCAAAGCATTTTGTAAACTTCAGAATTCTATATAAATGTGAGTTATTATCATGATGAATCCTCCTCCAAATCTTTCCTCACACCATTTCCTAGACCTTGTATTTCTTCTTTCTTGCTCTTAACTGGTTGAATTCCTACTCTCCTTTAAAATCCAACTCATATTGTAACTCCTCCATGAAGCCTTCCATGATTCCCTAACTTCCTGCTTGGACCTCAACAATTTGTCTGATACATCTTTAGTGCCTATGTAATGGGTATCTTAAGTACCTGCATTTTCACAACAATCCTACTGCATTGCCTCATTGTGGAGAGGGAAACATGAAGGTTCTATCATCAGAGCACAGGCTCAGGCAAGCCCTACCAAACTGGAAAGGCATCATCTATGGACTCAGTCACAAACCACATCACCAAAGTCCTGAGTAGTCAAACACTAGAAGACTGATCATGAAGTGACTAATTCCTTGGCTGTGATGATCTATAAAACAGATACTTCTACAATCCCCAATACCATTGTCCTTTCTCCACTGGAGTGGATGGCAATGCATCCATCCTTTCTCATTCCATGCAATTCTTGCCAATGTTTTCTCATAATCCCTCAAGAGAGTCCCTGTCCTATGCACTGCAGGCCTTTGCCTAGGCCTCTTAACATTACATGAGCACTAATGCTTTCTATCTGTTAACCTGAATTTTTATTCATCACCAGCCCAACTCCTATTCTGTTTTTCTAGGTGATAACTTTGTGATTACAAACTTTTTGCAGTCTATTTTCCAACTTTATCATTCAACTGAAATGACTTTTTTTTAAAGTTCCCAGTGATTCCTTAACTGTCAAATCTAAAAGTCTTTTCTTAATCCTCATCTTTCTTGATTTCTCTATAAACTTTGATAGTGCCAGTCACCCTGTTCTCCTAGACACTGTCCTCTCTGGGATTTTGTGATACTGCTCACTCCTAATTTTCCTTCTACCTTTCTGACCATTGCTCAGTCTCCTTTGCTAGACCTTGTTCCAGGTCATGTCTACTAATGATAGGTGTCACCCAGTGTTCCATCCTGGGTCCTCTTTTCTTCTCCCTCTATAATATTTTACTTGATGATCTCTCCTGACCTCCAGTCTCATATAACAAACTCCCTCCTGGATACTTTCAAGTAAATGTCCTATAGACTTCTCAAGCTCTGCATGCCCAAAACATAACATATTATCTTTTACTCCAACTCTCCCATCTTCTAAACTTCTCGATGACTGCTAAAGCTAACACCATCTTGTAGGTCTGAGCTGATCCAACCATTCAGGAGAACAATTTGTAACTATGTCCAACGGGCTATAAAATTCTGCATGCTCTTTAGCCTAGCAATACCACTTCTAGGTCTGTATCCCAAAGAGCTCATACAAATGGGAAAAGGATCCACATATACAAAAATATTTATAGCAGCTCTTTTTGTGGTGGCAAAGGACTGGAAATTAAGAGGATGCTCATCAATTGGCAAATGACTGAACAAGTTGTGGTATATGAATATAGTGGAATGCTATTGTGCTATAAGAAATGATGAGCAGGCAGGCTTCAGAGGAACCTGGAAAGACTTATATGAACTGATGCTGAGTGAGAGGAGCAGAACCAGGAGAACATTGTACACAGTAACAGCTACATTGTGTGATGACTGACTTTGATAGACTTAGTTATTCCCAGCAATGCAAGGATCTAAGACAACTCCAAAACACTCACAATGGAAAATGCAATCCATATCCAGAGAAAGAACTTTGGAGTCTGAATGCAGATGGAAGCATACCATTTGCTCCCCTTTTCTTTATTTCTTCTGATTCCTCCCATTAGTTCTAATTCTTCTTTACATCATGACTAGGGTGAAAATATGTTTAATATGAATGTATATGTAGAGCCTATATCAGATTGTACACCATCTTGGGGAAGTAGAAGGAGAAGGAGGGGGAGAAGATGTAAAACTCAAAATTTTATGGAGTGAATGTTGACAACTAAAAACAAATAAATAAATAATATATATATAATTATACATATATATATATAATTTTTTTTTAAAGCTAACATCATCCTCTCTATCACCCAGGCTTGTAACATTGGCATCATCCTCAACTCTTCACCTTCATTCACCCCACATATCCAGTGTGTTGCCAGGTATTATCATTTCTACCTTCTCAATATCTGTTGTATAGGTCCCCTTCTTTCTACTCACACCACTACCCTGGTATAGGTCCTCATCACCTCACTCCTGGACTATTACCATACTCCTCTAGCAGGTCTCCTTTATTCAAATCTCTTCTTTCTCCAATCCATCCTCCATTCAGCTACCAAAGCGATCTTCCCAAAGTACAGGTCTGACCACGTCTTCTCCCACTCAGAAAATTCCAGTGGTTCCCTATTACTTCAGGACCAAATATAAAATCTTCTGTTTGACTTCATAAATTGACCCCTTCCCACTTTTATGGTTTCCTCATACTTTTCTCCCCACCATGTATTCTACAATCCAGCATGTGTGGGTTAGACAACTACGCATCCAATTAAAGAAAAATCAGAGCAACACTTGTGGTGAACAGGTATATTTTATTACCAATTCCCGGGAATGGGGGCGTCCTTCCCTAATGCAGGTCAGAAAAAGGAGGCCGCCCAACCCTTCAAGGATTGAGCTTTTATACCCTGAGTGTCGTCATCCCTGACTTCTATTGGATGAGAACAGGGTTACAAGCTCAACGCAGGAAGAGGACAAAAGGCTGAGAGTGCGTTCTAGGATTGCCTTCATCTCTCATTGGGGATAGGGCGGGGTCTCGTTTAGGCGCGAATTCAAACAAAGAGGTCTCAGATCACCCTGCCTTGCTATCCCTCATCCTCGGGTGCACAATGTGACATGGGAGGCTAACCACCCCAAATTGAGAAGTTTTCACTTATCCCATACAAGCAGAACAGGCCTTCTTATTGTTCATTGTGCAAGACTATCTCCCTACTCCATTCTTTTTCACTGACTACCAAAAATGCCTAGAATGCTCTTTTCCACTGCCTGGTTTCTCTGGCTTCCTCCAAGACTCAGCTAAAATCCCATATTCTGCAAGAGGCCTTTACTGCCTTGTTCTTCAATCCCTAAGGCTAGTGCCTTTTCTATGAGATTACCTTCCATTTGTACTTTATATACTGTATGTTTTATGTATGATATTTTTCATTTCATCTTCCCATTAGAATGTGAACACCTCTGGGTCAGGATTTTTTTGGCCCTTTTTTTGTATCCCTAGTGCTTAGCATAGTACCTGACAAAAAGTAAGTGCTTAATAAATTCTGTCGAATAACAGACTAATATTTTTTGTATGCCAGAGGAAGCAGACAGCATTTGAAATGAAACCATTGAGAAACAGCCGTTCCTGTGTGTCACCTTTTTTTTTTTTTTTTTTTTTTTCAGTTTTTGCAGTGCTGGTGATAAAGTAGCAGAAAAGTGGTTTGAGGGTCCTAAGGATCACACAGTGGTTTGTTTGTTTTTACTCCCCCCTTTGTACCATACATTCAGTCATTTAGCAAGTTCTGTCAATTGTGGACTTCCTGATATCTTCCACATTCTCTCCTCCCTCTCTATTTTCACAATCCCCTCCTTAGTATAGGCCCTCATTTTAGGATCTACTTGGGCTATTGCAATAACTTTCTAACAGATTTTTCTGCCTTTACTTTCTCTTCACTCCAAAACATCATTTATACTGCTGCCAGACTAATATACTTTATACATAGATATATGTAGAATCTTACTCTTCTGCTCAGAGATCTTCAGTCATTCCTATTGACTCCTGTGTTAAGACTCCTTTTTGCCTGTCATTAAATAAAGGTTTTGTACAATCTGGGGCCACCCCACTTTTCTAACCTTATCTCCTATCACTCCTCACCACACTGTGCTTTGGCTAAATGGAACTCTTTTCTGACTGATATGTAATAGTCCATGCTTTCTCTCATGCTATTCTCTATGCTTGGAATATCTTCTCCCCTTCTCTTTGTCTGTGAAATCCCCATGTATCCTTGAAAATGAAGTTCAAATGTTACCTGTGTAGAGTATTCCCCAATGTTAATGATCTTTTAAGCCCCTCAGAACTCTTGCAATGTCTTGTTTTGCACCTCTGTAGTACTAGAACCTAAGAGGTAGATGGGACCTCTGAGGGCAATCCAGCAACACCTGTGTCTGGCAAAGAATTTCTTTCATAACATCCCCAAGAGTTGGTCCGTTGGGCTGTACTTAAAGGCTTCAAACAAGGGTGAGTTCACTATCTTCTAAAATAACCCATTCCACTTTGGGATCACTTTAACTCTTGTGATTTTTGTCCTAACATCAGACCTAAATCTGCTTCTTTTCAGTTTCCTATTGCTTCTAGTTCTGTCTTGCTGGGGAAATCAAACACAATAAATGCAATCCTTCGCCTACAAAATAGCCCTTCAAATACTTGAAGATTGCTATTGTGTCTCCTCCAACCCTTCTCTTCTCCAGTTTAAAGTCGTTTTAATTCTTTCAACTATTTGTTTTCTAGTCCATCTTCCTGGACTGTCTTGATTACCCTCTTCTGGACCTGCTCCACCATTTCAGGGCCTTTCCTCATTTAACCAGCAGAGTGTGTTACTGACCAACTAGTGGTGCTTATGGAAAGATTATTTCCCAGCAGTTGTGTGCCAGTGAACCCCAAACCAGAGAGCTTTCTGGTGATAATGCCAACCCCACTCTAGTTCTCAAAAAACTGGCTACATCTCTTTCCTCTGGCTTTGCCCCTTTGTGTCAATATTCATCTTGTTAGATTAAGAGGTTAGTATGCATATACCCCTTTCAGATGTTTGGCTTGTGGTGTCCTAGCATAACAGTGGGAAAAAATTACCCCATTTCTTTTAATAGAGAGTTTACTCACAAAAAGCATGGAATAGCTGAATACAGTTCTTTAATGGAAACAATAAGAAAAGGATAAAATCAAATACACTGAACGCAACTAATGTGATCTGGGAACCCACACATCCCTTCCAGACCAAGAAGTCAAAAAACCAGGTTGTCTATGGGCAAGCTCAAACCCAAGAGCTCAGTTCCTTTCCCCTGCTACTCCTATAGGGAACTAGCAAGCATTAACATTGAGATTTTCACAAATATATCAAAAGTTCCCCAAAGGTCAGTGGATATGGCTCAGGAACTCAAAATCTGTCAATCTTCCTTTGAGGCTTGGGCTCTTGGTAATAGGCAAGGTGGAATCTGGATCAATTTGGCTAATGTCCTCCTCAGGGTAATTCTTTTTCCACCTCTATCTCAGTGCTTAGTTTAGCCCAGGCTGTATTCAATGCTTGTTGCCCCTGAATCTGCCTTTGGACAAAAAGGGAAGTGACCTTGCAAATAAAGTGGTGATCCCTGGTGATTATGCTGTCTCTCACAGTATTCCCTCTCACTTTCACCAAAGTTAGCAATAGTCTGATGACTTTCATATCTGATATTAGATATTCTTTCTCCTTCTTCTTCATTCCTACCCACAGTTCTCTTCCCTCTAGCCTGGATTGCTTTCACCTCATGGTGGCTGATTCAGGAGGTGACAATTGGGTGAGGGGACAGGGAAAGAAGTGTGTTACAAGCAATGTGGTACCCAGAATTGAAAATGATATTCCAGATGTAATCTGACCAGGGTAGAGTATAGTGGGACTCTCACTTCCCTTGTTCTGTACACTAACATAACCTTTGACTGCCATGTTAGCATTGACTCACTTAGAGCTTTCAATTCACTAAGACCCTCACAGTTTTTCCACAGAAACTCTTGTTTCGTCACAACTCCTCTATCTTATAATTTTGCAATTGATTTCTTGGATCCCGGTGTAGAATTTACCTTCAGCACTGTTAAACTTCATTTTATTGAGTCCAAACCGTTCTAGGCTGTTGCTACATTTTTGGAACTTGACCCTGTCATCCAACATGTGATTTGTCCCTACTAGCTGGTATCATTGGCAGATTTAATAAACATGCCTTCTATGGCTTCATCAAAATAATGGATCACAATGTTAAATAACCCTGAGCCAAGGACTGATCCCCAGGGTATTCCACTACAGACTTCCCTTCAAGTTGGTATTGACTGATTAATGACTAAGTATTCTGTGGGTTCAATCATTCTGTTCTGAATGTACCATCTCCTCCAGCCCTCGTCTCGCCATCTTTTCTACCAGAATAATTGCATAAGCTACTTTGTCAAAAGCTTTCCTGAAATCTAGGAATATTATGTCTACAAAATTTTATGTGTGTTCTTTTACAAATTCTGATTTACCAGTCTAGTTACCTTGTCGAAGAAGAAAATGAGGTTAGTTTGGCATGGCTTATTCTTGACGAGCCATCCTGGTTTTTGGTGATTATCACTGCATTTAGTGCTCAGAAACCATCACTTTAATAAGGAAAGTCCTTGCCACCAAAAATCCTGTGTGTGTGTGTTCGTTTTCTTTTGTAACTTAGCTAATATAGGAGCAGCTAGGTGGCACAGTGAATGGATCACCAGCCCTGGAGTCAGGGGTTAAATTTGGCCTCAGACACTTAACACAAAAACTAACTGTGTGACCTTGGGCAAGTCACTTAACCCCAATTGCCCTGCCCTTCCCCCTCCACAAAGCAAAAAAAAAAATTTTTTTAAACCATGGCTAATATAGAAATGTTTTGCATAACTTCACATGTATAATCAATATGTTGCTTCTCAAGGGGTAGGGGAGGAGGGGGAGAGAATTTGGAACTCAAAATTTTTTTAAATGAATGTTAAATTTAAAAATCTAATTAGGAAATTTATATACATATCTATACACACATATATATTATATATATATGAATGAAACAGGGTGATAGCTTGAGTTGATAGTAAGGTGATAGTAAAGGTGTTTTTTTTTAAGGATTGAGGAGACTTGGGCAAGTTTGAAGTCGTAGGAAAGGAATGCTTAAAGGATGAAGACTAGAGAGAAGATGGTTGAGGTTACAAACTGCAAACATAAGAGAGGACAGGATTAAGCATATATGTAGAGAGCTTGTCCTTGGTAAGGAGAAAGACCAGCTCATTGCCAAGGACTGGGGGGGAGGGGGAAGGACTGGGTGATGGGGGATTATGTTAAGGAGTTTTGAGATGGAGTGGAAGAAAAGAGATCAGGTCCAATGGCCTCAATTTTCTCAATAAGAAGCAAGATAACTTTGTTGGAGGTAGCGGTGGAGAAGGTCAGGAGGGAAGGGAAGTAAAGGACCCTTGAGGAGGGAAGAGGTTTTGATAAGTTTTTGTGAGGAGTGAGAATAGGGGGTCAGTTAGGCAAGAATGAAAACATGAACTTGTTGCCACAGGGTACAATTGGATAGCATGAATTTGACCTATAGCTGCAGGGAAGCCTAAACTCAACTCTATTTTTCTAGGTAGTGTCTTTAGGACTACCATACTATTCATCAGCTCCACCAAAACTTATTATCATTATGGATAGGAAAAAATTCCCTGGAATGCTTCTAAGACCTGAACTTACTCTGAATATGACTACTAGAACTTGACAGACTCATGTGAAATGTCAGAATCACTACATTTTACAGATCCTCTTGCAGCATAAGAATTTTGGCAAGGTTACCAAGCTGTAGATTTTTTAGAACAATGATTTAAGTTACCAAAAAAAAAAAAATCCTATAATTATCAAACACTTCTGAAAAATGCTATCAGAAAGTTAAAATGCTCCATAATTGGGTATGGCTCTACAAACTCTGTCACATCAATATAAATGAAGTGTTACATTATAAAAACAGAAAAGCTATATAGAAACACAATAACAAATGAAAACAGAATCATATAGGTATACACATAGATGATTACTTACAAAATGAAACTACATATACCAAACAGGATTCAATGTACAAATTCAATGGAAGGGAACAGTGGGAAGGACTAATAAACTTCATGTTGGTCTTTTAAAAATTTAGTTTAAGTGATTTCATAATTAAAACAAATTCAGAACTAATCAAATATTAATATACCCTCAATTATCTCAGTACCTAGTTAGAGGAGGAAAATGATAATAGCCTCTCCACTATTGAAGATGTACCAATAACTCTAAAGGGAATCCCCAAAGAGGATAGATAGCAGATGGGAGTTTCATTCATATTTGTATCTTAAGTGCCTAGCAAGTTCTGAATAAATACTTGATTTCAAGGTTATTAAATTCAGAAAATTTGGTGATTCCAATTTATAAGTATCAGTTCTGGTGCTTTGTTTTGAAAGCCTCAGTCAAGAAAATATGACCACCTCTGACATGTAAGTGGCTGTGTGACCCAGGGCAGATCATATATCCTCTCAGTGCACCAAGCAGCTAAAACTCTTGAGACTGAGAAATTATGATCTCTGGGAGAGAATTTGGAACTCAAACATTTTCTAAAATGCTAAAAATTGGTTTTTTTGCATGCAATTGGAAAAAAATATCAAAAGAAAAATTAAAAACCTAAAAAAAAAGACAGTTAACTTTGACCACCAAATCAAAAGGAAGGACTCGATGAAAAATGGTATCCACCTCTAAAGAGCTTTGATGCACTCTAGGTACAGATTGAAGTATTTTTTCGCTTTTTTTTTGGGGGGGGGGGGGAGCAACATGTCAATATGGAAATAGGGTTTGCATGACATCCCATGTATAATGGATTATCATATTGCTTGCTTTCTCAAGGGATAGGGGAGGGGTATGAGGGAGGGAATTTGGAATAGAAAATAAAAAATTTTAATCCCTAAAATATATATATATTTTAGCATTGTTAAAAAACAACATTGCAGGGTGGCTAGGTGGCACAGTGAACAGAGCACTGGCCCTGGAGTCAGGAGGACCTGAGTTCAAATCCAACCTCACTTAACACAAAAACTAGCCATGTGACCTTGGGCAAGTCACCTAACCCCAATTGCCCTCCAAAAAAAAAAGCGAAAAAAATATATTGTGATCTGCATCAGTAGGAGTTTCACCAGGAATTCTTTATACCAATGAAATTACAGGTCTGGACTAAAACAGAAAGCAAGCAAAAATCTTTACATTCCCAACCTCATATATTTGCTCCCTACTACTTCAATTTTATAATCTTGGGTAATTTTTCTCTGACGGTTTGTCAGTAAGAAAATGTGGGAAACATTGGTTTATTTTAAAAAACTACTATAAAATAAATTCTCAAAATATTTTCAACAGGCTGTCTTATGAAAATCATTGCAAAATTTTCATTTCCTTAACGCTTTACTCAACACAGATGACATTAAGAAAAAGATGCAAAATTTCCTCCACTTTTTCAAGTTCAATTTAAAATATCTGCCATTTATCTGCCATTTATCACATGCTACAATTTGGCAGTTATGTTAGCGTACACTTAACATTATAATCCTTAAGGACATTCATATTTAAAATGGTGTCTTGCATACATTGGGGGCTCAATATTCGTCAAAGTGAATCTATATTCCAAGAGGTACAAGTAGACTCTGATTAATACTTTAAGGTTTTAAAAGATCTTTATTGAATAAAAAGTTACCTGCATTTGAATTTTCTCTTGGCTATCTTAACCAGACCATCCACATAAGCTTCTCTAAATAATTATAAGTCATAACTTAGAATTAACACCCTGCCATAAAGAAGTCTTCAGCATACAAAATATTTAAGTCAAGTGTAATACAAGTTCACAGATTAGTATGGGTTGTCATCAAATAGGAAGTTTTTCTGGAGGAAGAAAAATCTAATTTAGTTGTACTTGTGGCTTATTTGTCCCTATAAAAGAATGTCCTGATAAGCATTATTTTTGATATACAAAACTCTTGGTTACAGTAGGATTATTTAGATGGTTCTAATTCTAGGCACATTTTAATATTTCCCAATTAAGGGGGGGTGGCATTAAGGGGAAGAAGTAGGTGGTCGGAGGTAAAAGTGAGAATCTAGAAGTGTACACTTTTATCTTTTTGCTTTCAATTAGAGGCATACACAAGGGGGGAAATGAAGCAGTCCAATTTGTTACAAATGCATAGAGATTAGCTGCTAAATTGAAAAGTAAAAAGTAGTTTAAAGCTTAACAGATATTACAAGTAATGGTGAGACAGAGCGTGCAAATAGCATTCCTTTACAATGCAGTGACTAATGATAACAGGATGAAGTTAAGCATTACAGATGGAGTTGAAACTGGAAAACAGTAAGCAAAATTGTTCTAAGGATTTTACACTTTAAGGACCATTCAAAATTTAATGTCTAATTATGAAGATGCAGCAAGAGGTGTGTATTGACTGTGTGAAACTTCACTAATGGGGTACACTTTATGCCACTGTCAAGTGATCAAAATAAAAAGAAATTATACTGCTATAAATTTGGATTTACATACATACAGCATGATATATACACGCACTGAACCTAATGGCTTATTTACTGAAGAAATAAAGGCATGGGATACTAGGTTACAGGGGAAGGGCATCACCACCTTGAGAATGTAAAGTTACAAGGGGCATAGTAACCTTAATACATTACCAAATACCACTACCAAGTCAAGAAACTATCACACAGCTGATTGGCCCCTAAAAAAAATCTTAGGCTAGTGTCCCAACTTCCATTCCAGTGTTCTCTTCACCATGCCATTTAACCTCTCAAGTAATCCAAATCTTTATTTGTTCAAATTAACAAACCATTAAGTTCTCTATAAATCAGCTTAATTTGGGCATTAAAAATTACAAAGTTGTGTGGTCTAAAACTAAACTAGATTTATACATGTCAAATAAAATTCCATAATCAACTGTCCCTCTAATGATTATCAAGCATTAAAAACTTTCAATCTCAACTTCAAAGTTGGCTATGGACAATATGAACTCAGCATCACAGTGTATATATAGGTATAAATGTTTGTGCCTGTTAACTTACTGAGTTTCTACATTTCCTACATCTTCCAGACAGAAGTTTCTGGAATTAGTTGACCTTCCTGTCTTGGGACCAATTTTTAAAAAAACCATAATATGACTTTTTTGATGAGTTCACAAAGTTAAAGCTCAACAGCTCAAAATATATACACTTTAAGGGGAATCAGTCTATCAACTAGCATGAGCTGTTTAGGGGTTAAGCAAGGAATAGGGGCTGGACTTGATTTTGTTGGTGGAGAACTTCCAGATAAGGAAATTCTCCTCCACCAGTGAAGGCTGGCACTTTCTCTCCAACTTAGTCTGAGAGAATAGCCTAGGTCATTGACTGACTGTAACTTGTCCCAGGTCACACAGCTACCATGTGTTTAAGGTAGGTCTTAAACCCAAGTCTTCCTGGTTTGGAGGTCAGCTTGTTATCCACTATCCTTTGAGTAGAACTGCTTACAAATTACATTTTTCAGCAGTACTGGTATTCAGAGATTCTGCCACCTGTGTGACACTCATTCACTGATTTCTGCACAACACACCCAAATTCACAAACTAAAATACTTAAGATAATTTATCGGGACAATGAAACATAAGCAGATGTTGCTGTAAAGGATTTTATTAATAATAGAATCCTATGTGCTGCAAATACTACAATGTAGAAAAAAGACTAGGGTAGAGATTTAAATGGAATTCCAAAAATAAGCTAATCAATTTCAGAAACAATTATAGATTTGAATGATATACACTAGTAAAGTCTTTTAAATTAAACCAAATAAGTGATATCTAATTATTCTGGGAATACAAGAATATGATGACTGAAAATGCCTAATGTGAAAATAAAAACCATGAACTGAGGAATTCAATGCTTTTGAAAATAAGGCCAAGACTACATATGTAATACAAAATATTTCATATTCTTTAGTAAATATTTTCTCACTTATCATGCAGTACCACTTTTGAAATACACAATTTCTCCTTATCTGAATTCTAGCCATACTAAACTGTGGACATCAATTTTTTTATGTTCAAATGTAGCCATGAGTTAAAAAGGTAACATACTAGGACAGAGCCCATTAGAAATGTAGTTTCTGCTACAATCTTGACCTATAAGATCATCATATCTGTACATAATTGTTATTTTTGTCACCATCTAGCATTAAAAATCCCTGCATTTGATAAGCAAACACTAGTAAATATTTCAGTACTGTGTATATGAACCAGAGTTTGTCTTAATGAATTACTGAAACAGATGTAACAATTGTTTTCAATCAAGATTAAGAGCAAAGTGATTAGGTTTGCTGATGAATTTTTTTCTTGGTAATTCGTGGAGTGAACAAAAAAAAAAAATCTAGTCACCAGTAAATTTACATTTGTATAACTAATTCTCTGCTATATGAAAAGTAGGAAGCTGAAACTCAACCTTCATGTTCTTGACTCCATACCTAGAAAAGAGATACCCTGACTTTAGTTTTTATTTGTCCATCATAATCCTAAAGGGTTAAAGTAATGTTCATTTTCACTAAGTAAAAGCCTTATCACACTGGTGTAGTCATTACTCCTGTTATACATAGGCTTTGTTTCTTAATTTTCTATATAGCCACTACATACAAAGAAGACATGATCTGACCATCAACAGAACTGAACCTACACTCTATTAAGGCGCTTTATGCCAGGCTCTTACCATGAATTCCATATATTAAGTCCCATAAAGATTTCGATTGCTTGTTCAATTCTAGTTTTGGTGGGGTTAGTGGGGGTGTGGCAGTAGGGGGCTGATAAATTTTGAAATGATCTTACTTTAATACATTTAAATAATTATTTATTAATGTGGTAAGTGAAAAGTAAATTGCAAAGGAAGCTTTCTTAGCTAGATGATTAAGTACAGTACTTTGGATTGTTCAAAAAGGATACTGTATGACTATCCCTAAGTTTTCGGAGCCAAAGCTATCTAGTACTGTGGTTACTTATTGACAGCTTGGTTAAAGTTCTTAAAAATTCGCTACTGCAAAAGCTATACCTAACAATCTTCAATAATGGTTTAAAAGAAAAGTACCACTTAAGTTGTTTGACAAAAACAGATATGCAGATACATTGATATGCTAACATGACTGCAATTTATCAAAAGACACGTAAGATCAATTCTTATATATTCAAGAGTTATTAAAAAATTAATGCTTTGGCCAAGCCATATTTATAAACACAAGTTGACAATGCAAAATAATTGCATAACTAATAATGCTAGACGGCTATGATATGGTAGGTTCAAGTTAACCCCACCTGTCCAAAAAAAGAAAAATCCTAAAAATATTTAGCCAGTATAAAACTGTAGTATTTGCCTAAATTTCAGTACTTAGTAAGTACAATCATTGTTCTAATATTTAAAACCACATCTAAAGGATAAGGCATAGCCATCTACTAATTGGCATATTTGTTTATTTCTCATTTAGTGAAAATGTCCTTATTTTATTTAAGTTGCAAAAACAAATTTCAACTCTGATTGCTATGCAAAAGAAAGGACTGAAGGTATCTGCTTTGCAATGAACTTTACAGTTCTCAACCACCACCACCACCACCCCCAACACACAACATGCTATATGAAAAAAGTTACTAACTGAACTACAGGTATTAAATACTGAAAAAGTTAACAGTTTATTATAATTTATTTTATTTAACAATCTAGGAAGTTCGCAGCCATCAGCAATTCCAGTGCAATTTCAGGTGCAATTGGGAATTCAGGAATCTCTGTAGAGCTGTTAGTGTAGCGAACCTTGTAGGTAAAATACATGCATACTTTTGATAGCACATGTGATGGAATTTCTCTAAAATTAACCTCATTGGTTTCATTTTCAGCAAACTGACCTAAAAAAAAAATAACACAGTTAAGACTTAGAGCTAGTCAACATCAAACTACAGTATTCACATAATTCAAGTTAGAGAAGGTAATCAACACCACAAAGATAATTTTCCGCCATGTTTCTATAACAGAATGGGATGGCTAGACAAGGTAGTCCGATATAAGTGGATAAATAACAGGTTTGGGAGCCAGGAGGCCTGGGTTCAAATCCAGGCTCTGCCACTGACTAGCCTGGTGGCCCTTGGCAGGTCATTTAACTTCTCTGATCTTCTGCCTCCTCATCTTAAGAATTAGATACTTTCCAGCTTTCATAACTATAATCCTATTTTTATGAACTGCTTGGTAGGTAGTTGGTCATAAAAAAGACACCTTATTTTTAAAGCTCTTTTTAGGGAATGAAATTTTAAAACTTTCCTTTGTAGTCTAGTTCAAGTATTTAATTACTCTAAGTGACCTATCCTCACGAACCATGTGTTCAATATTTAGCTATATAAATTTAAATATAAATTTAAAATCTGCTTCAAAGTGCCCATTAGCCTTCTCTTTCCCAGATCAAGCCACACAACCACATTAGTTTTTCCTTACAGGCATTTTCAGGACTACAGTGTTCTATACTCATTACTGGAGGCATATAAACCTTTT
Organism: Pseudochirops corinnae; assembly: GCA_028646515.1. Lineage (NCBI taxonomy): Eukaryota > Metazoa > Chordata > Mammalia > Diprotodontia > Pseudocheiridae > Pseudochirops > Pseudochirops corinnae. The sequence goes on along the minus strand of CM053587.1, from coordinate 142,693,441 downwards.
TAGAGAAATTAGGAGATGTTACTATTTGCATCTTTCAAAGCATGCCACAACCTCTCCACTGTAGTCACTATTCAATATGGTGGATAGTGAAAGCTCAGCAACCAAACAATATGGTATTCAGCTATGCTTGGCCAGGACACTACAATAATCCCACAATGTCCTCTGTTCTAGGACATATACTGAAATTATATGTTGTTAGTTTGGCCAACTGTGTATGAGGTCTGGTAATAGATGTTTGTTTTTTGAAGTACTGCCTAGCTAAATTCAGAAAGGCTCGTAAGTCAGCTGAATTTTTTTGTCCACGGTAACTTATAAAAGACCAACTTATGAGGTCTGTTAGGGATTCTCCACACCAGTGAAATCACAAACCCTTCAAGTACTGAAGTACAATTTGGTCAACCTGCTGCAAAACACTTCCTTAAAATTCTTAGCCTTGACTCAACTTACCCCCCCCCCAAAAAAGATTTAGATTACAAGCAGCAAGATTTTACAAAAGGCTGGAGAAGACAGATATGGATAACTTGGTAAAATCAAATACACAATTCCAGAAGAAAAACTATACTATCCTATGATTTAAGGAGTTGAATAGGGATATTCTGACTCCAGAGTTGGCACATTTCTTTTTTTACAACAATTAAATCAGTCTCTGATTAAAGTACTTGCTCTAAAGCTATAAAATCAGATTTATGTATAAAAACATCTACCATTTCGATAGTGTTTTAAGGGCAGTGGATAGAATGCCAGGCTGGAATCAGGAAGACTCATCTCCCTGAGTTCAAATGTGACCTCAGACACTTTGTAGCTGTGTGACCCTGGGCAAGTCACTTAAATCTGTTTACCTCACTTTCCTCATCTATAATATGAAGTGGAGAAAGAAATGGCAAATCACACCAGTATCTTTGCCAGAAAACCCCCAGAATGGGGCCACAAAGAGCTAGATGTGACAAAGACTGAACAACAACAAAAGGATTGTCAGGTACTCTACATATATCTCATCTCATTTGGGTCTTAGGACCACCCTACAAAGCAGGTGCTATTATTATCCCAATTTTACAGAAGAGGAAACAAACTGAGAGAAGTTAAGTCATTTGCAAAGGGTCATAGCTGGTAAATATCTAAATCAGAATTTGAACTCAGGTCTTCCTGATTTCAAGGCCAACACCTAATACACCACCTAAACCTTAGATAAATATGTAAATATAGCAATAGCTTAAACCCTAGATATCATGGGTAAGTTAACATTATGGTCATAAAGTTAATTTAATCTAGTCATCTGAGTATGTTTGCAACAGACAGAACCTTTGCTAGAGCAGTATATAATGATTCACTGCATTAGTCTGAAGAGAAAGTAGACCAGCCTCAGTCAAGAAGACCCGGCCACAAGCAATGCCTCTGACGCTGGCTGTTGGACCCACCCTGGACAAGTCAGAAATGCTCAGTGCTCCAGGTACTTTTAAAGTTTCTTTAAATTGCAGAGTAGGTGTTGATCTGCACTGGTGAAAGGGTTCCCCCACTCCTAAACAAAACCTCCACTTTTATCTGCAGTTTTCTTTTCTAAAACTTTTGTTCTTTGAATGAAAAAACAAAACCCCAAACAAACCCAGAAGCATCATCTGAAAAATACTGATTAAAGGTTTCACTAGAGCTTTAAACAAGGCAACTGGAGGAAAGCTAAGACTGAAATTTGGCTTATATTCAATATTTGTTCCTTGAAAACTATGGTTGACTGTTGTTCATGGCGGGGTGTAGAGGTGGGCAAAATCAGAATGCTTGATGCTCCCCATGGCAACTTCCAGATTTTCTCTCCACAACCATTAGTTAACCACCTTGCCTTTTTTTGTGGTAAAGTCAATCCAAATTTGTCACCCAATCAGGTTGTAGTAGCTGTAACGCATAGATCTTTACAATACTTGTCTTCCTTTTCCACCAAGTTCAGTGTCAAGCTCCTAATCTTTCTCCACTCCAACTCCTACCCTCATACTAGGAGACCTCAATCTAAGTTCTTAGTTCCTCATTCTACTGATTTCCCATGACGTATTTATCCTCAATATTTCAGTTAGACCCAGCGACACCCTTGATCGTACCATCACCTATAAGTGGTTCCACTTCCATGTTCATGAACACCAAAATCCCTTTATTTGATCAGCATCTTTTATCACTGTATCTTTTCCCCTGCCTTATGATCTACAACCCTATTCTTCATCCTCACCATGATCCCCAACCCCTCAACATATCAATCCTTTTCCAGATCATCACTGCGGCAATGACTACCTCTTCTCCCTTCCTGAGTCAGTTTGATTCTACATTCCATGTCTCCTTATCCTATACCTTGCCAAGTTTCAGCTTTGGAGTATTCTCAGAATATACTGTCTTTGCTCCTATTCATGGGCTGCTGAACTGTGTTCAACTAAGTCTTGAAAGACTGTTGACTACAACCACTAACAGTTTGTCACACAATCTCCGATGGGACCTCAGACTGTAGAAAAGCAATACTTTTATTTCCCTAACTGACGGACTACCTCACTTACCAAAGTGGATCTTCTAAACCTTTACATCTCTCTTCCAGTCTCTGATGGCATCTTTTCCTCCCAGTCTCTCAGCTGAGGACCTTGAACTACATTTAATTAAAAACAAAAACAAACCAAAAAACCCAAAGGTATTCCCTGAGAGCTTCCTTCTTCTCCTTCCTCATCTCAAATCACTTAGATATCTTCTCTCAGCATCCTCCTTCATCTGTATCTCACAAAGAGGCCCCCCTTCTTCTTCTTTTAGGAGGGAGGATGGCAGGGCAATTGAGGTTAAGTGTCTGAACTCAGGTCCTCCGGACTCAAGAGCTGGTGCTCTATTCACTGCGCCACCTAGCCCCTCTCCCCCTCTGCCCCCGCCTTCTTCTTGCTAAGAGAAACTGGAGTGGGGAGAGACTTAAGGCAACTTTTAATCAAAAGGTTATTGCAACTGTGCAGGTGTGAAGTGTGAAGTATACAAGAAATGTTGTGAAGGTAGAAACAATGAGACTTGAAAACATACTGGATATGTGAAGTGAATGTGAGAGAGAAATTGAGGATACCACCAAGGTCATAAACCTGGGTGACAGGAAGGATGGTGGTATTCTTGACAGTAAAAGGAAAGTTCAGGTAAAGTCGTTTAAGTTCAGTTAAGGAGAAAGGGGTTGGAAAAGAAAAACCAGCATATTCCGTTTCGGACATTGTGAGTTTTACATGTCTACAGGATATCCAGTATAAGATTCTAATAGGCAGATGATGTGAGAGTGGAGGCAAGGTTAGGGCTAGGCAGATTTGAGAATCATCTGCACAGAGATAACTGAATCCATGGAAGCTGAAGAAATCATCAAGCAAGATCATAAAGAAGAAGGCTTATGACAGAGTTAATGGTCATGACTTGGAAGATCCAGGAAAGGAGACAGAAGAGTAGTAAAACAGGTAGAAAAAAACCAGGAGAAAACAGTGTCATAAAAACCTTAAGAGGGCAGAGTTGTGAAATAGCATGTAGGAAGAAGAGGACCCAGGTTGGAATCTGGGGCTACATGAGGGAAGATATCTATAGAAGCAGGTGGGACCAAAATGAAGATCCAACAGAGGAAACCAAGGAGGGGGTCTGATCGGAAGGAAAAGAACCAAGAGAGAGCAATATCCAAAATATTTAGAGAGAGTATCAAGGAGAAAAGGGTGATCGAGGTGTTAAAAGCCGCAAAAGGTCAAGAAGGATGACTGCAATAAAGAGATCACTGTTAACTTTGGAGAGACTGGTTTCAGATGAACGATAAGGCTAGAAACCAAACTGAAGAGCATTTAAAAGAGGACAGGAAGCTGAAGCCTGGAGAGAACAATAGCTAGCAGGGATGGCTGGATCAAGTGAGGTTTTTAAGGATAAAGACATTTCTCATTAGAATATGAATTCCTTGAGAGGCAGGGATTATTTTTGCCTTACTTAGTATGGTCAGTACTTAGTACAGTGACTGACATATAGTAAATGCTTAATAAATGGTTGACTTACATGTTTATGTGAGTATAATATCAAGAAAGCCAACAGTAGAAAGGGAGAGACTCACTGGTTACAACCCTTCTATATGACCAAACTATTGTACAATGTGAAAGTATTTGCAGACCCTATACACGATTGCACGCCACCATGGGGGGGGGGGGAAGGGAGGGGAGAAAATCTGAAACTCAAGTGATTGTGGAACTGAATCTTGTAAATAAAAAGTAAATGAGCAAAAAAAATAAAAAATAAAATAAAAAAAAATAAAAAAAAGTTACTTCTGCCATTATTAAAAAAAAAAAAAAAAAAAAAAGAAAGGGAGAGACTGAAGACTGGTGAGAGAGTGGATATGATATATAGAAACAATCTGCCAGCAACGAGATGATGGAATAGAACCAAGAGTACGTCGTAGAGGAGTTTGCTTCAGCAGAGGAAGGGTGACTTTTTTGTGTTAGTAAGCAAGTACTGTTTCCTATTTTTGCACAAATGGGATCAAAGGCAGTGCATGGTAGGATTCTTTTTTCTTTTTACCCCCAGCACCTAACACAGTACCTGGCACAAAATGTTGTCATTTTGCCCTCCAAATATAGTCTATGTTCTTTTCTTCACTTACACATCCATCATACTATCGAGTCCTCATTACTATTCACCTGAACTACAGCTGTCTCCTAAATGATTTCCCTATCTCAAGTCTTTCCCTTCTCTAATCTATCTTCTATATAGTTGCCAAATTTATAGTCCTCAAGCACAGACTGGGCCAGTCACTCTCCTGGTTCAAAGAAGCTTTGAGAACATCCTATTACAACTAGGATAAAATATAAACTCCATTGGTTGGCATTTAAATGCCCTTTATGATCTTGTTTTAGCCTTTCTAAGATTATGTCACACCATTTGGAGGAGACACTGCTCTCTCTACAAGTTACCAAAGATTGTCAAAACCAATGGCCTTTTCTCAATCCTCATTTTTCTTCACCTCTCTGCAGCCTCTGACAATGTCAATCACCCTGTTCTCTCTCCTGGTTCTCCTTCTGACCATTCCTCATAAGTTTTCTGGCTTTACATGCTCACTGTGGGTGTCCCCCAAGGCTCTGTCCTAAGACCACTTCTCTTTCTACAATTCTTCATTTGGTGAACTAATTAGTTCCCACGGACTCCATTATCATCTCTATACTGATGGTCTACTATTCACTACTTATCTACTTTACCACCAGCCCTCACCTCTCTTCTTTCATCTCACATCTGACTGCCCACTGGATATCTCAAGCTATAAATCCTGCAGAATAAATGAATATAGCATTTAATACTTATGTGGGCAATGGTTCCTGGGCTGCCACCATCAGAGTCTGAGACATCCTATAAGCTATGTCTAAAACTGAACTCATCTTTTCCTTTGAACCTTCCCTTTTCCCTAACATTCCTATTAAATTGTCAAGGGGCACCACCATTCTCCTAATCATCCAGATTAGCAATTTAAGTGTCATCCTCTACTTCACAATCTCCCACCTCATATATCCAAACTGTTACCAAAAACTGTTGATTCTACTTCACACCATCTCTGATATACACGCCCTCCCTTCTTCTTGACACTGCCTCCTCCCTGGTATAGGCCTCATTATCTCACACCTGGACTATTGTAATAGCCTGATTGTTGGGCTCCCTGTCTTAAGTTTCTCCCCACTTCAGTCTATCCTCCCCTAAACTATCAAAGTGACCTTCCTAAAGTAGAAGTCTGACCATGTCATTTTTCTTCTCTAATGACTATTAATACCTCCAGATTAAAATACAAAATCCTAATTAGCTTTTAATGCTCCTCATAGAAGGCCCCCTACCAAGCTTATACCTTACTCTCTTTAGTCCTGTCCACATCCTTTTTGCTCCAGAGATACTGGCCTCCTTGCTATTCCTTATAAGTGATATTCCTCTCAAATATATGCGTTTTTATTTGCTGTTTCTCATGCCTAGAATGTTCTCCTCTATCTCTTGGCCGCCTTCAAGTTTTAGCCAAAATCCCACCTTCTTCAAAAAGCATATTTTTAATTCCCTCCCACCCTCTTCTTCCCAATTAATGGTGGTTACTTCTCTCTGAGATGATCTCCAGTTAATCTTGTATATATCTGGTTTACACATAGTTGTTTGCATGTTCTCTCCATTTTTTGTACCCCTTGATAGTGCCTGGCACATAGCAGGCATTTAATAAAAGCTTACTGACTTGACATCAATTCCTCCCTAACCCCCCAAATCCAATCAATGTTACAGCCAAATCAGGCCATTTGTTATACTTTGGGTCTGGCCTTCCAGCCTCTGCTTTTGCACAGGCTTTCCCTTATGCCTGTAATGTTCTCTATCTTTGCCTTTGTAATACCAAGCTCTCCTTCAAGACTCAGTTCTGGGTCTACTTTCTAATTTGATATTTTCTGATGCTCCCAAATGCATCAACTGGACTCTCTGTCAACCACTCACAAATATTTCAGATACTTATCTCAGTTTAAGTTATATCCTCTAGCCTTACCACCTGCAGAATGTAAACTCCTAGAGGGCAAGAGCCATCTGCATCTTGCCTTTGCACCCCCAGCACATAGCATGCAGCGTCTTGCATATCTTACCTAAGCACATTAATGCTTAATGAGTGAATGAATCTTCAGTCTTAAACTGAGGAGCAACACAAATACAAAGCTTTCCCTTTTTATTAACTTAAAAAGCTTACATTGGACTTTTTCTAATCCCCAAATTTTCACGCTGATGCTGGAAGAGACACTTAAAAAAAAATCAGTATTTTAAAAATTTCACAATTCATCTGACAAAACAAATAAGCACCGTACTTCCTGTCAACACTTAAAAATTTTTAAGAAACTATCAAGGGCCAATGTATATTTCTATACATACCTGGGCCACTTAACATGGCTTTTATTGTTCCTGATGTTAAAGCATGCTCCCTTTTTACAATAAATTCATGACCATCGGAAGATATCAATTTCACATACATAGCATCTGGGCCCTCACACCCGCCGTATGTTTTCTCTTCTCCATCTAAAATAAAACCAATGTTAAAAAAAATCTTTTTAACTACACAGTTATTAAACAGAAAGACATGTCATCTTTTATTCATTAATATCTGAAAAATACTAACACACTATCTGAAACATAGGGCACAACATCCTGGGCATAATCTATGGAAATTTTACAAAAAACCTACACAGAAAAATCTACCTATAGATTTATAGTGGGATATTAATATCTTTCATTTTAAAAAATTGCTGTTCTGCTCAAGTCATCTCTTTTTAACAAAGTTTCTAATGAAGGGAATGTAGGTTTTCAAAGGCAAAACTCATATTAAAACAAACTAGTACCTTATAAACAGTGTTAAGTTTGGGTTTTTTTTCCCCACAAAAATAAAAAAATTTTCTGGAAAGAGTTAATACCAATAACCTTGCCTGTTTACTTTCAATTCTCATTATATAATTAGGACTCTTAACCTTGTTTTAATATATAGGTTTGCTGTTGGTCATTTTAAGGTAAATACGATAACTTGAAAATTATCTATCTTAAAAACACAACATTATCTGTGCTCTAACTCAGGATATTATACATAAAAATTATAAAAGGCACAAAAGCATCTTCCAGAAAAACAGCAGGCAACCGGTTAATCCCAAATGGTAGACAGCACTGGGTTGGTATAATTTTACTGCTGCTAATGCCTCTCCAAGTTTGGTACTTCATGGGTGGCATGTGTGAAGTAGAGCAAGGGTTCTTTTTTAATATTCAAAGTTTTGTTAGCTGGCATTTTTTTCATTCAAGTTATATATTTAAACTCCCGAACTTAAAAATTTAGCATTTTCACTATCATACTAGGATCACAGATTTAGAATTAGAAAAAAATCTCAAGAGATCATTGAGTCTGCCTCCTCATTTTACAGATGAAGAAACTGAAGTCCAAAGCAGTTATGTGCCCAAGGTCACACTAAGGTGATTTGACATCAAATCTGGCAGTTTTCCCACTATATCACACTTAACCTTACAGAGTATCAATATTCTTCCAAAGACAAAATTTATCCAATACTATTTTATCCTAAATAAGAGGCAGTGTAGTATAAAAGGAGGTCAGTCTTGAACTCAAGAACACCAAAGTTCAAGTCAGCCTCAGACACATACTGGTTGTGTAACCTAGGCAAGTCCAGGGTTGGGGAACCTTTGGCCTCAAGGCTATGATGCAGTCCTCTAAGATTCTCAAATGCGGTCCTTTCACAGAACAAAACCCCTTAATAAAAGGATTTGTTCTATAAAACTTGGACTCAGTCAAAAGGTTAAACCCCAGGATCTAAAAGGCCAGATGAGGTCTTAAAGCCAAAGGTTCCCCCATCCCTGCCTTAACCTCTCAGCGCCTCAGAAGAACCACAGCTGCTGACGGGCACTGGTGGAGAAGTTTAATCACCAGAAATTACTAACAACAATGAAATCATAGCTCAAAGAAAACAACAACAGCAACAAAGGAAAGCAAAACTTCAGACATATTCAATTTTAAATATGTAAAATACATATTTGTTCAACTGATGCGTAGCTCCATTACAAATGCATTTGATTATAATGTAGAGTTAAATTTTTCTTGATTCACTTGTAGAAAAATCTAAGTTTTTAGCATTAAACTCTTGAAAAGAAAAATAATGATAAAATTGCCAGTAATAATTATTTCATGATTAACTTTACAGAAGATCTGAATTTTAGTTTGTCAAGGGAAAAGTGCTCAAAGTTATGCAGCAATTCCAGACCCAGTGAACACTGTGGTAGAATGTTTATTTCCAGAACTAAGAATATTTCGAAAGAAAGTTGTTTAAAGTTATGGTTTAGCCTTGAAACTTAGAATCAGAGAACCTCAGAATTGGAAGAGTCCCATAAGATGAAGATGCTCTTTCTACAATGTGGAATAAGCCTTAAAAAGAAATGTGTGAATTTCATGGAAGCATAAATATTAAAAACCTGAAGTTTTGTTTAAACAAAGGTAAACAGCTGAAGCAAATATGTGAATTCAACTATGCTAATACTTATTAGTTTGGGTCAGGGTACTTATGAGGTAAGGTTAAAAAAGATGCTTAGCTATAGACTTTTAGCAGCAGCCTTTGCTCCAACTCATACATCCCTAAAAAAAAGAACTTTCATTAATCTCTCCCCCTAAAGTTAAAATAAGAATTTCCATTTATTTTTAAGCAAGTTACTTCAAAAACTTTGAGTAAATGAATTCCAAAAAAGACCAATATTTTCCTAATAATGTATTGTAAATATCCTCATAAAAAACTATCTTCCCTGTCTGGATTGTGGAAAAACAAATGTTAGTTCTCCTTTTAAAAAGTTTTTATTTTTGGTCTATTATTCTGCTTATTCTCTTCCTACTTGATCTTATCTACTTTGAAGAAAAAATTGAAAGAAAAAAAGATTATACTTATGCTCTGTAATGCTTGAAAGTTCCATTACCTTTATAAAACTTACCCATTATCTCCTTATGAAATTATATTTTGTTTCCACAGGAATTTTAACAAAACACCTTCCTGAAAAATCAGAGTTTTAAAATTAATATCTGAGATCAATATTTCCATAATCATCATTAATGATAATTTATGAATTAAAATATCACTAATCCCATAATGCATACTTTGGAAACATGGACTACCTAATCGCATTTCTGGATGCCAGAGAAGCTTTTATGAATCTGATGGACATTAAAATATTTCATGGCTTCTAGTCAGATAATTGTTAAGAGCTGGAAGAATCTAGCTAACTAAAATAATTTGAACTAAAAGGCTCAAATCAATTTATTAAGCCTATACTATGTACAAGATAGTAGGAATACAAAGGCACAAAGTGAGATAATATGTGCCCCAAAGGAGTTTATGTTCTACTTGGTAGATATAAATATGTACACATATAATATATGAATGAATTTTAAAAAAAATTATTAAAAGCTTACTATGTATCAGAACTGTGTTAAGAGGAAAAGATACAAATAAAACAAGCAAACTGGTTCTTCCCTTCAAGGAACTTACATTCTAATAAGAGATAAGAGAAGACAACACATATATAGAAATATGGTGGCCAGGGAGTGGTGGAGGTACACCCAAACTGTATGACAGGAAGATGGCCAGGGAATCATGAAGTGGTGAGTTTGGGTCAGGCTAAAAATTATGAAGTCTAACCAATCAGAAGACACTCAACCAGAGACATATTTGGAAATGAAAGTTATAGGAAAACAAAAATAAAAAGACAAATAATAGATATTTTAAAAATCACCTTTGCTTGTGGTCAAACAACTTTAAAAAGAAATAAGGCTAAAAAGATAGGTTGCAGCTATGTTGCAAAGGGACCTGCTAAGGAGTTAGTATTTTATCCTAGAGTTAATAGGGAACTACTGAAGAGTTTTAAATAGAGGATTAACATGGTCTATCTGTGCTTTAGTTAGACTGACCATTGTGTAGAAGATGGAGTGATGAAGGGAGGCACTGTAGTCAAGAAAACTAATTAGGAGGCAATTACAATGATTCAGAAAAGGGGCAATACGGGCTTGAACTAGGGTGATGGCAACTCAAATGTGACAGATGGGGACTGGTGTGAAAAACAGAAACAATTGTAGAGTAGTTAATACTAGTTACTAAAAAGCCCCATACTGAATATGTACCACAAAACTGTTGCACCTCAACAAAAATATCTGGGGGAAAAAAGACCAGAAGCTAAAAACAAAAAGCAGCAATAACAAAAACAAACTAGATCATTTGGGATGATTACCTATTATATATAAATACACAGACACACACACACACCCCCTTCCAATTTGCTCTATTCTTATTCTAGTGGTGGCTAAGAGTGGGAGGAGGAGGAAACAGGAAGACGGCTGGACATCACTATCATAATACTAACCTTATTTGTATTATGATCTTCAAAGTAAAGATATTATGCAATCAAGCATCCTTTCCCCTTGCTCTCCCAAACGCCTCCTCCAAAAATGGTTTGGGGTTTTTTTGGGCAGGGGTTATGGCATTTGCCACACAAGAAAGGACTATATCTTTAAAATTGTCACTTGATAAAAAATACATAAATCCTGAAATATTCTAATTTTCAAACAAAAATTATTTATTAATTTCTTTCCTCCCTCCAACCTACAGTAAGACATTAAGGCCTACGTTATCTATTTGTTTTCTTTTGGAATGCTATCCACTATTAAATATTTCTATTTTGAATGAAAACAAATCACTTTACACAGATTTACAGTAAACTTTTCTATAGGGTAAACAGGTTTCTAGTTTTTACCACACTAGTTGGCAGAAGGGGTCAAAAACAAAGAACATATATTGTGCGTTTGTCCTTAGTTCTTGAAGAGGACCATGATAACAGGGAGATGATGACATGACTCACAGCTGACTTTGATATAAGCGAGGGAGGGCTGTGGAAGGTCACCAGCCTCATTTTCTCCTGAGCTATCTGGGTCCAGATACGGATTAGGGAAACTGGAGACGACCCAGGATGCAACAGGAGACCCTTTAATTAAAAAAAAAAAAATCAAACTAGGAGGGGAGGAGCCTCTGGGTTGTGGGCCAAAAGAGAAACAGTTACTACAGACGTACCAATGGCACAGTGGATAGTATGCTGGGCTAGGATTAAGGAAGACTACTTTACCTCTAAGAAAACCTGAACAGACCTTAGCTTAAAAGGGCCAGCTTCTCCTATTGCATTCTGGATCATCTACAGTTGTCCTGGTCAATATCTGGCTACTGGACCCAGATGGCTCAGGGGGAGAAAGTGAGGCTGGTGACCTTGCACACACCACCCCCCCCCCAGTCAAATCAAAGTCAATTGCAAGTCACATCATAAAGGGACCAACCCCTAGACTTGCCTCTTAAAGAGGCCTATTCACTGAATAGGCATTACCATGCTCAAAATGAGAACCCGAAAAGACCTTAGCTAAAAAGGGCTAGGGTCTCCACTGCAAAGAACATATATGTGGTCTTACTCAAGGAGGTTATATCAGAAGGAAAAAAGCAGGTTAAAGGACTAATCTTGCCTACTTCTTGTGAAACTCTTCTTATCTATTATACAACCATACATCCTTCCTATCTCTCACCTTTTGAGCTCTTAAGTAGATAATGAATGTTTCAGCACCAAATGATAAGTAATAAAAGACTATGATTTCACTGATATAGGAACTCCCAGAAGAGGAAACTCCTCCTAGCAGGCTGATACTTTCTTGCAACTTATAGTCTTAAACCTGGCTATTGTATTGAGAACTTAAAAGACCTGCCTACAACACAGGTATAGATCAGAAGCAAGATATGAAGCCAGGTCTTCCTGGCTTTGAGGGCAAAGAGGTCCTCTATCCATAATACCACCAATTAATACACTAGTGAAAAGTTTATATTTTGTTAAATAAAAAACAAAACAAAACAATCTTGTTCCTATGTCAATCAATAATCCTTGATTAGTAGCTCATGACATGTCAAGTAATAGGTGCTGGGGATACAAAGACAAAAAGTAAAACAGTTCCTGCCCCTCAAGGAGCTTACCTTCAATTGGGGAGACAACATGTACATAAAACTGTATGACAATTACTGAAGAAAGCATAAAAGCATAATTAATGCCTAAAAATGGTACTCTCTCAGCAAGACAGTTTTCCTGCAACACAGTTTCTCAAGGCTTTCTCTTGACCTTAAAGTAAGCAGGAAGACTTCAAATTTTCTGCTTTAAGACTGAAACTGGAGAGAATGTTAGGGTTGGAAAGGACTGTGGAGAGAAAGGAAAAGCATTAAAGTTATGTGGCAGGCACTGAGATAAGTGCTGAGGATATGGATACAAATGCAATACTGTCTCTGACATGAAGGAACTTATATTCCAGTAGGGGGAGACAACACATATTAATGGTGGCCCATGTACGGCCTGTATTGAATTGCTTGTCTTTCCAGTGGAGGTGGGTGATGAGGGAGGTAGGGAAAGAATCCAGAATTTAAAGTTCTAAAATCAAATGCTAAAAAAAAATATATATGTATATATTATTATTATTACTATTATTATTATTTACATACAACTGGGAATTAAAGGATGAAGAAGAATTTAATTTGGTGAGGTTGTGTGTATACTGTTTGTAGATAGTGTGATCTTGAATGTATCAATTCCCTGATATCCCTACAGGAACTTCTTAACAAGATTAACAAGTCAAATGCTGCTTTTGCTGCTTTGATCTATCAAGTGAATGACGAATGCATACTGTTCCTATGACAGGAAGCTAAATGGGCATCAGTACAAATCTTGATCATGAGCTACATAGTACTGACAGGAAGAAGAAAAAGGAATTTATTACATTTGGTAAACTGTATAGCTTTTTCAATAATCCAAAGCTGCTCCCTGATGCAGAAACCTATTTTCCCAGTGATGTTATAAAGTTGGAAATCATAGAATACCAGGCTCTCAGAAGACTCGAAATTACTGGTAACCTAAAGGGCAATGGAAAGACAGAGTAGGTATTTTCAATCAGGCTGCATAACATTAACATAACAGTTATGTGAAAGTAGCATAAAAGGTATTAAGAGAACATACAAGTAGAAAACAACAGTACGTTTTTCACGTAGTGAGGACTAGTGAGCCTCATAGGCATCAACGGAAAGAAGGAACAATAAAAACTGAAACCAAATGTTGTAATTTTAGTTAGCAAGCTTGGCCCCAAAGAAGGGAGATGAAAATCCATCTCCCTTCTTTGCAGAACACTATATGTACTGCCCTTGGGATTAATTTAGAATTGAAAAGGACTTCAGATGTCAAGTCTAACCCCCTCATAATACAGATGGGGAAATTGAGGCTCAGAGTATAGTTAAGTAACTTGCCCACACACAGGTATCAAGTGGTCAAGTCAAGATTTAAATATTCCGCACCTCCTCATTTTTTTTTTAATTTAAGAGATGACTCTAAGAGTAGAGTAAGGGGAGGAATACAAAGATAATGTAAAAACAAAAAATAATGTAAAAATAAAAAGTGACAAGGATTTTTGAAGTTTCAAATGGGTACTTTTCTAAAAAGAAATAAGGTAGAATGCAAAGAATGCTGAATTCTGAGCAGAAGTCTTTAGTCAAAATCCTAGCTCTGTCACTTATTATACTTAGCCTCACTGAGCTTCATTTCCCTTAACTGTAACATGAAGGAGTTATACTAGATGGCCTCTAAAGTCTTCTCTTTCTCTCTATCAAGGATGCTATCTGGAGTAATTCCTTAGGGTAAAAACTAAATTATACTTAATTTAGCTAGTAACCAAACAACTATCCAAATCACACCTTGGAAACACCTTATGACAGCAGTCCTTTCTTTGCAGTTAATAACAATACCACTCTTTAATGTATTTTAATTGAAAGAATAGAACTAAAGCAAGATTTTAATAGTTACAAATAGCCTAGGAAGTAAACTTGGAATATCTGAAAAATGTTTAAGTTCAAATTCAAGTTTTTCATCCCTGTATAAAAAGGATAAATAATGAAGTACAATGGTTCCGAAGTCACAAGACTTAGTTTCAAGTGTCCATTCTGCCCTTTACGAATTTAACCTCTCTAAGCTTTAATACTTTTACCTGAAAACCAGCTTATGTATATGACCTACTTCAAAAGTTGTTGGTAAGGATCAAATAAGAAAATATATGGAAAAGTATCATAAAAACAATCTTTAAAAAATAAAACATTTATTTCCTATACACAGGTAATAGTGCTAGCTCTGAGTGAATATAAAAGTACTTAAGAGTGGAGTCTTGAGGTACTTATAATCTATGAGGGGGAGGCATATGTATATAAATATTCTCCTAGGTAGAGTCTGATAAGAGCAAAGGAGCAACAAAGTGCTTACATATGCAGGCATGCCCATATGTATACATACATACACATGACAGTCATTATGAAAAGTTGGACATGCTAATATAAGGCTGTCAATTTTGAATTTGGGGTCCGGAGAGCCAGAGTTCCATTTCCTGGAATATCTAGAACACTGCTATAAAAATATAAAATAGATAGCTATCTTACTGTCTAATTCTTCACTGTGCTTAACAATGTGAATAACTTAAAGGGAAAATGTAGACTTCGCTGTTAAATAAACTGGGTTGTTTTCTAGATGACTTAAGAACATGAGGAATTTAAGATCATTTAAAAATGAATAAAAATAACAAAGGCTTCAGCAACATAACATAAAGAGTATTTAGGATACGTGGATTTTTTAAAAAAGACATCAAAAGAAGCATTAGACAATTTACAGCACTGCCTTTAATATTAGGAAGAATAAGAGAGGTCTATCTATCTATCTATTTGAAAGGAAGAGAAGGGACTATCTGTTTCATTTAATGTAGCTCCCAAAAAGAAATGCTGTAACTCAAGTGAACCTCAAAGGAATAAACAACTTAAAATTTCAACAAATTTCTCAAATTCCCTTTACTTATGAATTCACAAGTGGAGTTTCTTTCTCATTAGATTCATACCTAGATATTTCTGGGTTTCCTGAGAGTGATACACATTTTTTTAAAATCATGACCAATAATATATGGACTTGTTTTTGCTTTACTATGCTTATGTTACATGGAAGGTTTTATTTTGCAAATGTGTATATATGAGAAATAGTGATATTGATGCAAAAAGAAAAAGAAAAGTCATCGTAGCATTTAAAAAGACAGCAAAGGTAACAGGAAGCTAAGGAGGAGATACAGGAAAGCTCTGAAGCTAACATGACAAATTTATTATATTCTTTGAAAAAAAATCCAAAATGTACTACTGAAATCATGGTTTCATGCATAATCTTTTTTTTCCTCTTATATGAATATGGAAATGCTCATACTGGTTTACTGCTAAATTTTAAATTAACTACCATTTACATTTTAAAAAGTTAACCACGGAATTCCAATCTCCCCAACTATATTTTAAGTCTCTAGCAGGCAAAAACATCTTTGTGTTCCCCCAATGGCCTAATGTAGAGTCCAGTAATAGTTACTTCTGAACTTCAAGCAATGTTCTTAAATTCTTCTAGAGGATGCCATTCTAAACTTGATGGCTACCTAATTTTAAAATGGAGATGATACTATTGAGGTTTAGGGTTTTAAGGGTGCTCGAGACCCCCAAAATACCAACACGCCCAATGAATTCAACTCCTCAAGCCTTCTCTCAGTCAAAGAAAAGCAAAGTTTATTAAAGATTCACCATAACAGGTAGACTCTTAAGGAGCCTAAGTATTTATGATGCTTGTGTTGTCAAGCAAACCAAAATAATCTGACACAGAATGAGTCTGCCCTACTCTTTTAAGGAGGCAGGATTTAGGGGTGGTCTAGAGGAGGAGTTTGGGGAAGGTCTTGAGGAGGAGTCTAAGGAGGATCTTTGATGGAACTGAAGTCAGACTCCAGGAATGGGATTAAGGGTGGGAAACAGCTGAAGGCTACTAGGAAATGACAGACAATGGAGGGCTAGGCTAGTTTAAGGGTAACAGATTTGGGCATAGATATAATGAAAGGCTTATGACCTCAGGGAAATGCCTCAACAAGTGGAAAGATTCAATCGGAGTTCTAGGGGTTTCCCAGAGCTAGTACCACACCAATACCAAGACACTTTCCAATCACTCACACTGAAATGTAGATATATACAAACTTCAGAGCTTCCAGAGAATGGAGACATGTTATACTTTTTAATCCAATAAACATCTATCATCTTTGTGGGCTCTTTCTTTTGGTACACAGTCTTCACTAGATTAAGTGTATTAATTAACACTACTCCCTACCCCCCAAATCCAGCCAGGCTGAGTAATTTTCCAAGCTTCATACCTGAAGATATAAATATATGTATGTATACATACATATATATGCAAATCGTCTTTTTACGGCACTTTTGATGGAATTCTAATAAAGCTGCCCCCAGCTCCAATATTCTAAGTTCATTATAGGCCTGGCCCCATTGAACAGCAGGCCCACTGTACCTACCTACCTGCAATGTCCTAACTTCTTCATATATGCCTCACTGCTCACTACTGGCCCCTTCATGAGAGACGTCAATCTCGATAAATGCCTATACTTGGATTGGAGGTAGTCTGACTTGGAATTCTTTGAGAAGGTTCCATTACAACACATCGTGACACCTCAACAGTTTTTGGGAGGGCAGAGCCCCCACAGCAAGACTTTCAAACAACAAATATTTAGTAAGCACCTACTATGTGCCACCTGATGGGGTGCTGGGGTGCCTATGTTTGTAATATCAGCTTGTAAAATCAAGTTGTAAAATCACACTTCCTTCAGCCTAAAAGCATTAACTCTGCCTCTACCCTAGGCCAGCACTCTGCCTAGCTACAATTTATGAACTGTTCATCCCTGCTTGGTACAGTAACAAGCTATACCTATGAATCCTTCACTAAAGCATTTTATAAACAATCCCCTTAGCTTAAAGAAATGTATAGCTCCCTTGTTCTAGTGGAAAGCTGCACCTATGAATCCTTCAATGCACTATTAGTAAGCTAACTCCTCTCCAATTAGGCACATCCTGAATCCTCAATTAGTCTAGCTTCCCAACATCCATCTTGTTAAACAGGACATTGATGGGTAACAGACTGGACACCTCTCAGTCAGCATTGACCATTAGCTAATTTAGTGACGTTTCAAGCCTAAAACCACACCTCCATGCAGCACCCCCTTGGGCTTTTTCCCAGTGAATTATGGGCAATACGCCTGCACAGTAGATATGAAAAGTACATGTCCCGTTAAGCACTGACCACTCCTTAACTCCTCCCTAATCCCACCCTTACTCATCTATTTAGCAGAATTGATACCTGATTTCCGATTTTATGACTTTATAATCTGTACCTCTGACTTGAAGGTGTGCAGGTTCCCTAAGACACCCTGCCCACTGTAAAGCCTAACAACAAACTTTTACAATCCTGACTCACAAGACTGCTTAAGCACCTAAGAATTCTTTCCAGACTAGAACCTTCAAGGGATTCTCTGGGGTCCCTCAAACATGCACTTTTCTCACCCTCTTCACCACCTATGTATGCTAGATGTTGGGGATACAAAGACAAAAAGCAAATATTTCCTTTCCCAAGGTTCTCGGAGAAAACATATATATATAAAGAAATACAAAGTATATGCTTTACAAGGTAAATACAGAGTAATTTCAGAAGGGAAGGGGGAAGAGAGAAGAATGAGAAAATGGAAAACTGGGAAAGGTCTAATGTAAGAAGAGATGGCACTTTAGCTGATCTTTGAATGGAGTTTGAAATGTTAAGAGGTATGAAGAGTGAATACACTCTAGACACGGGAAACAGCTTGAGCCAAAAGTTCCAGAGACCAAAGATTGATGGATACATACATATACACACACGGAATAATAAGCATTTGTTTAGGAAGCAGGCACATCAGGGGAGTAATGTGAAATCAACCTAGAAAAATTGGAGTCAGGTTGTAAAGGGCTTTAAATGTTAAACAGAAGAGGTTTTAGATTACTCTACGGGCAGAAGGAAGCCACCAAAGTCTCCTGAATATGGGAGTTCCACAGTCAGAACTATGCTATAGGAATATTATTTTGGTAGCTGAGTGGAGGGTGGATTAGAGAGAGGGAGAGACTTAGTGGCACAGAGACCAATTAAGTTCCTGAAATAGTCCAAGTGAAATGTGATATAATGCCTTGAACTAGGAGTGGTGGCAGCATTAGTAGAGAGGGACTTTTTATTGGACTGAAGTGGAGAGGAAGAATTAGCAAGACCAAGCAACCTATTCTGGATATGGTAGATAAAGGAAGAGAAAAGCTGAGGAAGACTGAGGTAAGATCCCTCTTTTGCCTTCATCAGATTCTGAGATGAAGGACCTCAATTCACACAATCAAAACGGTCCTTTTCATCAACCATCTAATTCAGTTGTTCTTAAACTGGGGTATGTGAACTTGTCTAAAAATGTTTTGATAATTATTTCCATATAAAACAAGTATCCATTGTAATCCTATCTATTTTATTTTATGCATTTAAATAGATTATTCTGAGAATAGGCTTTGCCAAACTGACAGAACTGCATGACACAAAGGTAAAAAATCTTATCTAGTCTAATCCATGCCTCCAAAAGAATCCCTTCTACAACATACCTGGTAAATGGCCATCCAATAAGAAGCACATTCCACTTTGATTAAAATCTTGGTTCTGCACAGAATCTGTGTGATTCTAAGTAAGTCACTTAACTTGGGCTTCAGTTCTCGTCTATAAAGAGGACATTGGACTAAATGACCATTAAGGTCCTTGCAAGGCTAAACTTATGAGTCAAATCTTAACTCCTAACCCCTCCCCCACATCATTATAAATAAGTCTCTTTACTGAATATTTTTCCATCTTTTGAATTCCTAGCTTAGTACCTTAAGTGTTTAAAACAAGTTTAAGGAATTAATTAATTAATTGGAGATTTCTAAAAGTAACCACTTTTTTGTTAATTAACATAAGCAGCACTGGAGTAAAACTGGCAACACTTCGGTATTACAATTTGGCACCTATTAAAAGAATCAATGGAAATATACATAAGGAGAATGTTCCTCTAATATTTTTGGAATTTTTCTATGTAGAGTAGAATTTTCCATTTCAGTGACCTGCAAATTATTTTGCTAAGTAGATGGCACCCAGGTTAGTGGAAGCTTGCAGTTAAATTACTCTTTTAAAAGAGACTTACAGTAACTATCTTTAACTTTTTTGTGTGGATCTACCTTAAAAACAAAACAAATGTCCTAAAGCAGCATGCAGTAGATATAAGAACTTCCTCTGGTAGAGGTGAACAGATGCTTTCTCTCTGATTCCCAACCATCTTTATGTCTGTTTCATCGCTCCAAGAGTTTTTATTCTTAGAACCTAAACATGATCTTAAAAAAAAAAACCCAACTTGCAACCAAGACACAGATGTATACATTTCCCTCATCTTAAAGAAAAAAAAATAGTGCATATGCTCTATAAGAGTACTAATATGCATATAACTATCTTACAAAACTGGCCAGAGATTACAAAAGAACTCTGTTGGGACGGGGGAAAGATTGAACTCTTTTAAAATGGAAGAGATCTTTTAAAGAAGCATGAAATTATATTGCATTGTTTTAATTTTTTAAAACACATCAACCCAAGTTCTTAATAGTGGTCTTGACAAACTCCTGTAAATAAATCTGCAATTATAACCAGAAAAAAAAATCTGGTTTGGGACATTTATTTTTATATGGAAAAGTTGTAATATAAGGCAAACTTGCATCAACAGTGATGAATCTGTGCATTAAGGGAATAAATGAAAGCCATTTTGGGCCTTTGCAACAAACCACAGCCTTTAAGAAATACTGCATAGATCCTATACATGATTGCTCGCCACCATGGGAGGGGAAGAGAGGAGAGAAAATTTGAAACCCAAGGGATTGTGGAACTGAATCTTGTAAACTAAAAGTAAATAAACAAATCAATGAAAAAAAAAGAAAAGAAAAAAAGAAATACTGCATTCTTGAAGCAGATTCTGTTTGGATTATGTAGATCTATAGTAGTTTTCAAATGTTACAGGCCAAAAATTTGTTTTAAATAGAAAAAGAAAAATTATTTTAAAGAACTTTATTTTTAAAAGTTATCTATGCAATCCCCTAATTACTCTTAGCCTAACTTTCTTAGGTAGATTGTTTAAACATGCTAATAAGAATATATAAATTCACTGTATGTATGAGATACTTTGTATGGTCAGCTTGGACATTATGCCACCACACCTCTCAGAAGTAATGAACTTTCATTTCTAAATCCAGAATTAAAGTACTCTTGGCCAGGATTAGCTTTTTGATCACTTTTAAAACCACAGTAGTTGTAATGTTGGTGTTCAATGCGGAAGTCTGTACATGTATGGTAGTAATGTGGGTAAGAGTCCTAAAGATTTTGAGTATTAGACCTTCAGTTTTTTACTAAGTGAATAACAAGTGCCCATAAGCGCACACCTTTGCCTGCCAAAGTCAGAAATGTGTTTAATAATGAAACAGTGGAACCAACTGTTTAAAATTAAATCTTGCTCCACCACTGGACCCTTGTACATGAGGGGTGAAATTGTGCACTAGATTTTCTTTTCCAAATGCAATCTCTAATTTTTATAGAATCAGCATGACAATGGTATTTAGTTTTATTATAAATGGATAGATTTGGGGCAGGTAGGTGGCTAAACGAATAGAGCACCTGCCCTGGAATCAGGAGTAGTTCAAATCTGGCCTTGGACACTTTAACACTTACTAGCTGTGTGACCCACAAGTCACTTAACCCCAATTGCCCTGCCTTCTCCTCTCCAAAAAGACCCATAAATAAATAAATGAATGAATGAATAAATAAATAAATGGGTGGATTTGATTGCAGACATTTCTTTTAGTACTGAAAGTATTACGTATGGAAAGAAAACTTAAGGTAAGCTTCTTTGAAAATTGAATACATGAATAATTTTGTGGGTTTAAGTAAGCTAGATAATCAATTCTCTGTAAGCAACTACTCAAAGTCTAATTTGACCTGAAAATAATACTACATTTTTATTGTCTCAGCACAATAATCTTTAAGATCAGTTTGTTTTTAGTAATGTTACTTCAGGATCTTAACTACAGATAAAAACTTTTAATCTGCTGAGGGGCAAATCCTTGCTTATTAGGGGCAATTACACTTAACTCCTGTGGTTTGTTTCAATCTTTTAAAAAGGGATAGGTATGTATGTTAGAGACAGTTCTTGGAAATGAAAGGATTTACACCTTTGTTAGTAGTAGAAAAGTTATTTTCTAAATTTTAACTGTTACCCATCAGTAGAAGAATGAAACAATACTTTGTCATTGGAAGATAATGTGGTGACAACATGTTGTATGCTACCTCTGAGAATCTTTATTCTGTGAACCTATTGGCATAGTTTTTTTCAACTTACATATCAGGCAATTGTTTAATGACTTTTGTCGCTTAGTTCTATGAACTGACAGCATTGCTGATTATATTCTAAACCATTTTCAGGCTTGCCTAAGTTCAGCCTTTTATTTTATAACTGAATAAAAAAAATACTGCCCTGATGGTGTATAACTGACAGAAATGATTATACCAGTTGATAAATAAAAATGTGAAAGGAAGGGAAAATAGGCCTCTTTCCTTGACTTGAATGTGTTACTTTTTTGATTGACATCTATGTCAACATTATTGTAAATTTTAGATTTGGGGATCCATGACCATTTTTTTAAGGCAAACTAAATAAAATAGTAATAGACCTTATACAGTTCAGAAATTTGACAAATCAAAACATTTTATTTTTGGCATTTACCATAACGATTTATCTAATAGTGATGTACGATTGTTGGGCATACATGAAATACTGTGCCATATTTTTAAACTTTGGATAAAATTTTGAGTATTAAAAAAATCTTTGTTAAATTTTGTCAAGGGGCGGCTAGATAGTGCAGTGAATAGAGCAGCAGCCCTGGAGTCAGGAGGACCTGAGCTCAAATCCAGCTTCAGACACTTAACACTTACTAGCCGTGTGACCTTGGGCAAGTCACTTAACCTTAATTGCCCTGCCCTCCCCCCTTCAAAAAATAAATAAAAATAAATTTTGTCAGCAACACTGCAGTCTACATGAAAATTTAAGAGATTCACAATAAACCTCATAGCCAAAGTACATAAATTTGTACCACTTGTGTGTGATAAATCACAAAACGTGTACAATTCTGCCATGACTATACTCCTTTGATTCTGAACATGATACTATATTATTTGCTATTGTTTCCACTTGATTCTGTAAAATCTGAATTAATGTAAATATTTCTGCAGTTAAATAAAAGTAGCATGCTGGGGGGAAAAAAATCTGCTTTTTAAAAAAATGAAGATTGGAACTATTTTGACTTCAACACACAAGCTGAATGCATAGGGGAGAAAAGTCATTTATTAGGTAATAAAGAAAAGGCAAATACATAGCAAGTTTTTATTTTGTTTCCAAGGTATTGGGGTATTATTCCAACTTTTTTCTGAAACAGTCCAGTTTTACCAAAATAATAAATGTAACTGAATTGCACATAATTCAATGTAGTACACATATTGTTTGCTGGGCTTAATTTCTTATTAATCATCTTTCAGCTATTTATAAGTAGAAATAAATCCTAAATCTTTCAGGTAATCAAATTGAAAAAAAAACCCCACCTGATTTAAAGGAGAGTGTGTGTGTATGTGTGTGTGTGTGTGTGACAGAGAGAGAGAGAGAGAGAGAGATTGAGATGTGGATATGTGAATGTATGTATTGAGTCATTTCCCAACTGATAAACAGGTAGCTTTTCAATGAAGAAATCAAAACTATATATATATATATATATATATATACACACACAGTCATATAAAAAATTATTTAAATCATTACTGATGAAAGAAATGCAAATTAACTCAACTATGACATATCATCGCAGATCTGTAAGATTGGTTAAAACAATAGATTTCCTTCAACTGGGGAATGGCTAAATAAGTTGTGGCATATGTTTGTGATGGAATGCCACTGCAAGAAATATGAGTTGATTTTAGAAAAAACGTGGATACTTGGACTTGTGAAGGAAGATGCTATCCATCTCCACAGAAAGAACTCATAATAGGAAGTATGTACAGTATGGTTTTACATATATGTATGTGTATATATGTGTGTATTAACTGTAGTCTTCTCTAAGGTGAGATAAGAGCACAAGAGAAAAAAAGTTCAAGTTTTGCCTATTCACTTAGACTTCAGAATTTGAAAAAAATCACTTACTAGTGACCATCAATACCTTTTAATTTTCATCACACACACAAAAATAAGTACTACTTATATCTTTATAAATCTTAAAATAGCAATTCTTCAGCTTTCAACAGTCTATTTTGTGCAAATGAACAGTGAATAAAGTAGTTTTAAAACTACATTTGCATCCAGAATACACTAGCTATAAATTTGTAGACCACATTTACTTTCCAAATGATGCTCTGACTAGGTTAATAAAATTATTTTACTTTTCCTGAAGACATAATAGCAAAGAACGCCTGTGAGTAAAGACACCAATGGAAACCAATCTAATATTACTTTTAATTCACCTGCTCTTAAATAGGGAAATGACTTTCATGCAGTAAACATGACTAATTTTTAAAAACACAGATTCCTTTCCATTGTATGAGTGGTTATATAGAAAGGAATAAGCAAGAAAGGGAGGAAAGGGCAAGAGGTAAGGCAGAAATGTTAAGGAGGAAGGGAAGGTAGAAATATGCTTACTCAACTTTTTGAGTTAGTCATACATTTCAATGGATCTTTGATGGAGAAGGGATGGTACCACTTTTCATTCCTGTCAAATGCCTTCCTCCAGCACTAACAAGCTGAGTGACCATGGGCAAGACTCTCTGTGCTTTCCTTATCTGTAAAATGGGAATTAATTCTGTATTATATATCACATTATGTTGTTGGGAGGCTCAAATGTGCAAATATAAAGAACTTTACAATCTCTGAATAATTATATCAAAGTTAGTTATTATTGAGCTCCAGTGAGTTCTTCATAGAGAATCTACCCAACAGGTTTTAACATTTCTTAAGTACCTTGCTCTTATTATATAACCAGACCACATATTTTTTTCGATCAGTTCCTGGATGATAATGTTAACACTACAGGGATGACACACTTTAGCCTATTTGCAACTCTCCACTGTCTCAGGGTCCCTCAGAATCTAGTGTTCTAGGACTGCTACAGCAGGAGAGGTTGATATAAATGCAAGTTATTATTAGAATACCTACCTGATCACTATGGTTGAAGCAACTAAAATACCATTTTGAAATTGCCCACCATTCACAGCTCCGCTGACAGCTCTTATTAAACCCTTTAGGGAGAAAACTACAGCTCAGTACATCACAGCATCCCCACCGCTGCTCAGCATTATCACTTCTAAAGCACTTCCTGAGGAAATCAACCTCTATGGCAAACCTACCTGTTACTGACGTACTCAGGGGCCCACTAGACTGAGGGTACTGAAGATCGAGTTCTCAAAGTACTGGTCATACAGTGAATACTTTAATTGGGAGAGATGTATAAAAGATGCCAATGATGAAAAGGTTCTCTGTTAATGCAAATCCCTTCAACTAACTAGAATGCTCCTCTTCCCATCACTTGTAGCTTTTCTTGTTAATCTTTAGTGTAACAAGTTAGCAGTCTATGGTGATAAGAACACTACACAATATCAGGGAATTCAGAAAACAGAGGTATCCTATGATTCCTGATCAACATGTCAAAGTCAATCTCATGTAGATTTCTAATTGTCTACTAAATACAAAGAAATTTTAAACACTGGTTAATATTCTAAGACTAGAATGAAGGGTAAACAAATTCATGTATCTATTAATTTAGTAATTATCAAGCACCAATGATGTTAAGGCACTTAAGTTAGGTGCTATGAGAGATATAGGGTACAATCCCTGACCGTAAGAAGCTTATTTATAGTAAGCAGAGTTAGACTAAAGCATAATTATTTCACAAGCTAGAAAACACAAGGGGCTACTTTCATGAAAGTGTCTGGAATTGCACCTTGACGGCTGCTTACAGAGTGGATGCGAAAGGTGAATTTCAGATCTAGGGTACATTGTGGGCAAAAACAAGAAAGAGGGAAAGAAAAGGATGGAAAAGCAAGAAGGTCATCAATGTCTGAATTAAGTATATATAGTTAGGGCAACATTATTTGTCAAAATTTAAGTTCACAAAATATATTGCTTTTGCAAAATCTTATTAAAATTGTGAATCTTTCCACTTGAAATTGAAACTGTTCTGGAAAATTGGAAATGTATGGCTACAGGTGTAGCACCTAATACTGTGATAGATCTATTTCCTTCCCTGAGTTTTACAATTATACTATATTACCCTGGTTCTCCCTTTTACCTCTTTAGTCTATCTCCTTCCTCTCATCCCAGAAATGTGATCATTCTATCAACACTAGTCACAGGTCCGTATGTATGTGCATGCATGTCTCCCTCTTCTCCTCCCTTATAAATTTTATACAAACTCACCTTCTACTACACTTTTATGTTAACTTGCAAATTTATATCTCTGACCTTAATTTTTCTCTTGAGTTCCAGACCAGCATTTCCCCAAGTGCTGAACAATTTCGATGCTCCATTATCACTTAACTTCTTTGGGCCTTAGTTTCTTAATCTGAACAATGAGAGTTTATATGAGACTTCAACAGCTTTACAGGCTTATAGATGAGGAGATTGCACAAGCCATCTAGTCCAATTCCCTACTTTTCTAGAAGAGGGAACTGGGGCTGAAGAAGGCTAAGTATCTTGCCTAAGGTCACACAGTTTATCAATGTCAGAGCCAGGCTTTAATAATAACAGCTAATATTTACATAGTACTTATGTGCCATGCACTGTGCTAAGTGCTTTATAAATCTCATTTGATTCTCACAACAACCTTGGGAGGTTGGTGCCATTATTATTTCCACTTTATAGATGAGGAAACCAAAGCAAAAAGAAGTTAAATGCCTTAGCCAGGGTCACACAGCTAGTAAATGTCTGAATTTTCATTTGAACTCAGGTCTCCCTGGCCATGTCCCCCCAACTCAATGTTTTCCACTTCTACAGTCTCCAAACTCTATGACCAAAACCAAGCTTATCACTTCTCCCCTCCCATTAAGATCCTCCCTTGACAAATCCCCGCTCTATGAAACAATTCAACACATATTTATTAACTGTCTACTTTGTACAAGGCCCTAGAAATAGAAACACTAAACAAAAATAAAGACATCTTTGGTTCTTCTCCTAATGAAATAAAACATTTAAGATCCACAGTGTACCTACCAGGAACTGAAGTAAAACACAAAGTTTCTTTAAGACAATATCAAATTTGCAGATAGCACAAAAATGGGAAGGACAGCTAATACACTAGGGCGAATCAGGATTCAAAAGTGTTGACAAGCTAAACACTAAACTGAATCTAGGGTAAAAAAAAAAAAATCAATTCCACAAGTACAAGATGGGGAAGCATGTCTAGTCAACCACTCATTTGAAAAAGATATGAGGGGTAAAATATTACTGTGAGGGTAATATTTTCCTTTTCTGGGAGAATATGATAATATTCTCTCATATTCTATGAGAAATAATAAACATTAAAAAACATGGAAAGACATATAAACTGATATAAAATAAGGAGAACCATGAAAATTCTAAATAATATTAATTTAAGTGGAGAAAAAAATAATCAAAACTCTGTAAAATCATAATGAGCAAGTCAGGTCCTAAAAAAATCTATAAGAAAGCACCTCCTTCATTTCTTTGCATAACTAAGGGAAAGTGGGTATGAAACACTGCAAATCGCCAGACTTTTGGGATATGTAGGTTGGCTTTTCCCTTACCTTTTTATTCTTTGATGGAGGAAGACTTATTAGAAGCTTAATATAGGAAAGGATCATATAATTCCAGGACTGACACTGAAGGATAATACTAACTTATGACATATCAGTGATAAGAATCGAGATGCAGAACAAGACAAACATTTTCAGTCATAGCCAATGTGGGAGTTGACTATGTATATTTGTTATGAGGACTTCGTTTTTCTTTTCCTTTTTACCCAATTGTGGGATGGGGAGACAAGGAAGCACAGGGATATGGTAGCTAAAAAACAAAGAAAACAAAATCAAGTCATGGAGGTATTTTTTTTTTTTTGTCTTTTTCGAGGGGAGAGGGCAGGGCAATTGGGGTTAAGTGATTTGCCCAAGGTCACACAGCTAGTAAATGTTAAATGTCTGAGGTCACATTTGAACTCAGGTCCTCCCGACTTCTGGGCCCATGCTCTATTTACTGCACCACCTATCTGCCCCATGGAGGTATCTTCTGAAAAAAAACATGCAGAGAGCAAAAGGGAGGCCAGAAAGAAGCAAACAAAAGCTAGACAGCTTTGAAAGCTAAATGATTAAATCATATCTTTAAAAACAAAAGTAAACTTTATACAAAACAGAGATTGACCATCACATATAATCCTCTTTTTTCTGTTAAATTCTAAGTTTTTAAAAATAAAAAAAATATTATACTAGTTAAGGAGGGGTTAGAAGAGTGCCTATACTAAGTTAGTAGCAGTAGGAAGAACAAGAAATACATATTTGAAAGGTACAGGACATAGTAAATGATTGGATAACACATGAGGTACACAGAAATAATGTATCTATATCTATCTATCTATCTATCTATACACATAAAGTAATATACTAACATCACCTTGTTTGCTCCTAGTGATCTTGAGAAGTAGTATTAATCCCCTTTTACAGAGAAAGGAAACTAAAGTTTATAAGGGTACAATGTGAAGGTAAGTGACTTGCTCATGGTCACACAATAACAACTTTATGCCCCATAAAAGAATGATGAATATTAAGAATTCAGAAGCATCTTCTCTAAACTGAAGCAATCAGTGTAACTAGGAAAAAATGATACAATAACATATATGGAAAGAACAGCAAAAAAATATAATGACCAAAACTGGCCCTAAAAACAGTAAGAAAAAAGGTCCCTCCCTTTCTTTGTCTTCAGAGGTGGGAGACTATAGCAGTGAAACATTGTATAAGCTTGGCTGATAGATTGGTTAGCCTTACTCAACAGCTTCTCTAGTGTTTCTTTTTTGCTCTTTGTTAAATGAATTGGCTCTAAGAGTAGGAAGGAATATATTCTTATTATAGATAAGACAAAACATGGTAGGAAAATTTGGAAGGGAGAGTTTGGGGTGAAAGATGGATTATCTTTTGGACACACTGAGTTTGAAATGTCTAAAAGGCAGCTGGTAATGAGAGACTGGAGCTGGACATATAAATCAGGAAATCATCTGCAATGAAAGAAATAATAATTTTGAGTAGATGAGACCACCAAGCAAGACAGTATAGAAAAGAAGAGTACCTAGTAGTGGTTATGGCCTAGATCAGTGGTTCTCAATCTGTGGGTCGCGACCCTTTTGGGGTCCAATGGGGTTGCCTAAGATCATCAGAAAACACATATTTCTGATGGTCCTAGGAACCCAGACTCCTCTATCCCTCTCCAGGTGGCTGCGCCCACATACGAGTATTAAAGGGTCATGGCATTAGGAAGGTTGAGAACCACTGGCCTAGATGAATATTTAGCAAAAGAGACTGAGAAGGAATGGTCAGTCTGGAGAAACAGGATGGAGGAGAAATAGGATAGAAGATAAATAGGAGAAAGCAGTGTCCTGAAAACCCAGAGAGAGTAGAGTAACCAAAAGAGAGTGATTACCAGTATCAAAAGGTAGAGAAAAGGCACTTAGGATGAGGATTCAGAAAAGTCCATTAGATTTGGTATAAAATAATTTTGGAAAGAGCAGTTTCGATTAAATAAGTCAGAAGCCACATTACAGAGTTTATGTAAGAGAATATAAGATGAAAAGCACCAATGTTTGACTGAATTTTCAATCAGTTTAGTGGAGAAGGTAAGAAAATAAGATGTAGCTTGTGGGAATGGCTGGATCAAGTCTCTTTTTTTTTTAAAGATGGGGAAGACATGGTCATGTTTGTAGGTAGCAGGGAAAGAGTCAATACACAGGTAGAGTGGAGGATGGTACAAAGTTGAACTGATTCACCAAAGCATCAAGACAGGAAAAAATGACTACAATCAAGTCTGAAGAAGTGAGGGGTGGAGGGAAAGCTTGTCACAGTGAGAACAAAGAACAGGGTCAGAGGATATGAGGCTTAGGCAAAGATGAAATGATAAAAGAATCTTGCGAGTTCATGAACATGGAAGCAGAACACTTGTGGGTGATGGCAAGTTCTAGGGCACAACTATCTTTGTGTGTAGAGAAGGTGTAGTGGAGGAATAGACCATGGTAATTAAATAGCTTAAGGAACTGAGAAGTTAAGATACTTGAGGAAATATAAATGTATAAGTCCTATATAAGTGTGAGGGCAAGAGTTGGGGTAGAAAGGTAACATAAACACTTAGCTCAATGAGGACCGAGAAAGTCCTAGGCATCGACAGATAAGGTTACAGGGTTTGGATCACGCAATAAATTAGAATATCATGAACCTCAAAGGAGAGGCTGCTGAGTAATGGTGGTAGAGCCTGGAGTGGCAATGAGTATTTTGACTTTCCCACCCTGACTAGGGGTGTGGGAAATGTGTGTGGGTGGTATGAATGAAAGTACAACTAGTACTGGAGAGGGTGACCCAGGGATGCAATATAATCATGACGGAACTTGGTCCCAGCAAATACCAAGAAATGAAATTTCTTTCATTTTATTCCCTTTAAATTATTATGAAAGCAAGTTTTTAATTACAGAGTAAGCATTACAGAGAGCTAGGAGTTAAAATCAAGATTTCAAAAAAGATCATAGGTGAATGATGATGATAGAGTTAAAAATAGAGATATGGTCTGGACCTGCAATTTTATTCACATACGGAATTCCCTGATGAAGAAACTCCTACGAGTGCACAGAATAACCTTCCTACAATTTATTGTCTGAGTTATCTTAGAGCAGTGAGAGGTTAAGTGATTTGCCCAGGGTCCTAGAACCAGTATGTCAGATGTGGGACTTGAACTGGAATCTTCTTGGCTTGGACACCATCTATCCATTATACCACCTCACATGTGTATGTATATGCATATATATGTATACGAAGTATCTGAAACTAGATACTTTTTAACCCTTACCTCTCACTATAATTCAGAGCTGGAAAGGGCCTCAGAGGCCAACCTGTCTATTCCCTTCATTTGTGAAATATGGAAACTGGGGCCCAAGACTACATAATACTAAGAGAGGAGCTTATTTTGGAAGCTGGGTCCTCTGATTACAAATATGGCACTATTTCAACCACACTAAGTTTCTAGAGGCAGGACATAAAACCAAAGATTAAGTGCAGTGTGCTTTTATGGAGGAGAAATCATTTTTTATCAAATGGTGACTTGCCCCACAGATTACTTTAATTCTGAATTTTGGTACTACATTATTAAAATAGCATCTTATCATCTAATGGAAAACTTCCCAAAAACATTATATAAATTTTTATTTAAAGTAATTTTCCAGTGAATATTTTTAAAGCAAATATCCTTCCAGTAAATATTTTTAAAGCAAATATCCTTATTTCATAATTTAACAATTTTGTATGTGTTTTAAGCAGAGCATACTACAAAAAATACTTAGAACAAAAGCAGAAAGGGATCAATTTAGGCCACATATTATTCACAAATAGCATAACAATAGATAAAACAACTTTAAAATGGTATGCAAAATAAGATCAAGGAACAAAACAGTTGTTTGTTGGTGCTAATTATCCCCAAACCTGACTGCAAGCTCTACTTTTTCTTTAAAGGAGTTTTGTTTCATTGGAAATGGTTAGGTACCACACCACAAAAAAAAAAAAAAGCAATCTGTAGTATTTTTTAACAAGGTCAAGCTAAAAGCTGGAAGAGAGTAAAATAAGAATGAAAAAAGAAAAAAAAAATGTTCAGATTAATGACAAAAGCATGATGATCTACGTACCTAAGTATCAACTCTGATTACAAGAACATAGTAAATTACAAATGTTCCCCAAAAAACTTGGGTGAAGAAGGATTTCTTGTGTAAAAAAAAAACCCTAGACATTTTAAATAATTCAAAGTTCCAAGCTCATTTTGGTATTCAAAATGGAGATATCAGTTGCTACTAATAATGGCATTCATGCCTTTTAATCCTTCAACTGTCAAATACACTGTGTAAGTTAAGTAAGATTCAGAAACAGGTTTTATCTGAAACTCGATCATACATTTAGAGCGTGGACTGTTTAGGCACTGGCTATTTTGTCACTGGAAGGGATTGGGGACTACTTTGGAACAGTCAGTAGGCCGGACCAGAAGTCCTCCCAACTACAGCTCATTGTCTATATTACACCCTTAAATTACCAGTAATGAAACTGCTTGCCTCCATTTTATATATGTCTATATCTATTCACATCTTTCCTAGTAATGTGTGTGCCTTTTGATAAATCTGGAGGGAAAACTGCTAAGTGTCACATTTAAAACCCAATGCCACTCAAATCTGCTGTCAATGTTAGTAACAAGTACCAGTCCTTTATTCTAAGCCCATTGTGTATAAGGCATGGTGGTAGCCAGGCACAAAAATAGGCCATTGTCCCTTCCCTGAAGAAGCTTATAACCTAGTAGGGGAGATAATACACAAACACAAATAGCTTAAAAAATACCAAGCAAAAAAGCAATAGCAGCCTGACAAGTATAAAAAGTACTTAATACTGAATAAGTATTCAGGCTCTAATTCTGAGTACCAAATAAAGTACAATAGAGTTCAAACTCAAAGTACATGAAGTTCTCACCACTGCAGACCACTTAAACAGCAATTATCTAGGGGTCAGTTAAGTATGCAAATATCAGACCTAATAATCTTGGGCATCCTAATTAAACCTTCAATTTTCTAACTAAATAAGTATGTGCTACAAACAAGTCAACTAGAAAATTGGAATTGAGAATCTAAAAATCATTTACAAAGGATACGAGATACTCATACATACATAAACACAACCTCTAAAGTAATAAATACGCATTTTAAATAAGGTTTTGGAATTTTTTTTTTTTTTTTTGCATCTTAAGGGAAACTCCACCAACACCGTAAATGTGTTACTCGACACCACCATTTAAATACAGCGAGCTAGTGGTGGAGAAAAACTCAAAATGAGTACACAAAAGTCCCCGTCTGCTCAACTATCCCCATGCCCATCTTCACCCATCCCAAACCCTAGAGATCTCCTAAGTTTACCCAAACTTCCAGGGACACGGCACCGAGGGAGCCTAGTTTCCGTCCAGACACCCCTGGGAAAGCCAGCTAGGGTCAAATCCAGCAACGCCAGGAGAAAAGACACCCCCCCCCCCCCCAACTCCACCCACCAAGGCGGCGGGGCGTCCGGCCCGGCCACAGGGGCCGCCACGGAAACCTCTCAGACGTCGAAAGCCCCTCGAAGGGCGCCTCGAAGAGGCCCCCGTTGCCCTCCTCTCCCCGCGCCCTGCGACGGCCCCGAGTGAAGGGGTCGCCGGCGGGGGCGGGGTGGGGGGATGGTTTCCGTTCGCTCCCCGCCCAAATCCGAGGCCAGGAAGGGAAGACGAGCACTCTCTCTCTGACTCCCTCGCCTCCCCGCCTGGGCCCAGAAGCGAACTCCCATCCCAGACCCAGACCCATGACTCACTTGTCAGTTCTGCAGCGGCCGCAGCTCGGTCCCCACTCACCGCCACAGCCCCTGCTCCCAGGGCCGTTCCCCCCCCCCGCGGGCCCCAGCCGCCCGCCGCCGTCTCTTCCGGGGCAGCGAAAGTAACCACTTCCGGTGGGTCAGTAAAGCGACTCCAAAGAGAGGGTACACCAAGCCAGCGCCGATCTACCTAGCCTCTCGACTCCTTCTACCAATGGGAAGCGTGCCGCGTACCCTTCCCAATCATCATCCACTCCTGACGACGCTAAAACCCCGCCCTCTTCCCAATTTTTCCCCTCTACTTTCCACACAAATACTCTCAATCCTCGGAGGAGGGGCACGGACAGGACTGGTGACCAATCGGAGTCCAATTCATGTGTTCCTACAATTCCCAGCATGCAACAACACGACCCAATTTTTCCGTACGGGGGTGAGGGGGAAGACCGAAAACAGGATGGCAGGGTCGAGGGCCGCATTGCACGCTGGAATTTGTAGTTTCCTTTAATGAGTCGGGCGCTGGAGCAGCTGAAGTCACGTACTTTCTGAGAAAAGGACAGATTGCAAAGCGTGGGGCGCGGTTTTGGTGCTAATGGGAACATCCTGCTCTCGAACTAGTAGCTTCTGTCCTTTGGGGAATGTTGCAGCATACTCTAGAAGAGTGGTTCTGTAGCTTCTTTGGATTCTTTCTTCCCGGTACTGGTCGTGCATTTACTGATTATGATAAAACTACTTAGACCAGACTGGCACATTTAGTTTTCTTTTCCTAGTACTGGGCTTTGCACTCCTTAACAGGACCTGCCCCATTTCTTTTAAATTGCTTCCTCTTCCACCCCCCATTTTTTTTAAAGGCCCGTGGAAGTTTGTTCCCCAGACATTCTCAATCAAAATGCGCGGGGAATGGGCATTTATCCTGGAGGAAAATAATATTTATGTAATTAAGAAGAATGAAAAATTATTTTTTTCTGAACTTCAAGCAGTCGTTGTGTCCATTTCAACTGAATACAAAGTTTTCTTGAAATTGATTGAGGTTCAGGATCAAACCACTGACTTGAAACACTGGTTGTAAAATAAGTCTTTTAACTGTAACAACCCAACTGCTTACTATACCGTTAGGAATAGATGACTGGGGGATGGGCACAAATAGTGAGACTACTTTCAGTTCCCCCTCCTGCTACTTCGGTTTTCTTCCTTGTTTCTTATTCTATTAGCGTCTGCTTTTTTCT
Source organism: Pseudochirops corinnae (assembly GCA_028646515.1). NCBI lineage: Eukaryota > Metazoa > Chordata > Mammalia > Diprotodontia > Pseudocheiridae > Pseudochirops > Pseudochirops corinnae. The sequence goes on along the minus strand of CM053587.1, from coordinate 142,659,047 downwards.
CTTCTTTCTCTTCCTTTCCTACCTCAATTCCACCAACTCTGAAATCCATTTCCAAGCAGAGTTGTGGATGGAAATAAGTGAAACCTTAAAAAGTATAAATACAACAGAATTGGACCTTAGGTGACTTCACCAGCTTGAGATTCGGTGAAAATGTGGCGTTTGACAGCGTGTATTTTTTTCAGAAGCACATTTTAAGATACCTATTTTGCTACTCAGAATGTTGTGATTATGCTATTGAGGGAGGGGGAGATTGTGGTCCATCTTGGAACAGAAGTTTTTTGGCCATAAGGGCAGAGAAAACATTTTTTCTTTAACTATTCTCCAGTACATTTCCCTGCTGCAGCTATAAATGCCTAGTGCCTAGTAGGTGCTCAACAAATGTGATATCAAGAATACCTAATAATAGTCACTAACATTTAACCATTTACGGCATGCAATGCTTTATACACACCTAGTCAACAGAATTAATATAAGTAACATATTAGAAGGAAATGGGACTGGATCTGTGATTTCTCTGACTTAACTAATTCCCACATAAAGAAACTCCTTCTACCAAAAGAGGTTGCATCGTCTCTGCAATCTATAGTCTTAAGAGAGTTGTCTAGAGCACTGAGAAATTAAGGGACTTGCCCAGAGCGACAGTGCTAGTACTGTTACAGGCAAGACTTGAAACTAGGCCTTCCAGGCTCTTCCTAGATCTTTCAGTATATAATGATGCTTTTAGAAGTAAAACACTATTAAACACAAAATGACAAAATTTTGAATTATGTTAATGAAATAATGAAGGCTTTTTAAAAAATGTTATATTTTCCCAAAAATTTTTAAACAAAGGATAGAGTTTAAAAAAGAATTAGAAGAATTCAGGAACATGAGATTACACAAAGAATTTTCATCTATTTTTGCTGCAGAATCACTATCAAGTATGGCAATCAGAACTTAGTAAAGGGCACTGAAAATTAAAGGCTGTACAATTTTTAAGAAAAGATTAACATTAATATTTTGCCAGTATTTCCATTAGATTGTGAGTTCTATGAGGTTGTTTTTTCATGTTTATTTATATCTTCCAGCATATTGTCTTGGCACATAGTAAAGGTTTAATAAATGCTTGTTGACTTTACTTGTATTTTCAGTCCTTTGAGAATATATAAATTAGTTAGAAAGAATAATTAGTTATACTAAGAAGCTACCAAATGGTAACAGGCAAAATGTTTAAAGGTCCTGCTCTGTTTTTTTTTTCTTCACGTAGGAGTCTCTTGGTGTTCCAGGGCATCTCCCTATAGGGTAGTTGGGATTTCTGGGACAAGAAATAGAGAATTTTCCCCACTGTGGTTGATTTGAGAGTACCTTTACTTGTGGGTGCCAAAACTTGAAGTTTTAGCTTTGCTTTTGATATTTTAGGTATATAGTAAAAACCAGATAATGGAGCTGAATGAAAGGGACTGTCATTTCAAGTTACTATTTCCTTGCAGACTCTTCTTTTTCAATGTAAATAAACTTTGCCCCTAAACTACTTGTACTGGATAACCAATGGTGAAAGACAGTTTAATTTTGGCTTCTTTAGCAACAAGCCAATAATCATAGTAATAATCATAATTTATTCCTTTAGATTCAGAGTTAGGAATATATATACACACAGACAATTCTAAAATATGTAATAATATCTACTGGACTACTGCTTACAGTGGAAGTCTTCACTCCTGCAGAATCTCCTGATTTGCTGGTTCCTCCTGAAATCTCCAAAGTAAGGAATGAGGCCCAGGACTGAAAATCTTCATTCTTTTCCAGGCTGCACCGCTGACTCATCTCCACAGGATTTTCCTTACTTATACTCCCCACCCCCCCACCGCACCCCACCCCCACCCCCACCTCCGCAGGGTACCTGTAAGCCAGTCTTTTTTTCAGCGGTCTTTTGTGTTGTCTTTCCACCTTGGAATGTAAGCTCCCTAAGGGCAAGGTCTAGCTTTCTTTTGGCGTTTATTTGCATTCACAGTGCTTAACACAGCGTAGGGGCACATCGTAAGCATTTAATAAGTGCTTTTTGACTAACTTGTATGAGTTTCCATTATCCTTGAAATAGCTACCATGGGGATTCGGTGAGAGCTGAGGAAGAGGTCTTTCAAAAAATGGATATTGCCTGTACCAAGGTACCCTGACTGAAGATGTATTGGAAATTTCAAGTGGACCAATGTGGCTAGAAAGTAGAGTGTGTGAAGGAGAATAATGTGTAGTCTAAAGTAATAAGCAACCTGCAAGGAATTGGCAGGAGCCAGATTTGAGGACTATTAAACGTCAGAAGAGGCGCAAAATCACCCAGTAAAAACGACACAAGAGCACAAGGGAAAAGATGACAAGAAATTACAGATATTTACAAGCTAAGAGTGTAAAGAAAGGACTATCTTTTGAAAAGTCCACCTAGAACAGGTAGTTTCTCCTTTTGAACCAATGGACACACTAATACAAGGACAATATAATCAAAGCCTTTACACTGAGGTCTAGATTGACGTCATTGCATCTGTTAAGATGAACTCAGTGCTGCAATGGCAACGCGGCGGCAAGAGCCTTTGCTTTATTCTACCTGACCAACTGTCTCGGAACGGTGAGGATTAAAAAAGTGGGAGGAATAAACAAAAATAAGCGAGGTTTCCACAGTTTAGTTTGGGGGCAAAATTGAGATACTAGAGCTGTTCTAAGGTTATCGAGTGAGAAAGAACCCACTACTTCCCAAGGCATTCTGTTTCACTCATAGGACAATTCTGATTTTGCTAGGAAGTATTTTTTTCCCCTGACATCAAGATTTTGCTATTTCCACTCATTGTTCTTAGTTCTGGCCTCTGGACCTAGTAGAATTGTTGCAATGCACCCATGCACAAGACAATACTTCAAATCCTCAAAGGAGAAGGCGGTTTTGTTTTATTTTGTTTTTTGCCTCCGGACTCCGGTTCTTCGAACTTTTCTCTTCTCCATACGCCAGGCGTTTAGTTCAAGCACAGGTAATAGCAACAGTAGCTCCTCGATTCTCTTTCTGCTACATTTGCGCCTTGGCTTTTCTGGTCTCAGGCTGCAGCTCGACTTGGGAACTTTTGTTTCGGGTCCAGTTTCCGAGAGGACAGGAAAGTCAGAGTACTAGCCAGGCAACCAATCGCTAGGCTGAGTGGTCAGGAGGCGGAGGGAAAGCGCGGCCCGAGGTGGGTATCTGCTGGTGAGACCAGGCCGCTGTGGGGCCGTGGTTCGGAAGCTGTCTGCTGTCACTCAGCGCACGGGAGATGTTGCTCTTGGCCGTCAGCGGCCAGTTGCGGCTCGGCGGCGGCGGGACGAGAATTAGACCGTGGGCAGCGGCGGCGCTGCGGGGTCGCTGGGCCGCCCAAAATCCCCGGGAGGCTTCTGGCTTCCACCCCGAGGGCGCAGGCAGCGATCGGAGCGCACGCGCAGCACCCCTGGGAGTGGCGCGAGACCTCGCCCTCTGGGCGCCCCGCCGAGAACAGGTGCCGCCTCCGGCCCCCAGGCCCGGCTGGGGGGAAGGAGGTTTCGGGGTGGACTGGGTCATTATCCGCTGGGTCAACCCTAAAAATAAATAAATAATAAGGCCATGGGAGCTGCAAACGTGAGTCCATTTTATGGCCGTGGAAGGCCTCTTGGGGCCCCAGATCTTGATTCCGACCAGACACGCGTCGGTAAAATCCAACCGATTAGGTTTGAGGCTGATCCTGGAGGCGGGGACCGTTTACTCCTTTTCCGTCTTGCCCACGTGGGACATAGAAATTTTTTTCCTACGGTGGCTCAAAGACCTTTTCAGATCGTTAGAAATAAATCAGAAGCCTTACCTACTTCATTACACCCGTGTTCCCGCCCCCTCCCTCCTGCACTGGCCCAGAAAGGGCAATTTAAAAGCATTTTGGACCCAGAACTAGGCAGAGTAGAATGACCCCATCTCTGGTTTTCATACTTTGGTTCTATTTTCTAATTAATGATTTCCATTTCCAGGAATTCCATTGAATGAAAGTTCGTCGGTACACATATCCCCTTACCTCTCCCAAGGTGCTGAAGTTAGACTTAACCATGGTGGCTGAAAGGAAATGACTCTAATGGGACTGGGAAGTGAAGGGTTAAATAATAGGGAAATAGGACAAGATTTATGTTTTGGAGAGATTTTAAAATCAATCCTATACTCATAGGAAACAGGCTTTCCTGATTATATTTCAGCTCTTTTTTTAGCAAGAGAAGTCATTGATGTAATGTGCTGCAGCCTCCAGGTTTCCTGAAATTTAAAACAGTATCAAGAAAAAGAGATGATAAAATGCTTATAAAACATAGGGGATCCAAATGTTGTACTTACAAGGCCTTTTAGGAAAGTTGTTGCCCTCCTTTTCAATACCAGTAACAACATAGTTATTTTTAGTAGTTTGACATTTCTAATTTTGTTTTTCTTCACTTACAAATAAGGAAGATATAACTATTTACAATTAGAATTTAACAGATGATCATTTCATGTCCCTTTTGATTTTCTGATCATAATCTGGGTTTTGTAGGTACCCTTATACCTGGATGTCTTTGTAGGTGTTGAACTTCCCTCTTTCTTTTTTGAAAATTCACCTCAAATTCTGTTTCGTACAGCTGTTTCTTGTAGTGATTAAGCAAGTTTTGGGGGAGAGTTTTGAGATAAGTAATTAAAAGCTCTTCCAAAATGACTAGGTACTACACTATATACTGTGAACAGGTTTTTTTTTTTTTTAATTGTGTAACATTGCAATATGTTTTAATCCATTAGACAGCTTTTTCTTCTGGTGAATGTGTTCGATGTGTTCATACTCGTACCCATCCTGAGCAATCAGAAGATGGAAGACTGATTTATACAGGGAATATGGCAAGAGCAGTATTTGGTATGTGATTAGATTGGGATATTGATTACATAAGTACTGTCTCTTCATTCCATTGCTTAGAGAAGAATGGAATAAGGTGGTGGTTTAAATATATATATTTTTAAGATTTATAAAGTTTTGAGGTTTTTTAAAATCAGATAATAAGCATCTATTTTGTACGTCAAGCACAATGTTAGGTTCAGGATACGTAAAACCAAAAATGAAAACAGTCTGAAAGAACTTATATTCTATCAAGGGAAACAGGCACACAAGTAAATGTATGTACAAAGCAATTTGGGGATGTGGCACTAATAGCTGTTGGGATCAGAAAAGGTTTTAGGTTGAGAAAGGGAAGGGGGCAAAGAAAGGGAATTAAATTAAGTATTTATTAAGTACCTTCTCTGTGCCTAGCACTGTGCTAAACATTTTACTGATATTACCTCATTTAATCCTTACAACAACCCTTTGAGGTAGATTCTTGTATGATCCCTTTTTTACAACTTAACATGTTGAACATATTTATGAGGAAACTGAGGCAGATAGCAGTTATGTAATTTGTCCAGTATCACATAACTAGTAAGTGTCTGAGGCTTAATTTAAACTCAAGTCTTCCTGATTCCAAGTCTGGTGCTCTGTCTAATAGACCATCTAGCTTTCTCAATGTCTAGTGTGACATTTGAACTGAATTTTGAAAAGAGCTAGGGATTCTGACAGGTAGAGATGAAGAGTATTTACATTCCAAGCATGGGGAGATAGCCTGTGAAAAGACTGAAATACTAGAATTAGAATTTTGTATGTGAGGAATGGCAAGCAGACCAGTTTAGCTGGAATGTAGAATGCATGAAGGTTATCATTGTCTTGTAAGCCTGGAAAGGTAAACTAGAACTAGATTGTCAAGAGCATTAAAAGTCAAACAGAGTAGTTTGCACTCTCTCCCAATGACAGTAGGGAACTGGAGTTGGGGCTTTTTAAGTCATGCAGTGATGTGGTCAGTCAGTGATCAATCAGCAGGCATTTATTAAGCACCCTCGTGTGCTGAACTCTGTGCTAAGTGTCACTAAGACCTGTGACTTTGTAATATCTCTTTGACAGTTGCATGTAAGAAGAATTACAGAGTGGAGAAACTGGAGATAGACCAATTGTTGGTTATCATAGTAGCTGGGGTTAGATATTAGGGGCTTCTTAGTAAACATCTGTTAAGCACTTATGTACCAGTCCCTGTGCTAAGCTATGGGAATGCAAAAAGAGGTAAAAGACAGTCAGTGTCTGCTCTCAAGGAGCTAATAATATAATTGGGGAGACAACAAACATATATACAAACAAGCTACATTACAAGATAAATAGGAAATAAGAGATGGAAGGCAGGAGAATTAGAAAAGATTGGGAAAGGCTTCATGTAGGAAGATGGAGTTTTGGTTGGGACTTAAAGGAAGTCATTAGGTAGAGATGAGGGATAGTTAGAAAATGCCTGGAGCTAACAGCCTATTGTCTTGTTTGAGGAACAGTAAGGAGGCCAATATCGCTGGGAAGAATATGTGGTGAGGAATAAAGTATAAGAATTGGAAAGGCAGAAGAGGGGCAGGGTATGTTATGAAGGGTTTTGAGTGGAACAAATTTTTTATTTGATCCTGGAATCAATAGGAAGCCACTAGAGTTTATTGATTAGGGGTTTGATGTGGTTGGACTTTCACTTGAGGAAAATTACCTTAGTTGATGAATGGAGAATGGATTGGAGTGGAGAGAAACTTGAGGCAGGCTGACCCATATTCCTGTGTGAGGTAATGATGGTCTGCATCACCGTGGTGGCACTGTTAGGGGAGAGAAGAGGGTTTATTACAGAGACACTACAAAGGTGAAATCCAACAGATTGGATATAGAGGGTCAGAGATTGGAATTGAGAATGATACCTTGGTGAAGAGTCTGAGGCACTGGGAGTGTGTTGCTGCCCTCTACAGCAATAAGGAAGGTGAGAGTGAAGGGGTAGGGTTAGGGGGAAAGATAAATAGCTCTGTTTTGGAGATGTTGAGTTTAAGATGTCTACTGGATTTCTGGGTTGAGATGTCTGAAAGGCAGTTGGAGATACAAGACTGGAAGTTAGCAGGAGGTTAGGGCAGGATAGCTAAATTTGAAAATCATCAACATAGAGATATTACTGAAATCCCTGAGAACTTATGAAATCATCAAGTAAAGCAGTGTAGAGGGAGAAGAGGAGAGGGCCTAGGACAGAATCCTATGGGATACATATGCTTAGAGAGGATATTATGTGGATGAGGATCCAGCAAAGGAGACTGAGGAGGAACAATCAGGTAGGAAGAGATCAAAGAGAGAGTAGTGTTCTGCAAACCTACAGAAAAGAGAATATCAAGGCAACTATGAACAGCAGTATCAAAGACTGCAGAGAGGTCAAGAAGATTGTAGATTGTGGAAGATGTGATTAAATTTAGCAGTTAAGACAACATTGATAAACTTTGGAGAGTATAATTTTGGTAGAATGATGAGGTCAGAAGCTGGATTGTAAGGAGTTCCAAAGAGAAAGAAAGGAGATAAAGTGGAGACACCTGATAAGTAGTCTTTTTAAGTAGTTTAACTGCAAAGGACTGGAGAGGTCTAGAATGATTTTGAGGATAGGATTAAGTGAGAGTTTTTTGAGGATGGGGAGATATGGTCATGTTTATAGGCAGGAGGGAAGAAGCCAGTAGACAGGGAACAATTAAAAATAAGTGATAGAGTGAGGATGACAGAGAGAGTAATCTGTTGGAGGAGACAGATGGAATAGGGTTAAATGACCAGGTAGAGGGTAGCTTTGGTAAGCTATAAAAGCCACCTCATCTTGTGAGACAGGGGTGAAGGAAGAAATAGTGGCAGAAGGAGACATCTGTGTGATAAGACATGAGAAAGGGGAGAAGAGTGAGCTTATGGCAAATGGCCTCAATTTTTTTGGTGAAATATGAGGTAAAGATCTCATCTGAGAGGGTGGGGGAGGAAGGGAAACTTGAGGAGGGAAGAAAAGGCTTGTAAGAACTGCAGTGCAGACTGGGATAGTGATTTGATGAGGGAATTATAGTAGGATTGCTTAGTAGCAGCAAGGGGTCAGTTGAGATTTTGTAACATTAATTGTAGTGGACTTGATAGGAATAGTTGTATGATTTTCTCCATCTTTGTTCAGCAGCATGTGTGTAGGAGTGAAGATGGCAAATGGTGAGAGTGATCCAAGGCTGAGGCTTGGTGGGGTACCATCAGTGATATAATAAAGGAAGTAGGAATTCAAGCAAGGTTCACCAAGGGGTCAAGACAGGGAAAAGAAGAAAGAGTGGTTAGTGTAGGGGACATGACCTGGGAGAGAATTGAGGAGTCAAGAGATTGGAGATCATAGTGTGGGTGTGTTAGAGCCATATGGTAGAAATATGGCATTTGTAAATATATTTTTTAAAGCATTCCTTTAAAATACATTCCAGGTAATTACATGCTAACAATAATCACTTTTTTTGGGTGGATAGATTTAAGATAATATTTTATCATGGAGATAGAAATGGGCAATGTATTAAACACCAAAACTCGAAACCTTTCCAGGTATTATTTACTATCTTGTACTGGTGTTTCTGTAAAAAATGTAGGGATAAATGGTGCCATACTTCTGTTTTATAGTCAGCAAAATGGAAGGATATGAGTGTGGGTACTCAGGAAAAATTTAAAGAGAAAGTCTTATATTTGATTAGGACTTCAAAGGATGGATAGAAATTCAGCAAAGATGGGGAAGAAGGACATTCTAAGCTTAAGGAACAGTGTGAACAAAAGTGTGGATGTGGCATAGTGCAGTATGTGTTTAGGGGCAGAGACTGTGATCTACTCTGACTAGAGTATGGAAGAAAGCAATATGAGATAAGATTAGAAAGTCTGCTTGGTGCCGGATTGTAGAAGTTTTTGAATCCAAGAAAGATAACCTTAACCTTCATTTGGTAGACAGTAGGGAGCCACTGAAGATTTTTGAACATAGAAATGACTTGACCAGATATTTACCTAAGAAAGATTTTTCTGGTTGTAGTATGGATCATAGTAGCGAGAAAGAGTGAAGGTGGGAAGATCTGTGTTACTGCTGTTGCAATAATTGTAGGTAGAAATGAGAGTGTGTTTCTGTTAGACCAGTATTATTGTCTCTCAGGTAAAATAAACCACTATACTTCGTGCTAATGGATCGTGTTAAGCTAGGTGTTGGGCAAAGAATACATGAAAGAACGTGTGTTTATTTAACCTCTAAGGGTTATAGGCACTTAACAGAACTGCACATTCTATAGTAGTTGTTGATTTATATTGGTAAAGGGAGTTTCTTCATTGCATGTTGTCTACACTAGAGACATCAAATGTCCAGGCCTGTCCCCCTTGCAAAACAAAACAAAATTCGGCCTAACTCAAATACCACCTTTCCCTAAAAGTTTTTTCTGGGCTGCCATATCTCCACTTAAGTCATAGATGACCCCTCTTTTTAGTTTTCATATAACCATTTTTTTTGTTACTTTCTAATGCATTCATATAATACTGTGTATAGCTCACTTGTTGGTGTCTTATCCCCTTATAAGTTCCCTGAGGGAAGAAATTGTGCTTTATCTAAATCTAAATATCTCTTCCTTGGTGCACAGTCCTCTGCATGCAATAGATACTTAATGAATGTTGCATTTGTAGCACTGCGAGTTGGCACAAATACATCAGTCTGTGTAGAAGTGGGGAACCTGTCTCCTTGAAGCCACATGTGGCCTTCTAGGTCCTTGAGTATGGCCTTTTGCCTGAGTCCAAGTTCTGTAAATTACAGAACAAATCCTTTTATTAAAGTGATTTGTTGTATGAAGTTAAAGGGCCACATGTGGCCTCGAGGCAGCAGGTTCCCCAGTTCTGGTTCAGTACTCCTAGAGAATGGCCCTATAGAGATCAAGTATTACAACATAAGTAAAAATTATTTGGAATGGAAAAGTAGAGATGATTTCGAGAGAATTGGGAGTAGCATCAATACGAAATGTTGAACTAATGGGATATAAGAGGGAAGAGTCCAAAGCAGTACCGAAGTTGTGTACGTGGGAGACATAGTTAATGTTGTTGCTATAGACAGAAATAGTGAATTCAGAAGGGAAAGCAGGGTTATGGCCAAAGATAAATGAGCTTCATTTTGGACATGTTGAGTTTGAGATAATGGAGATGCGCTATAGGCAGTTGGAGATACAGATCTGGATCCCAGAAGAGAGCTCAAGCTTAGAGGTAAAGGGGTGGGAGTCTTCTGCATACATGTGATGGTTGAGCCTTGGGAGAGAGTGGCAAGAACAGACCCTTAAGAAGCTCAAACATAAATGGGTTGGAAAGAAGATAAAGAGCTAGAGAAAGATTTAAAGAGGCAAGAAGTGAACTGGGGAAAATGTGATATCTAAAGCCAAGGAAGAAGAATGTCCCAGTGTTATAAACTTCAAGGAAATTGGAAAAAAGTGAGAACTGAAAAACAAGACCATTGACATTGGCAGTTAGGAAGTCTTTGCTGTTAAAACTCTCACTAGAGTGATAAAGATGAAAACTGAGTTCCAGACAGATAGTTGTGTTTTATATCTCAGTTCTAGAGATATAAAGAAGTCCAAGTATGGTAGAATTCTGGAAATCCTAACTGAAATGAAGTAAACCTAGTAAGAATGTTAATCTTTAAAGCAACTTGCATGCCAGCATTCTTTAATCCATTTGTGTCAGAACATTGTCATAGAATGAGCAAACATTTGAAGCTGGAGAGAAACACTGACCATAGCCACTGTCTGTTAAAATAATGAGTAGTTATAAAAATAAATGAGTATCTAAAATAGTCTCTAGGGAGTCAAACACTTGAGTGAACAGTTAATGAGTTGAGGGTTTTGAACTAATAGAAGTTATAAGATCTTAGCTGTAATATTTTGCACATCAAAGATCCACCTCCCCCCAGCCTTTATTTTGAATGAAAAAAACATTTATTAAATGCTATGCTTCAGGTACATTTTGGTTTGGTAGGCTTAACTTTGGCTTCACCTATCTTGCCACTGAGAACCTTCCCTCAGAGTTTGTGATGATTTGCCTATTTTTCTTTCTTTGTTCCATTCTGTTAAGATGAATGTACAAGTACGTTAATATTGGTATGGATAGAATATTTTATTTAGTACTATACTTATTGAAGTGTGAAATTGCAAGCTAGTGTATAATCCAGAAGATCCTGTAGTTTAACTATAGTATATCTGTTGTTAAGTGTGATTGTAGAATTGAGTATTCTGTTTCCTCCAAAGAATGATCATATGCTTTGCAGTACATGCACAAAAAAACAACCCTCAGGAATAATTTAGTATCTGATAATTCAGGGGGCAATTATTTTGAGGTCTCAAAGTAGTTTTAAGATCTTTACTTTGGATGCTGTGGATGTATGAGTACTATTTAATAGAATTCCGTTCAATAAAATGTTAAAACCAGTTTTTATTTCTTAATTTTTCACTAATTTAGATCCTATAATAATTTGAAAACCTTAGTGATGAATAAGCTCTTAAGCAATTTTTGTTATATAAGAAGAACAGTCCAAAATGAGTTGATAAAGTGATTACTTTGTACCTTAGAAAAACTAACTAAATTTTGTTCTTTTTTTAAAAATTCAGGTGTAAAATGTTTCTCTTATTCAACAAGCCTGCTCAGCCTTGCGTTACTCCCATATATATTTGGACAAACTAATATTGAACTTGGAAGTCTGCCTCTGAAAATTGCATTTTATGGTGCTTTGGGAACTTTTACATTAATTACTCCAGTGCTGCTTCACTTTATTACAAAGGGATATGTGGTTCGATTGTACCATGAAGACAAGACAGACACTTATACAGCCATTACTTATAATGTTGTTCTTTTAGAAAAGAGAACAGTGTTTCATCAGAATGATGTAAAGGTTCCAGATATCAAAAGTATATTTACCTCATTTTATGCAAAAACAAAATCAATGCTTGTTAATCCAATGCTTTTTCCACATCCTCAAGATTATAACCATCTTATGGGCTATGACAAGCCTTTTACTTTTGACATTGAAGAATCCGATGAAAAGAAATAGCATGAAGAAGATAAATGTGGCCCTCTTTGCTGTTGTGTAGCTATTACTGTATATTTTTTGCATCATTGTAAAATAATAAATTATCCTTTTATTGTTAGTATCTGACTTTTAACATGGTTGGTTGGTTGTTGTCCTTTGTTCTAGAAGAGGACCAAAATACATCACTATGCTAGAGTTAAGTTACAGTGTGCTGGACTGTGGCTGATCAGACCAATGTGAGCTCGGGGTGCTCTACCACAGGTCTGGCACAAATAGTCCATGTGAACATTTGGGGTGGATTCTTTTAAATTTGTGCATCTCTCATTTCTTTTGAGCTGCTTCAATTCTGCTTTGCTCATAGAGCACAGCACCTACGCTGATGAGGGTACGCCATGCTGAGCAGTCCTGTGCCAGTGTCTCCCATGTCACATGATCAATTTCAGATTTCTTAAGAGAGACCTTGAGAGTGTCCTTGTATCACTTCTTCTGACCACCATGTGAACCCTTACCCTGTGTGAGTTCCTCCATAAAAGTCTTTTTGGCAAATGTATGTTTTGCATTTGAACAATGTGCCCAGTCCATTGGAGTTGTACTCTCTAATGTAGAGTTTGAATGCTTGGCAGTTTAGTTTGAGAAAGGATCTCACTGTCTGGTATTTTATCCTTTATCCTGCCAGGTGATCTTCAGAATCTTTCTAAGACAATTCAAGTGGAAGCAATTCTGATGGAATCCTAATAAAGCTGCCCCCAGCCCCAATAGTCTAACTTCATTATAGACCTGGCCCCACTGAAAAGCAGGCTCACTGTACCTACCTAGGCTCCCCGCCCCCCCCCCCCCATGTTCTAATTTCTTCATGTATGCCTCCCTACTCACTGGAACAACAGGTGTGTCCATGTGACGGGAACCTAGCTACTTCCTCTACCTAGTCACTGCCCCGAGACCCTTTCCCACAGAAACTGATGTGTTCTTGTATTCAATCACAATCACATCATCCATCTAGGGCCAGGCTAAGACAGGACCACAATACCTAATTACTGTATCTGTCTTAACCAGACAAGATCACAATAGCTAGCCTGTTGGAGGGCAGAATGGCCATAATGTTTAACCACTGAACCATAGACGGGACCTCCTCCATTACCTAATCCCTTAACAAACCCCTCCAGCCTTTTTAATATTAATCATATTCTTATATTCTATGTAAATGTTATGTAACTATCTTTACCCTATAAAAATCCATCTTGCTCTCTATGAAGCTGGTGGTTCCTCTTGGAACTTGGCCCGCTTCGTGAGAAGCGTCAATCTCAATAAATGCACATATTTGGCTTAGAGGTGGTCTGACTCTGAATGCTTTGAGACAGTTCTACCACAACACATCATGAAACCCCAACAGTTTTTGGGTGGGCAGAGCCCCCACCACAACAGTTTTTGGCATCCCTGGGTTTAAACTGCAACAATTCCATTCCCTGGCATGGCACTGGTAGACTGTCCAGGTTTCACAGGCATACAACAATGAAGTCAGCACAATAGCTCTGTAGACCTTTAGTTTGGTAGTCAGTCTATTACCTCTTTTCTCCCATACTTTCCTTTGGAGCCTCCCAGACATTGAGCTGGCCCTGGCAATGCATGTGTCAACCTCAACAATGCATTCATCCCTAGAAAGTACACTACCAGGGTGAGTGAACTTACCCACAGCATTCAAAACTCCATTTGCTGTAACCATGGTTCCACGTATGGATGATGTGGTGCTGATGGAGCGCCTGTGTTTTCTTGGTGTTAATTGTTGGGCCAAAATTAGCACAAGCAGCTGAGAACTGATTCATGCTTTGTTGCATCTAAGTTTTGGAGGCTGCATTGAGTGCAGGCATCTGCAAATAGAAAATCATGCACAAACACTCCCTCCACTTTGGTTTTGGCTTTATGGACCAAAGACCTATGGTGCATCTAAACTACTCAGTGCCAGTGGAGCCACAATGATTAGTGATAAGGATGTGATCCTAGAGATATGGACAGAACACTTCCATAGTGTTCTTGACAGACCATTACCACTCAATGCTGAAGTCACTGACTCTTTACCTCAGGTTGAAGTCAGTCTGCCCTTTGAGCTGAAGTTCCAACTGAAAAAGAGGTTTTGAGTGCCATTAGGCTCCTTTTGTGTGACAAAGCACCCGGTGCTGATTCTATTCCAGATGAAATTTACAAGGTAGGCGGTCCATTGCATATACAAAAGCTCACATTTTCTGGGTTATGTGGCAAGAGGAGGTTTTCTCCCAGGAGTTCAAGGGTGCCTCCATTTTCCATCTTTACAAAAAAAAAGGAAATAGATTGTCCTGTGACAATGGCACCTCCCTCTCTTAATTACTGCTGACAAGATTTTTGCCAGAGTCGTCTTTAATAGGTTGATCCTTCACCTGGAAGATGGTCATCTGAAAGCCAGCGTGCTTCAGAAAGGGCAGAGGAATGGTCAGTGGGGTATTTGCTGCTCTCTAAACTCCAGAAGTGCCAGGAGCAGAACAGAGGTCTGTACGTGATGTAGATCTGACCAAGGTCTTTGGTACTGTTGGTCATGACACCTTATGGAAAACTATGTCAAAATTTTGTTGCCTAGAGAAGTTGTACATCAATTTCATGATGGTATGCTTGCTTGGGTTCTAAATAACGAACAATGCTCTTGTGCTTTCCCAGTCACCAGTGGAGTGAAACAAGACTGTGTGCTTGCTCCCATGCTTTTTAGCAGGATGTTTTCAGCCATGTTGTCAAATGCCTTCAGTGAGGGTGAACACGGCCTCAAGGTCACCTACTGCACTGGTAGTAAATCTTACTTTTAAAATAATGGTGTAATAACAAAAAAAAAACCACCACAAAACATTTGGAGCATATGAAATACAGTGTTAGCTTAATTATAAGTTATTTAGAAGGAATTCTTTTCTTGAAAGCTAGATTTTTTTTTAAATTCAGAACTTCACAAACCAGAAAAAGAATGTTTCCATCTACAAAGTAGAGATTTATGCATAAAACTGTTACATACTATTTGCAAAGCCAGATATGCTAAAAATGAAAACTGTATAGATTATATGATGCCTCCTCAAACCTTTCCCTAACCCTTTCAATTATACTATTTTAATGTAAAATTCCTTTATTTTTATATAATCAAATCTATTTTTGTATAATTCCATTAGTTTGATAGCTTAAAAATATCTTCTTAACATATATCAATCATACTATTTTTAGGGTTTAAAAATGCTTCATATATATATCTTAGATCCTTACAATGACCCTGTGAGGTCAGTTCAACTCTTTTTAATATATTTCTGATGACATCCTTTATGTTGTTTCTCACATACAGTTCTTCCCTGGTAATGTGTTGTCTATTCATGCCCACCAGGTACCCCTCAATTATCCTTAGGTGATCCACAACTTTAATTCTTCGGAAACTTTTGTGTTCTGTGACAATCAATAACAAAGAAAACTGATGTTAGAAAGTTGCTTTTTTGTTTTCAGTTGAAGCTTAGGAATCATCAAAAGTGCTGTGTAATTCCTCTAGGCAATTCAATCCATTCTGCTTCGTTTTGGACTTGGTACCATCCATGGATAGTGTCTGGCCAGAATATATGTAATGATAGATCAGCTCCAGGTTGTCTGTTCGATGGGCATGTCATAATCTGAACAATAGACATTCATTCAATTGTCTGTGTATAATGATGCTGAATTCTTGAATAATAAGTTCATTTAGGAGGCTTAGAAATGTTCATGAGCTTGAAGCAATCAACAAGCACTTACTTAGACCCTATTGTGTACTAGGCACTAGGAATATGAAAGAGATAGTCTCTGCCTTTAGGGAACTTATACTTTGCTATGGGAATTCAACATGTTCATAAATATTGGGTATAGAGGAAATCAGGAAAGGAAGGAAGGAAGCTGTTTCTTGAACTGAGCTTTGAGGGAAGTTACAAGTTCCAAAAGACACAGGTCAGGAAGAAGAGTATTCCAGGTAAGGGGGATGGATGAAAAGACATGAAGATGGGAGATAGGATATCAAGTATGGAGAACATTTAGTAACCACAAATTTAGAGAATCCGTCCCAAATGTTCACATGTACTATTTGTGCCAGACCTATGGTAGAGCAGAGTGTATGGGGGTAGTAATGTGGAATCAGCTTGGCCATAAAGGTTGGAACCAGATTGTGGAAGACTAAATGGAGAAGAGGAATTTGAATTTCATCCTAAAGTAAGACTTCTTAACCTGGGACACATATACACGTCTCCAGAGGAACATGGAAAGTTGTTAAGAAGGCACTGAGGAATAGTTATATGATTTCTGACAAATCAATTTTATGTTAAGAATTTATGTACTGAATAAAGCTTTATTTAAGAAAAAACGTGTATTTCCTTTCATATTGAATGGGGTACAGGGACTGAAAAAAGCTGGGAACTCCTGTCCTAAGGCTGCAACAATCATATAGAAACCTTAGTATATGGGGGATGTAACCATTTATAAGGAATCTCCCTTCCTTTTATACTCTTTGCTGGTCATGGTGATAGCATCAAACACTTTAGACAAGTATTATTTGTGTTTTATACATTTCTTGACAATAATGATCAGATGGTCACTAAAATTTGTGCTGTTACATCTTTCAAAGAATCTGATTCAGATATGCATAGACTTTCTTGAAGAAGTCTTTAAGATGGTATTTACTTACTGAATTAAACGCTTTCAAAAATAGTCACTAAGGATAATGAGGTCTTGTATTCTTTACACTCTTTGGTGAGTTGTGTAACTTTAAAGATTTGTTTAGTTGTAGAATATTGCTTGTGAAAGCTTGCCTATTCCCATCTCATTCCTTCTATGGATTATACTCACAAAAATTATGTAGAGATGACATAATAGACTTATGGGTTGAGAGTTATTGATGTTTTGTGGTAATGAGGTCTATTTCCCCTCACCTCTGATGCTCTCTAAATAAATTTGAGAATTTAGCCTTCAGTGCCCTCAAAATTATATCCACCCCAGTGCCAACCAACTTTGAGTATGTCGTAGTTAGTTGCTCTTCCTGTCTTTGCTTTCTTTAGTACCATTTAGGGCATATAGATTGTGATTGAATTCAAATATGGCTAATGGTGAGATGTTCATTATGAAAATTCCCACAGATCTGGTTCAGTTTTCATGTTTGATGTGGACCCTCATTACTTCATATTTATGGATAAGAGGCAGCAAGTTGGTATAGTGGGTAGAATGTTAGACATAGAGTCAGGAAGATCTGGGTTCAAATCTTGCCTCAAGCACTAGCTTTGTGACTTTGAGTAAGTCACTTAACCTCATTGTGCCCCAGTTTCTTCATCTATAAAATGAAGGGATTGAACTGACTTCTGAGGTCCCTTCTAGCTTTAAACAATATATTTAGATATAGATATATATATACACATATGTATATGTACATGTGTATACATATATTTATGTGTGTATATATGTATGTGTGTATATAGTATGACTAGAAGATGTCCTTGTGTAGCTTGTAAAGTTCTGAAAACAATTCCAGACGAGGACTTCCAAAAATATTTTGAGGTGTGGCATTTATTATGTCAAATAGTATAGTCTCCCAAGAGGACTACTTTGAAGGAAGACATTCATTTGAATGTATACATTCTAGCTAGCATATTTATTTTAAAATTTTCATTCTTGTAATTCATACACTTAGGTTTTATATCTTTCTATTTTCTATGTGTATAATTAAAACAATGTAAACCTATATATACCTGAAGAGTAAAACCCTTCTTTAAAAAGTTCACTTGCATGTTTCTCCTTTGACACATTCCGGTTAATTCCCATCTTATATGTGGATATGTGGGTATGTATGCATGTGTATGTGTGTGTGTAGGGTAGAAGATGGGGAGTGCTTGCTCCAAACCTGTGACATAGCAATGATACAGGGAAGTCATTCTAAATCTGTAGTCTTGGAAAGTTGCCTGGGAGCTTTCTCCCAGACAGGAAGCTAAGGGTGTAAGTGACTCTATGGTCACATGCTGGTACACGTTAAAGTGAATGTCCAAGGCAGGAATTGAATCCAGACCTTTCTGACTTCAAGGCCATCCCTCTATTCACTCTGTCACCTTGCTTATCAAGTTCTGTCTACCTATCTTTATATTTTCTATTTCCTTTTTGAGAACTTTTTCACCTAAATGTTCTTATTTTTAAGTAGTTGATTCCTTGAAAAGATAGCTATGGGTTTGTTTTTTCTTTGCCATGTTTCTAAAAATAAAGTAAGGATTTTGGCATTTAAAAGTCACAATTGCTTCATTATTAGGACTCAAAAAGAGTGTTTAACCCAATTTGCTCCGTCTTGAATGCTTTCTCAAACCAGAAGGTGGGCATAAGAAACAGAGCCAGGCTTTCTCATAAGTGCCTAGCTGGATATGTTGTCTATCCTCAGTAGATAAAAACCATATTGAAGTAGAATGAATTGTTCTTCTCCACATTCTCTGGCCTCTATCGAAGGTTATAGAATTTAGAGTTGGAAGAAACCTTAAAGATCATCTAGTGGTTCTACTCCATCTCCCTTATAAGGTGAAAAAACTGAGGACTAGAGAGGTAAAACTAATTGTCCAAGGAATAAAGAGAAATGAAAACTGTCCCTGCCTGTCTGATGTGATTGACAATTCAGAAAACTGGTCCTATTGGTGAAACGAGGAAGTGGGTGCAGTCTCTTTAAAGCAAATTGCCTAATTCTTACCTCACCTAATTTCTCTCTTCTACAAAATTTCTACGTGTAGTTGTGATGGCTGATTTTTTCTGGTAATGGGAAAGATTTTTCTTTCTTTTTTAAAGCTCAGATCACTATTATTTTTGACATTCAGTTCCTTTTTTTTAAACTTATTAATGTATTTAGTTTTAGTTTTCAACATTCATTTCCATAAGTTAAATTTTCTCCCCTTCCTTCCCCTCCCCCCAAGGCAGCATGCAATTGGATATAGGCTCTACACGTACATTCCTAATAAATACACTTTCAAATTAGTCGTGTTGCATAGAAGAATTATAAGGAATGGGAGAGACCATGGGAAAGAAAACAAAACAAAACAAAAAAAGAAAATGATCTGCTTTGCTCTGCATTCTGTCTCTATAGTTCTTTCTCTGGATGTGGATGGTTGACATTCAGTTTCACTAGGTATAGTGAACTGTTGTGTTAGGGTTAGGTTTTTTGCACATTCAATGTTAAGTGGCTGTTCTTTGTATATATAAAAATGACAAGAGCAAATATGTAGACATTTATTTCCTCCCCTCTCATCTTACAGGAATTGCTTACTGGAAGGCAGTACAAATACTGAAAATCAGAAAAACAGGAAATAAAACTGAATTGGAAGCCAGAAATCATGTGACTGATGACTAAGTCAAACTTTTTCTTCTTACTGATCGGGAAGAGTAAGATACTAATTCACTGCTCTCCTATTTTCATTCTGAAAGCTTTAAAAGATACTTAATGATGTTTCAGATTGTGTTTTTCTCCACTCTGTTAACTTTCATATTCATTGAATCAGTGAAAAATATGTGGCACTGCGACACCCCAGATGCAGAGATAACATACTCTTCCTGTGGTAAGTGTATTACAAACTTCACCCTATCAGTTGTTCTGAAGGTGAGAGTTTTTCCAAGGACAATATTTCAACACTTGCAGGATCAGAGTTGGGAAATGCTTTGGTTGTTACTCTGGAGAAAAGGACTGCCTGCTCATTGTACCAGAAGCCTCTACTTCTGGCTTTAAGGAAATTTCTGTCCTTTACAAGAGACTAATTTTTCTAACTTGTGTTATGTTTGACTCTAAATGATAATTCTCTGCCCTTCAACCTCCAGTGGTCAGTTTACTATATCTGAGCTCACTCAGTTCAAAATTCCATTCCATCACTTTAATAATTTCCTGCTGTTATTTTCCATCATTCCTCACCAACTGATAGACTTCTCTGTTCTACAGTGTCACTGACGTGGTGGAAACATGGCTAATTCTCCATCGGTCTTGATTTCTGATCTGAGCTAAGGTTTCTAGAGACTCTGAACCTTCTCACAATCCCTAATTTGATTACTCTCCTGGTTTTTTTGCCTTCCCTATGTTTAGGAGGGTGAAGAAAAGAATTTCAGTGTTTTATAGACAAACCACAAACTGTTGACAAACTCTCCTCTCTGACCATTGTAACTACCCTGACTGGACACGTTCCCTTGACCCAGTCACTGACCCTGAAGGTGACACCTTAATGCTTCTAGAATTGGGACTTGCTGAGGCAACTTGTTCATTCTATTTGTTGATAACTAAATTGTGAGGAAATTTTTCCTTACATTGAGTTGAAAATATACTTCCTATAATTTTCACCTACTGGTTCTAAGTCTGCCCCAAATGGAGAAATAAATAGAACAAACCTAGTTCTCCTTCTTGATGGCAAATATTTGAACACAGGTAACTCTAAGACAGTGACTTGCAAAGAAGCTACTGACCTACATAGTTAGAGGATGTTTTCTTGCCCTAGAGTTCCCTAGTCCAGGAAATCTCAGGTCCTTTCCTAATTCTTATTCATATTCACGTCTCTCCTAAATCTTCTTATCTCTAGGCTAAACAATTCCAATTCCTACAACAGACTCTTTTCCTTTGGCTTGGCTTCAGATCCCTTCACTGTCCTGACTACCCTTCTCTACATATGCTCTGACTTGCCAGTTATAAAATCTGATGTTCCAAACTAGATAAAATGCCCCAGATGTTCTGCCTATGCCAAATTATAGACTGTTATCTCTTTGGCTCGGGGCTCTGTGCTTCTATAACTAGAGCCTAGGATTTCATTAGCTTGTTTGGCTGCTGGCTCTTAGAATCGTAAAATCAAGAGATGAAAGTGATACTGACTTTGAGAAGTTGGATTTTGCTGCCTCATTCTCAGAAATGGTTTGGAGTAGGGGTGGGGTGGAGTGGGAGGGCAAGGAATAGCAATCAAATCCTGCCTCACACTTTGGCTAACTTCGTGACCCTCTGTGCCTCAGTTTCCTCATTTGCAAAAACTAACCTAAGGGTGGTTGTGAGGGTCAAAAGTAGTAACATCTCTAAAGTGTTTTGTAAACCTTGAAGCACAATATAAATGGTAGCTATTGTTATTGTTGTTCCTGTTATTACAATTATCATCTTAAAAAGCATTTAGTCCAAACCCCTCATTTTATAGCCGAGGAAAATGAGGTCCAGAAAAGTGGAACTTACAATTATAACAAGTAAACAGCAGAACTGGTATGTGAACCCAGGACCTCTGGAACAGAATACATTAAAATTTGTAGATTTTTTTTTTTTTGCAATACCTGCTTTCTGGCCACATATTCTCTCTTATACATGCAGAATATAAGACTGTCACAGAATTAAAGACTTTGAAGGACCTCAGAGGCCGTACAATACAACTTGTAAATTAAATAAGTCTCTGCTACATGCTCACTAATAATTGGTGAGACAATTTTTGCTTGAAAAACTCTAATAAGAGTTTTTAGGCAAATATCTTTCCCTAGATAACTTCCTGAAGCAGACCATTAGAAAATGTTTCCTTATATTAGCTATTGACTTGTTTACATCTTCTCATCTTATCCTCAAGGCAATGAATTGTCCTGTTCTACTCTACTTTTTTATTAATCATCCCCTTTTAAAATCCCTCCCCTTTCCCACACTCTAGAGAAATAGAAGCTAAGTCTAGAATGACTAAGGAGAACAAAAGGAGACATCATTGAAGGTCTTCATCCATGGATATCATGAGAGATGAACAAATATCTGGCTAAAATCTGAATGTACTATGTCTGTTTATAACAATGTTCAATTAACTTGGACAATAAGTGATTATGGCAAATTAATAGAAATGGAATCCATATTTCATAAAATTAACTATGAAGACACTATCAATTTTCTCTATTTTACAAAGGAGTAAGTGGGGCTAGAAAATTATATGAATTATCTGCCCAAGATTATCCAGCAAATTAGTGGCAAGGTCAAACCTGAAACCCAGGTCTTTTGGCTCTAAGTGATTAAATTCAATTCATCCACTAGATGGAATTTTTAAAGTGTCAAAAGTCAGTGCTGTTTCTTCTCTTTAATTAAGAAAAGGGTCAAAGTGCAAAGCAGACTATATATCAAAGAATTTTTGTCCTTTAGGAGTAGCCTAACCCTGGCTCTAACTTGTATTGGGCCCACAAGAAAAAGAAACTCAAGGTCCTTATGTAAGCAGGCAAATTTGAATTTATGGTATTACTGAGACAAGGTAGAATAAAAGACCATACATGGAAGGTTCTTTATGGGTATATCTTATTCAAAAGAAATAGGATAGGTAAAGGGAAGGAACTTAGCATGAATATTGTTAAAAAGGTATACTTATATGAGGAAATTCAGAAAAAAAGAAGGATATAGGCTGAAGGTCACTTGAGTAAAGACAAATAGAAGGAAAAACAAAAGTGATTTTTATCACTATACTATAGATCATGTGGAGGACTGAAAAGGGATATTGTATTTTCAGTCTGATTTTCATGAATAGAGAGGACTTGGTTATTGGAGGAAGAAGTAATAGGAACTCTAGGTGGGGAAGAGGAGAAATGAGAGGATAGATTGTGGGTAGAAGTGGGATGTGGGGACTAGGGAGAGGGTAATAAAAAAAAGGGAAAAAGTATAAAAACCATTGAAGCATTTTAAAAATACACAGAACAATATGCCTAGGTTTTTCTTCAAATCATATAAATCTCTCACCTTTTAAAATGTGTAGAATAAAACAGAAGGAAGTCCAGAAAGTATCAAAGTAGGACAGCTTTGAAAGTTATGTTTTTAATTCATTATATGTTTTTTTAAAAATCAAACTCCATATTATAGAAATCAACAGTGTCAGGAAAAATGATCTTTTTCCATTCTACTACATATATAGTGAAGTCCATTTTATTTGGTATATGTAAACTCAGAAAAAAATTTAATAAAAAAAAGAAAGTAGATGAAAAGTAGACAGATTTTCTTCTTGTTCATAAAGAGAGGTTTCAAGCTTCCACAAAGCCTTTTAGCCCAAAAAAAGAAAGGAGGATTAGTCTGGTATGGGTGTCCGCAAGAGTATCTGTTCTAACATTTCTCTGTGTCCAAATGGCCCCCAAAATTTTGTTCCCAGAGTTTTCTGACTACTCTCTTTGTGGTCCCTGAACTTTTGTTCTCTCAGTTTCAAAATGCTTTTTATGGTCTCCCCATTTCAAATTGTGTGTGCCTTCTATCTGACCTGTTGATTCTTTAGTCCATAATATTGCTTCCTATTTAGTTTACTCAAGAGACTTATTTGCCTCTCATAAAGGGATCATCTCATAAAAGGCTCTAATTTTATGGTTAATTTAACACTGAGTTATTAGTCCTCTTCCTCTCATTAAATACTTGGTTTCCAGGAGCAATTCCCTTCATGTGTATTAATTTTATCTGATTTAACAGTATTTTCATAGGAGAAGTAATGATAAAAATAATTTTAAATGCATGCTTTTCATGTATCTAGTACAAAAACATAGTGAAATGAATAAGATAAATAAGATAAAAAATAACAATGGTTATTAATTTGATTTGATTGATTCCACATGGAATAGTAATTGAAAAAGCCAATTAGGTTTGGCTTCCTTTAAAGATAGGAAATAAAGCCACTTATTCATTCAATCATTTATCCATCATCCATCCTTTCATGCATCCATCCATCCATCCATCCATCCATCCATCCATCCATCCTTCCATTCAACTGGCATTTTTGATAGTATACTTCCATTTAGGACCAGGAAGTATAGAACTGAAATAGATACTGGGGAGTGTGAAAAGAAGTAGATCAAGGTGGGGAATCTGTGACCTAAGTGAGGATTCAGTCAAAAGGCTGCACTTAAGGACCCAGAAGACCACATGTGGCCTTAAGGCTGAAGGTTCCACACCCTTGGAATAGATAACAATTAAAAGTCCAACTCTGAAGTAAATCATGTCAAGAATAAAATTTTTCAAATCATCCTTAACTGTCTTTGAACTCTTCTCATAGTGAAGTTTTCAACTTAAAGACTTGTGGGGTGAGTATCTGGGTAAGTCTGGGAACTTGAAAATTTGTACTAATGAGATATATGATAATCTACTGACATTGTCTTTATTCCATTAGATGACAAGAAGCCCATTCCAACAATAAATGTTAAACCCTGTTTAAATTGGGAACACCGTGAAGGGAATTTGTCTTTTTACTACGTGCCACGTAAGTCCATCTCTTATGTTGTCTTTGAGTCAAAAGGGTACGAGAAACATACCTGATGATGCTTATAGTCCGAATTGAATCATTAAAGTATTTTATAGATTTGACATATACTTAATTTCTACTATATTCAAGTGTACATTGCTCATTTAACAGTGAGCCAAAAGTAATAGCAAGAATGAAAACTATTTTAAAAATTAATTAATTAAATTTTAGTTTTTAACATTCACTTCCATAAGGTTTTGAGTTTTAAAATTTCTCTGCCTCTCTTCCCTTCCTCCTTCCCAAGATGGCATGAAATCTGATATAGGCTCTACATATACATTCATATTAAACGTATTTTCACATTCGTCATGTTGTAAACAAGAATCAGAACCAATGGGAGGAACCATAAGATAGAAGAAACAAAACAAAATAAAACAAAAAAGAATAAATAGTATACTTTGATTTGCATTCAGACCCCATAGTTCTTTCTCTGGATGTGGATAGCATTTTCCATCATGAGTCTTTCGGAGTTGTCTTAGATCCTTGAATTGCTGAGAAGAGCTAAATGTTTCAAATTTAGTCATTGTATAATGTGGCTATTACTGTGTATAATGTAAAACAATTTATTTTGAGATCCATAGACTCATAAGATCTTAGAGTTAGGGAGAGGGTCCCAAAGATACAATTCCTTCTTATAATATTTTTGAATCCCTTCTTCAATTCAATTCATTTTAATTCAATTTGATTCTTTTCATTTAACAAACATTTATTAGATGCTACTATGCATAAAGCACTGTGCTAGATACCTGAGTAAAATGAAAAATAATCCTTTCCCTCAAGGAGCATATATTCTACTGGGAATGAATATAACATATACCCAGATAAGTAAACATAACAAAGTAATTTCAAGAGGGAGATCTGGAAAGGCCTTATGTAGGAGATAGCAACTGAGTTGTATTTGAAAGGGAAGTAAGGATTCAGAGAGACAGTGGTGAGAAGTGAGTGTATTCTAGGTGTGGGGGGATACTTGTACAAAAGCATATTAGTAGGAAATGACATGTCGCATATGGGAAATAGGTAGCAGGTAAGTTTGTCCGAGACAGGTGTGTGTAAGAGAGTGATGTGAAATATAACTGGAAAGACTGGTGAGGAGCCACATTATGAAGAACTTTGAATGGCAGGCTGAGAATTTTGTATTTTGTTCTAGACTCAGTAAGTGCTCAGGATTTTTGAGTAGAGGAGTGACATGGTAAGAACGGTGTTTAGGAATATAAACTTGGCAGCAGTATGGAGGATACTTTCTAGAGAGGAGAGAATGGAAGCAAATTGACCAATTTGAAAGTTATTGCAATGGTAAATCAATCAATCAATCACCAAGCATGATTAATCAGCTTCCATGTACCAGGTACCATGTTAGATATTAATTTTTGAAATAATTTTTTGGATTAAAATCTAGCTAAAGATGTATTTCTTCTTTAGTCTCTTCTTTGTCCCAATATTTTTTTTCTGTTTATAGGTACAGAATGCATATCTTTTCAATTCTAAGTAGCTTGTGATAATAGAATAATAGAAATTTTTTTTTTTAGGGAGAGATATGAAAGACCTATATTTTAATATTCATGCAGAATATAATTCTTCTGTAATATTACCACAGAGGAAAGAAGTCTTATGTCATGGGATTGATGGTGATTACTCATTCTGCAGAGTTTTAAAGGGAGGTAAGCATTTGTTTCATTTTATCTTTATTATATGAGGCAGCATGGTATGGGATCTAAAGAGCCAGTTTTGGAGACAGGACACCCTGGATTCAAGTTCTGCTTCTCATATCTACTGGCTGAGTGACCCTAGACAAGTCATTCTAACCATTCTGCACCCTGGGTAACTCTATAAGACTAAATTGGTGAGCAGTTATTGATCTGAACTAGTGTAGGTAATTCTTCCCATCGGTGAAATCACAGATCTGGACTATCTAGAGCTGTATCTATAATAAATCTGTCTATATTTATCTATTTCTATCTCCACCATTTCCATTTCTAGCCTTATCTATATTAACATCATCTGTCTACATAGCTATATCTACATTGATGTCATCTCTATTTATATCATCTCTCTCTCTTGCTCTCGCTCTCTGAATTCTCTCCCCCAAAGAAATCACAAGTCTGAAAGGTGTGTGTGTATACATCTGTATGTGTCTGTGTGAATACATAAATGTGATCATAGATCCATCAAAGCACATGTTCCTCAGGAATTAGCAAAACAATATTTTGAAGCATATTTAAATTTTAAGAATGTACTTTTTAAAAGAATATTGAATTCAGGCATAGTTACCACTAAAGAAATAAATGCAACCCACAATATGTATTTATACATGCATATAGCATTATATATGCACATATAAAAACATATACACACATGCAGAACGTGTGTGTACATATATGTCTCTGTATGTGTACATGTGCAAACACACATGTATGTGTGTACACACATGTTGTTGTCTAGTAATTTTTTAGACATGTCCAACTCTTCATGACCCCATTTGGGGTTTTCTTGGCAAAGATACTGGAATGGTTTGCCATTTCCTTCTCCAATTCATTTTACAGATAAGGAAACTGAGGTAAATAGGGTTAAGTGACTTGCCCAGGGTCACACAGCTAATAAGTGTGTGAGGCTGAATTTGAATTCATGAAGAGGAGTCTTCCAGAATATAGACCCAGCACTTTATCCATACTGCACCATCTATCTGTGTGTGTGTGTGTGTGTGTGCATGTGTAGGCAGGGTGTATACAAATATTGTGTGTGTGTGTGTGTGTGTGTGTCTATACACATACCCACATTATTTCTCCTTTGGGATATTGCCCCTGACTTTTACTTGCCTTTGCAGTATGAGTACCCTATGTGATTGTACTTCTAAAACTAATGCTCATGTGTCCCCATCAGTGTGCTTTTCCTTAAGATTGTCAGCCAGTATCAATTATCTTTTAACAAAGGCACTTACTAGAGGGGCATGGTAAGAACAGTAGGTCATTCCATAAACAAAGGATTCAGTGAATATAAACTTAGAGTACAATAATAGTGAGGGACATACATGGGGAACACATGTGGTTGAAGTTACTCATTGTTTTGGTACTGTTAGGCATCAAAGTACATTCTCTCCAGTGAAATCCTTACAAAGCTTCCTCCAAGGCTAAGTGTTGGCTTGGTCAACTGGATGCACAGGATCTGGTCTTCCCTCTAGCTACAATCTTGGGAGAACTAGTTCTGTATAGTTCATGACTAGCTTTCTTCTCTCCTGTTAGCAGTCACATTCCTAGACACTTGCTTTCAGCCTCAAGTGACTGTTTCTCTGTAGCTGTGTCATTCTGGAGTTTGGGTCTCTACTCCCTCAGATTAATGTCAGATTCCCTGAACTTATTTTATTAATGCTGAATTGGGTTGCTACTTCTGGGCAGGTAGCTCTGCTGTTAGATAACATGGCCAGTGGGTAGAGGAAGGAAAGAAAATCCCCCATTCTCCCTTCTAAGAAGTGAATAACGTAGTTCTACCTTCATAGCTAGCTATCTCTTATACTTTTTGATTCATAGAATCTGCCAAACTTTAGCTATTGCCCTGGCTTAGCTATCTAAAACCTTGCAAGAGTATGGTCATTTTTTTAAGCCATGATATTATAGGGGTGTCCATACTAGAAAAAAGTATGAGAGGGTGTTAACACCTTGTCATATGCTTAAAACTTGTCATCTGTGATTCCATCAACTGACTTAGGTATTAGGGGAATTCCATATATATTTACATAAAAACATATGTGTGGATATATATGCATATTTTATATACATGTAAGTTCTTTAATTATATGAAATATCAAATCTTTCTATACAATATGCTGGAGTTTGGGGAGAGAGGGTTTGGACTATGTGACACTTTTAAATTTCTTTCATAAGTAGTTGAAAAATATTTTAAGGGTATTTTATTGAGTCTATTGTTGGGACTACTGAAAAGGCTATATTTTATCCCAAAATTAAAACAGACTTATTATTACATTATATTCTTCCCCCCTCCCCAATTACAGTGTTTTACTCTTGACATAAACAATAAAAGAAATATACGGTACATAATAATAGCTAGCATTTATATAACACTTACTATGTGCCAGGTACTTTACAAATATTATCTCATTTTATCATCTCAACACACCTGGGAGGTAGGTGCTATTATTATCATTTTATAGTTGAAGAAATTGAGGCAAACAGAGGTTAGGTGACTTGCCCAAGGTCACACACATAGTAAATGTTTGAGGTTGCATTTGAACTCAGATCTTCCTGACTCCAGGTCTCTCTATTCACTCTATCCAAGGGACTATGTACCTGCCTAATAAAATATCTATGAAAGAAAGGGTGATGTAGTTGATAGAGTGATATCTTTAAAGTCAAGAAGATCTGGGTTCAAGTTCTCCTCTGTGTGGCCCTGGGTTAGTCACTTAACCTCTCTGCTACAGGTAGGTCTCTAAGATTATAATGTATGGAAGTAATAGAGAGCTGCCAGAATTTATTGAGTAAGAGCTTAAGGAAAATCACTTTGGCTGCTGAATGGAGGATGAATAGGAAGATACTATTGAGATATTCAAGGAGAATGGTGATGAAGGTGTGAACCTAGGTGGTGGCTGTTTGAGTGGAGAGAAGGGGATTGATATGTAAGACAGTTATAGTAGATGAATCGCCACGAAGCTAAAACACACACACATACACACACACACACACACACAGAGGTGCAACCCAGCCTTGGTTGTTCTAGCACAGTTACCTTGGCATACCTAATGGAAGATAATTCTCTACTCTTCCTATTTTTTAAAAATTGAGTTTTAATTCTTTCAATCAGCAAAAACCTACCTTCTCTTCCTCTTACATCCCTTTCCCTTCAACCAAAACTCTGTTACTGTTTACTCTGTTGCTTTTATTTATTGAAGTTTTTATTTTAACAAAAATCTTTAAATACTCTTCAAAGGATTTAAAAATATTTCCACCACTCTTCCTCTCAAGATTTACATGAAAAATTAAACAGCACCCAAGAAAGGAGAAAAGAAACATTAATGAAAAAAGGAGAAATGAAGCAAATTCCATTTATGGCTTATTGTGTTCATTCTACTTCAGAACTTTCTTTCTGATTCTTGAATGAGTTTGAGATCCCTCCAACACATTTCGGAAGTGAGATTTCCATGTCTTCAGCACCTGACTCTGTGCTTTATTCTACCTCTTTCTTTTGCTTCTTTGGTCCTATTTTTGTTGACAAATCTCCATTTTCAAGATACACAAGTCCAGTTTGCCATCATTTTTATTTCCCTTTAGCCCTTGCAAAAGAATTTCTTGTAAACTCTGATAATGAGGTTTTTCTGTGTAGCTCAATAATTTAACTTCTTCCATAAACTTAGCAATTTCATCTGGCTTATTTTCCTCAGGAAAACACTTGTCCATCAAACTTGCTATTTTCTTGGTAGCTAATTTTGGAATCTCTGATGTAATTAGGATTTTTCACATTATCCTCCCAAAGCAGATGGCCACTGAGCCTCTGGATCTTATAGTAACCTATTATTTCCAAGCCACCCATCTTGATGGTGATACACCCTTACATGCATCAATACTTGTATCCTCAATAATTCTGCCATACATCTCTTAGGGTCTTCTTCATATTCTTTATGAAGTCATTCTGGACAATATCAGTAATTTATACTAAATATACTTACTTG
The DNA here is from genome assembly GCA_028646515.1 of Pseudochirops corinnae. Taxonomy (NCBI): domain Eukaryota; kingdom Metazoa; phylum Chordata; class Mammalia; order Diprotodontia; family Pseudocheiridae; genus Pseudochirops; species Pseudochirops corinnae. The sequence continues at coordinate 142,629,191 of CM053587.1, read as the reverse complement.
GTCAGCATTCTTATAGCTCAGAAGGAGATTTGAGGCCTTGATAACTCCATGTACATATTCATGCTCATGAATATATTCCAGAATATACAGTCTATATTGTCAAGCAAATCAGATTTCTGCATTGGCCGTGCCAAAAAGGTTTACATACACACGTTTCATTCTGTACTCTTTCATCTCTGTGTCAGGAGGTGATAAGAGGAACTCATGGGAAAAGTAAATGATAGACTATTGGATCTGGAGTCAAGAAAATTTGAGTTCAAACTGAGTCTCAGACATTTACCAGCTGGGTGATTCTAAGCAAGTCACTTATTCCCTTTCTATCTCAGTTTCCTCATCTGAAAAATGAAGATAATTATAGCACCTGCTGGCCAGATTATTGTGAGGATCAAATGAGAAAAAAAAGTTTTTTGTAAACTTTAAAGAAATATAATGAGAGATTGCTTTTGGGTCTGGGGAGATGAGGAATTTATGGAAATTTTCATCTTCTATCTCTGTGCCTTTGCACAAGGTGTCTGCCATGTCTGGAATACTCTTCCTCCTTACCTATACCTCTTAGAATCCCTGCCTTCAAGTCTCAGATCAAATGCCTCCTTCTGCAAGCATGCATCTTCTCTTGAAGGAATATCTTCTACATACCTTTTTATGTATACATTATCTCTCCCTTTAGAATGTAAGCATCTTGAGGGCAGGGACTATTTTTCCCCCACTTTTTTTATTTGTATTCCTAGGGCTTGGTAAAGTACTTGCAAAAAATCATAAGTGCTTAATAAATGCTTCGCTGATTGTTTGGTTGGTTCATGGAAAAGGTGGTCCCTAAGCTGGATGTTGAAGGGAGAGAAGAATTTTAGTAAATACGGAAGGAGGAATAAAGGAGCAACCTGAAAATGTACAGAGGTGAGAGAAGGCAGAATGAGATCAAGGAACAAAGAGCCTGTGCTCCTATTTGTGTGGGCAGTGGGAAGCCAGTTTTCTGGCAAAAGAACATGGTTCAATCTGTGCATTAGCAAATTTATCTTGTCCATTAAACACATTCTTTTTGCAGCTTTGAGATGGATGGATTGGAGAGGGTGAGATTGTGGAGGTGGAGAAATCGATAAGATTATTACAAAAGTCC